>VIIQ02000575.1:0-502500 GCA_007449985.2 Desmodesmus armatus
CTGTACACTGACAGCCAGCCCTCCCCCACATACACACTGCTTGCATGTGACTGATATGTTGCCTACATGTAGATACATCTGTATTCACTCTGCTTAACACACCTGCATTGTTGCTGTCGTCCCTGACCATGCCTCCAGTGCTGCGGGCTGCCTGCGGTGCTCCAGACATGCCTCTTGAGGCTCTGGCTGTTGGCCTTGAGGAAGGAGCGAAGGCTGTCATGTAGCAGCGCACCCACACCCTCAGCCTGGACAGCAGCAGCAGCAGCAGCATCAAACAGCAGCAGTGGGTCGCAGGACGTGTGAGCAATTTTACTTGTGTGCCTCTGTGCGTGGGACCGTCCAAGGCTTGGGGGTGCCTCTATCACGTGATTTTATGATGTGTTGAAAGCAGAACTTCCAGCCCTTTGACCCAGCAACAGATGCCGATGCCACCCGGGCCGATCAATGTGTTTCCTTAGCACCCAACCTACTCAGATGCGCCCTCCCCTCACCGGGTGAATGGCATCATGGCGTGCACCTCCGCCAGCAGGCCCACCCACCCCTCAGGAAGTCCTTATGAGCCCCAGCATCCGCCGACAGATCCAGCGGCCTCAGCTCAGGGTCTACATCAGGGTATAGCCACCTGGCAGCAGCGTCCGCCGCCACTTGAGCAGCCGCCAGCACACCATCCACACTGACACCTGCTGCTACATCGCCCACGCTGCTTGCACGCACCCTGCCTGATAGAACTGCTGCAGGAACGGCAGCGACACTCGACAGCGTCACCGCAGGTACCCCCGACGGGCCAGGTGCTCGTGACCGAAGCTGCTGGCACTCCCTGCTGCTGAAGCTTCTGTACTGCTGCCACTGCTGCCGCCTGCAGCAGCAGCAGCTTCGGTGGGTACCTCCCTAGCTACATGAGCCATAGGGACGCCAGCACGCTCTGCTGCTACATGCAGGGCCTTCAGCCACTGCTCGCTGCCGGTGCTGCTGCTGTGCGCATGCAGCTGCCGCTGCCACGCGCCGTCCTTCGCCGCTGCTTGCTGCTGCAGGACTGTGCTGGACCCCATGCTGTCGAAGACGATAGCACCCTCTATGGCCTCTACTTGCTGTGGGTCTGCATCTGCAAGCCACTGCCGCAAACCTTCCTGACCGTAAGGCCCTCCTGCGGTGAGGACCACGAGCACATTCCGTGCTGGCCTGCTTTCCGTGGAGCTGAACATGCGGTTGAGGGTGCGCAGCAGCAGCAGGGCTGCCGCAGCGCCTGTGCCTGCGCTGTCTGCGCATGCAGGTGCTGCTGGGGCGGGGCTGAAGCAGTCATAGTGTGCGGCGATCAGTAGGGTGGGCGCGACTGCCACGCCGGGTTTGAACTGGTCCTGCAGACAGAAGGGCAGTGAAGGACAGCAACAGGAAGGTGGGTGGGGTAAGAATATATCAAAACAGTCGAAAATGATGACGACGTGTGACAGTGGGCATGTGACAAACACAGCAGCTGTTTCCATCCAGTCCTACTCCATGCTATGGCAGAGAAACTCCTTTTAGACAAGTGCACATGAGGATGCTTGGTGCTGGCTGGTGTTGACTTACATCAGTTGCCTTGAGGGATGCAACGTAGTTGACCGCCTGCTTGGCTGGGACCTTGGTAGGAAGGGTCCTGGGGAGAGTCAGCACAGTGAAGAGTGCAGCAGACATGTCAGCCGAGCCATGCCTTAGCACGGATTGACAATTTGGCGATGGTGCTGTGCGCCATGCTGTGGTGCACTGCTGCTGTGCTGTATGCCATGCTGTGCTAGTTACTGCGCTGCTAGTGTGCACAGGTGGTGTGCACAAACAGTACTTGCAGGCCCCACACCCACCCTTGTATCCGTATCAGTGTCCGGTCTGAGTGCTGACTGGGCGGGTTGCCTTTTGCAAAGGCATCACGAGCGTCCAGCACCTGCGGGCCAGCAGAGCATAGTTATGACCAAATGGTTGGGAGTGTATTTGAACACTGACTGTGCAGCCTGCTGAATCAATCAAGGAGCTGGTGCCCACCCACATGGATGTTTACTGTCATGTTGCAGCAGTGTGGGGCCACTACATCTGCAGGAACTGTTCCCCCAGATATGCACACGGGCGGTGGCATGAGTGACAACAGCTAGGCAACAGCAAGACAGGCACAGGCGGTGAGCCTGTCAAACTGCAGAGGTGCAACAGCTGCCATGATGGCCCTATTGCTGGACACCATGCCGGCTCAACAGCTAAGCAAGTCTACTGGCCAGGTTGTGCACTGTGGCCAAACCACAGTGGGAACTCACTGCTGCAGTCAACTCTGGGGTTTCCTTTGCAAAGAACACCGGCACTGCTGCTGACTTCTGCAGAAGCTGCTCCTCCAGCAGCAACAGCTGCTGCGCATCCTCCGCACTGAGGGGCTTGCTGCCGTAGTAGGGCGGCAGCAGGAGCAGCACACCTGACAGGCCAGAGCGCTGCTGCGTGTGCTCTGCGGCGCAAACATACATCGTGATGACGATGATCCAGGGGCGGGACCAGCCGTACCTACTGCTGTTGGCTTGTGATGCTGAGCGGCTGCTAGGGGCAGCAGCAGTGGCAGGGTTTACCCACCTGCCAGCACCTCAGGGGTAGTACTGTTCACCGGCAGCACCATAACTGCCTTGAAGGTCTTTGCATTGTGCTGGTGCAATGTAAGGAACTGCAGCAGGAAGTAGAGATATATTTACTCGTTTGAGTTCAGTTGTGGGAGCACTAGATCAAAGCTTGCAGGACTGTCATGTACAAGCCCCAACGCACCCCTTCTGCAGAGTATGTCCGAGATCCAATCTTCTGCCCCGCAAACTCGCCCTGTAGAAGCCTGTACACGTCTACTGCAGCTGTGGACTGCACGATCAGAGCCACCAAGAGGCAGATAACCCCACTTGAGGACCTCATAAACAGGTAGTACTAGCAGTGACAAGATCTCAAATAGTCTGGGATTGATACATGAACTATCCTACACGCTACAGCCCAGGTCTGACCGTTCCTGAGACTATGACCGCTGCATTGGTCCTACGTTGTGTTCTGGGTGTCTAATGGCTTGCTTGAGGCTCCCACCAGCTCCGTCACACTCGTGTGGCGTCAACTTGGCCCAAGACCTTGGTTTTAGCACTTTGAACAAGCTACAGATTGCAATGAACCGAAACTGCCCTTGATTTATGTCCGTTTGGCTTGAAGCCAATGGATTCTCTCGTTGCAGGGACACTGTTGGACATGCCGTTTGCCTACCTGTTCAAAGCTATGTAGAAAAACAGCACAGCAGAGACGACAGTGAAATGTCTGAAGTGGCCTCGCCCTCGGTTGAGCAGCAATTTAATAGGGTGAGGATGGTTCTGGACACATGAGCAGCTGCAGCAGGCTGCCCGTTGTGCAGGGCAGCGGGGTGGATGCTGCAGCAGTACCATGCTCAAGTGACAGTGCACCAGCGTCACAGCCGCAGACAGGACAAATGCAGCTAGTTGCAACGAAGACCAGTAAAAGTGGTACAGGAGAGCTGAGCCGACTAGTACTCAGTGCTGCAGTCTGCTTCTGCCGCAGGTGGTCCAGGCAATAGCGCAGCGTCTGCACCTGTTGGACAGGCTCCCACGCGTGCGGATCAATGCCTGGCTGAAAAAGCTCAAGGAGGAGGTCAGTACAACCGATGGTTAACCGTGCAAACGGACGTCATGGCCGTGCAGACAGAGCAGCAGCTGCTTGCATCCATGGCATGCCCATTACCTACGTGCCTGATTATCTGCTCAGGCCACATGCTCTTGCTCATTTGCTCCGCCACTGAGGTTGAACTGCCACCTTTTCAATCCTTCTTGCACACAGGTCAGCATCAACGCAACATGGCAGCGCAACAGGAACTGCTATGCCCGTCTGCTCTTGGAGCAGGTATGCATCCATGAACCACGGAGCGCAGCAGTGGTGCAGCAGCATGCTTGGACTTAATCTGATATGTGTGCAGCATGCCTTCTGACAGACGGTCCATCAACAGGACGAAGCATAGCCCTTGGGCTGTGCAGCAAACGCAAGATCAGTACCACAGCAGCAGACGTGATGAAAAGGTAGCAGCTGTCACTGGCGCTGCGCTGGTGGTGCTGCATGCCTGACCGACTAACTGTCTGACTGACTGCCTGACTGACTGGTTGCCCTGTTGTGCAGCTGCGTGCTGGCTGCCTGGAGGTGCCGTTCAACACCATGCCACCAGAGGGTGGCCTGCCCACGCTGCCTCCCTACCTCACCTACAGGCAAGCCTGCACACACAATCACTGCAGCGACAGCTCCTGGCAGCGAGCAGTATCTTCAAAGATAGGCATGCATCCCACACACACTTCAAAACGTTGGCTTGTGAGCTACGCGTCTCATTTGCAGCTTTTGAAGCTTTCACTGCGCCTTAGCAGATTCATTGCATGTGTCACAGAACCATCTGCTGCTGATGACGTCAGCATCATGACCTGGATTGCTGCTACAGGTTCATATCCCCACCGAAGCAGCACCCGGGCGGCGTGTATGGCGGCGGCTTGGATGGGCCAGACTTCTGCAGCAGCAGCAGCGCAGTGCTGGCAGGTTGTGGCGTTGCAGGACTGTCGCGCCCACGCAGTGCTGGTGGCGACGCACACAGCCGGCGAGCAGCCTCGCCCACTCTGCAGCAGCTGTAAGTAGTGCTGACTGGCCTCTGCTGGCTGACTGTCCAGCTGCTGCAGCACAGCCTGTGCAACGCTCGCATGCTGAAAGACAGGCTCTGCTGGCCATAGGTGCATAGTGAGGGATGGGGTCTTCAGGAGGGAGTGACATGATTGTGTTGGCAGCGGCTTGGGTTCCAGTCTTTTAGTCCTGCACTCCGCAGCAGCAGCCACAGCCACTCTGGTGCATGTCGCAAGTTGGCAGCAAGGCAGACTGCACTGCATCCACCAGCCACCTCACTCCTGGCTCATTCATGCATGCATGCCGCCCCTGCTGTCCTGCTGTCCCGTGTGGTTGCAGGCCCCACCATGGCCTCCATGATAGCTGGAGGGTAGTGTCCGCCGTGTCACCCAACCGCAGCGGCAGCCCTGCCAGCCCTCACGCGCTCGCCATGCAGCAGCAGCACTGGCAGGACGGGTCCCCCAGGTCTGTAAGGACTGCAGGCAGCTTCAGGCGGGGCTACAGCAGCAGCGCAGGCAACAGCCCCCAGCAGCAGCAGCGGCCGCGCAGCCCTGGGGCGGCTGGGCTGGTGGATGCTGCTGCTGCAGTGGCTGCAGAGCTGGAGGCGGAGCGGGAGGAGGCGGCGCGCATGAGCAACAGGCTGCGCTTCGCTGAGGACAAGATCGTGCTGCAGGTGTGCAGAGTGTGTATGTGTGTAGACAGAGAACGTGCATCCAACCGTAAAAGAGCCAGTGAAAGGGGGAAGTCAATGTGTGTGCGTGGGTTGACATCAACTTGCAGTGTGAACCAGAGAGGTTGGAACCGCCTCAAAAGGCACCAGCTTGTGTGTATGGTGCCTTGCTTTGGACCTCCTGTGCTGGTTGCGTGGAGCAGGAGCGCCGCCCTTCAGCCCATCTCGACCTGACACTACGAAGACTGATGGCTGTTGTGCATGCAGCTTTGTGCAGACTGCACGACATCATGGGCAGACGCACCACCAAACACCCAACCACTGCATGCACTGTGTGTACCATGTCTTGCCTGATCCCATACATGCATGTTGCACCATCTGCTACCTGTAGCATAAGCTCACAGACCTCATGCCAGGCATTCAATGCCATCACTGAGAGGCGATTGTGTCTTGCCTGCAGGAGGCAGAGCTCGTGCGGCTGCAGGGTGCTGCATCTGCTGCCCGTCGCCGCATCAAGTCAGCCACATCAGCCACACTGACAGAGCTGCTGGATCGCTACGGCAGCGCAGCAGCAGCGTGGGGTGGCTGTGGCAGCCCAACAGCAGGCCTCGACCAGCCAGGAAGGTGAGCCTCACTCTCCTTTGAGAAGGTGCTGTTGTTGTCCCTGGTGCAATCAGCAGCAGCAGCACAGCCGTGCGCAGAAGCTGAGCCTTGAGCAGTTTAGGGGGGGGGCATTTCCAGTCGCTTGCACAAACTGCTAGGGTGGTGATGATGGCGGTAGGCCTCAGGCAGCTTCATGGCAGGCCAGGCAGCTGTGGAAGGAGCTGCGGGTGTGCCCTGTTTGGAAAGCAGCCTGCAGGCAAACAAACTTACCCAAGATACTTGTGCATAGCCTGGCACTGCAACCACTAGTCTGCCTTCACATCACCGCGCCAACCCAAGGAATTTGTTGTAGCAGCTCAGTCGCCTTTCTCTATGTGTGTGCGTGTTGTGTGCTGAGCAGTGTCCCTGCTGCTCTGGCAGACACCGTGTACAAGCCGGTGTGGCAGCTGCTGTCAGGCCTGCAGTCCGTCCTGGACAGCTGTGACAAGGAAGAGCAGGAGTGGCTGCGCGCCAAGGGAGCAGCGGCCGCGGCAGCACTGCAGGCAGCATATGAATCGCAGGCATCGCCACAAGCAGCCAGCGCAGGGGCTGGCATGTCCCCATGGGATGCTGGGGATGCAGGGCGCTCGAGGGATCACGGCCCGCAGCAGCAGCAGGTGCAGAAAGGGGTGAGTCAGTTTGCATCAGAGGCGGCTGCCGCCGCAGCTGCTGAGGGTGCAGTGCTGCAGCACTGCGAGCAGTGTCTGCTAGACCTGCAGCAACAGGCGGAGCAGCTGGTGGCAGAGATGCACCGCACCAAGGAGGACGCCACGGCAGCAGCGGGGGGTAGGGGTCCCCTCGGGGCTGCTGCTGTTGCAGAGGGTGCTGCCAAGCTGCTGCGTCCAATGCTGAAGGCTCTGCGACACGAAGCCAAAGATGCAGGCAAACTGCGAAAGAGGTTGGAGATGGCAGCGCAGGCGACAGATGCAGCAGCTGCGGCCGCATCCGCGACTGCCGCGTGCGCAGCGGAGACCGTGCTGCGACTGCAAGCAGCACTGCTGCAGGAGCACAGTGATGACGATGATTCAACCGACTCTGGCTCGAGCAGCAGCAGTTTGGAGGGTGATGGCAGCGAGGCCAGCAGCATGGACAGCAGGAGGGGCAGCCGGCGGCACCTCGAGCAGCAGCAGCAGGTGCTGGCGGTGGCAGAGCAGCAACAGCAGCAGCAGGGCGCGCGGCTGCAGCGGCTGCAGTCGGCAAGCCAGGTGCTGATGGAGCTTGACAAAGCCTCGGCAAAGTTGCAGATGCAGCTCAAGGACGCGCAGCAGCGGCTGCATGACATGGCAAATGCAGCCACAGCAGCAGTGGCGCTCAGTAATGGTGGCGTTGGCAGCAGCGCAGCGCTGCTGCAGCACCATGATAATGGTCTGGTCGCTGCTACGACGGCTGGCATCGCTGCCAGCTTGTCTGCAGGGCTGCGGTCGTTCCACTCGTCTGCTGGGAACCTCGCCCGCTTGATGCAGTCGCTCAGGTCGGGGGCGGCGGCAGCAGCAGCCGCTGCTGGGGCCGCATCTGACGGCGGGCGTGGCTTCAGCAGCAGCGGCGGCGGCGGCGGCGGCAGCCAGCGCTCGTCCCAGCAGCAGCAGCAGGGCGGGGACTTCACTCTGCTTCGCAGTAGGTCTTCCCCAGGGGGTGCAGGTGCTGGTGCAGGTGGGGACCCCTTCCATGGCAGCAGCAGGGGTGGCAGTGCAGGGGTCGTCAGCAGCAGCGGTAGCCCTGGGAAGCATCTGCTAGGCCGCAGCCCCAGCAGCCGTCTGGGTGATGCGACCCTTGCTGGGACGTGGGGCGAGCAGGCTGCAGCAGCAGCAGGGGGTGGGGTAGGGCATGTGCTGTCTCCTGCTGCCAGCAGCAGCCCAATGCAGACCTCGGGGGGTGGGTCACCATACGATGCAGCAGCGCACTACCTCATAGGTGCTGCGGCAGCGGCAGGGGCCGCTGGCCGCAGTCCTCCAGGTGGGGTGCATGCAGTAGCAGCAGGTGGTGCTGCTAGCAGCCCCAGGGGGCTGACGGCCACTATGAGCAGCAAGGCAGCCTTTGCCGAGCAGCTGCAGGGCGGTGGGGGCACAGCAGCAGCACCATTCACAGCAGCAGGTGGCGGGGGTGGGGGTGGGGCTAGCAGCTATGGGGGTGTGTCTGCTGTGACTGGGGATGCTGCTGCAGATGCTGTGCATGCACAGCTGGCAGGCCTGTCCAGGCAGGCGTCCCGTCTGTCCCTCAAGACTACCAAGATCCTGTCAGCTGGCGGCTCCGATCTGGTCAGTGGGGGTGGTGGGGGCGGCACTGCTGCTGCTGCTGGTGGCAGCAGTGGCGGCTTGAGGGTGCTAACAGGCAGCGGCAGCTTTGGGGGGTCCTCATTACGGCAGCGGGAGTACCAGTCACCCTTGTTGAGCAGCAGCCTTACTGGGGGCAGCCCTTTTGCAGCTGCGGGAGTGCTGCCGAGCCCACGGAGTGCCAGCCTGACCAGCCCCAGGACCCAGCCAGGCAGCTTTGGGGCGGCAGGGACGCCATCAGGGGTTGTTGGTGGGGCGTTTTCAGGTTTGGCAGGGGGTGCGTTCAGCAAGGGGGGTGCCGGTGTGTTCACAAGCAGCGGTACAAGTAGCCTGCTGCTGGGTGGTGGGGCGGGACGTAGTGCCCTGTTGGGAGGCAGCAGCAGCAGGCCTGTTGGCATGGGAGCAACGGTGTCGCCGGTTGGGCTGGGGGCGTCGGCGTTCAGCAGTCCGCTGCTGCAGGGAGGGAAGTTTGGGGGGCTGGGGGGTGTGGGTGGCGGTGGCCTGGGGTTAGGGACTGGTAGCAGTGGGTTGCTGCGTGGCGGGGGTGCTGCCAGCAAGCTGTCGCTGAGCCCTGGCACCAGCAGCAGCATTGCGGCCATCAGCAGCAGGCTGCAAGCAATGGGGACCGGGGGCAGGTGACGATCTGCCGTGGTGCCACCACATGGGGGCGGTGTTGTGTGTGGGGTGGCAGCAACAGCAGTGTAACAGCCAGTAATGGCAGGTTGAAGGGGATGGGGGTCGGAAGGAGGCGTCGATTGGCTGACGTGAGGAGCGTGGTGCATGCCTGGGCAACAGCCATTGTGCACGTTATATCGAATGGTGTTGGACGTGTCCAGAACAGCAGTGCTGTCGCATTGCTTCGTTGGTGGATTGCTGCCGCGCAAGCAGTTGGAGCTTTGAAATGCGTTGGAGCGGTGCAGGGCAGTGACAAGGGGGGGTGCACATTGTGACCAGACAGGTGACCAGCAGCAGTTGTGGACATACATATGGGTGTGCGAGTATGTTTCAAGCCTGGCCATACGAGCTCATGCCCAAGACTTGACTTGACATCATGCTTGACACGCTCTGAGGTTGACGGGTGCTGACTGAACTAGGGAATGAACGGCTGCAGACCGCTGTACTGTTGAGGCATGGCTGTGCTATGTGCATTCAATTCCCTTTGCACCAGCTGTTGCAGCACACATAGTCGTGGGTTTGCTCGTGGTGCAGACCACGTATTTCCTTCAAAGTGCTTTTGCTCGGCTGTATTTGGCAACAGGCGGGGGGGGGACACTGCTTGGCTGTCTGTGCGGGATGTTGCGGCATGTGCCCGCTGCCATGCATGCATCAGAGTTACCAGTGCGATGTGCCATGTGGCGCCTGGTGCAGTATCTGTGAATGCCCTGGCATGCTGTAGCCATTTATAACAATGGTATGTGGCAGTTTGGGACCTTGCACGCCCATGATGCTGCCAGTGGAGGGTCACTGCCTGGTGGTGGGGTTTGCCGGCCCAGGGGATGAGACAAAGGCCTCCTGTTTGCCAGTGGTTAAAACCTACTCCCTGGATCCCACGCAGTGTTGGGGTTTGCTGGATGGGCAGCTTGGTTGGCTGAGAGGTCTGCTGCCGGCTCCCTTGCCTGGTCCCTTCCAGGGAGTTCCTGCAGCAATGCGCTTGCTGCAGCTGCCTCACGCACCTCCCTGCCCCTCTCTGCCGCTGCTGGCACTAACCAGCAATGATGCTTCGCAGCCAGATGGCTGCACTGAGAGCAGCAGATACCCACTTGCACTCAGTACAGGGCCTTTGCAAAGTGTTGATGCGCTGTATGAATGTATTGGTGAAGTTCAGGCACCCGGTTCGACCACAGGTCGCTGCCTAGGCTGGTTGCTGCACCTGTGCGCTCTGAATGGGAACTCAAACGAGCGAGTGCTCTTGAAACACTGCCAGAAGTTTACACCAAGCACTGTCAAAGCCAAGTGCGACACACAGAGCACCACAGCGGCACAAAGGAATCAGCACAGCAAGCGGCAAACGCTGCCAGTGACCCTTAACCTCTGCATCGCAGCACCAACTTCATTGCATACGACTCCAAAGCACTTGACCACCAGTAATAGCACTGCCACGCAGCAGTTCTGGCATGATCGCACATCACCCAGAGTCCCTGTTGACTCAACATGATTAGTCAACCATCAACTGATTCTACAAGGCTTGTGTTGTATGGCCTTGTACACAGCATAACCTTCCTGTGAGGATTACTGCTCACTCAGCAGGAATGGGTCAGTGCAGCTGCTGCTCTTGTCAGAGCAGTGCATGCCCTCTGGCAATCTGCAGACGATCCTCTCCCCAACAAGCTGCCATCCACCGTCCCCCAGGGGCACCTTCTTGCTGACCAGCAAGAGCAGTTGGTCACACCAGTGTGACCAACTGTCCGCTCAAGGCTTGCTTTGCCAACAGCAGCCTCTGACCCTCCTTTCGCCCAATGCCGGTCACCCCGGCTCTGATTGGCGCATGTCAAATTAGTACTGCCCGATCACCACCAGACACCAGCAAGCTAACACACACGGAGCAGACCGCAGAGACTGCATCTCTTCGAGTTGTACCACAGACCATTGCTGCTGCTGCTGCTGCTGCTGTGTGCATATCCAGTCATCAGCCCAGTGGTGATAGTAGTAAAGACCCCCCCCCCCCCCCCCCCGGTGATCCTGGCCTGGCAGCAAGTCCGGTCAAGGAATCCAGCAAGCCCACAAAAAGTAAATATATATTAATAATATAATATATGAATAGTGTAAAAGTGAACATATAGTAATATAAAAGGTGCCTGCAAGGCTGATGTCAGCAAGTTCTTGCACACATGTAGTAGTAGGCAACAAGGTGTGCCATGCACAGCCCCAGGGGCGGAAGGGCAGCAGGAGGACACACATGTAATGTCCATGAACATACTCCCCCATACAGTCTCAACGGCATCAAACCAACGTGTGATGATAGTATGAAACCCATCAGATGTAACCCTTGCTGTAACACACACATGCCAGCAAGCAAATCAGCATCTGTGCAAAGCCCTCAGGGCTCAAACGGCGGCTCAAACGGCGGCTCAAACAAAAAACAAACAGACCTTTGACAACAGCAACCCAACACAGCACTGGCACCGGCAGCATTCATAGCAGGGCCTGCTCAAGGCTGTGCTGGTAAAAAACTGCAGTGTGCAACTTGATTGAATTCACATCGAAGAAGCCGTGTGGCTGCTGTCCCAGTGTTCCCCCCCCCCCCCTGCACATCATGATGATGTGCCCTGTGCCGGTGCCCGTGCAGGGGTACCCCTCACCACTCCATGCGGAGTGCTATACTCACATTGCTGCACTGCACAGTGCTATACTCACATAGTGCTATACTCACAGTGCTGCACTGTACAGTGCTATACTCACATAGTGCTATACTCACATTGCTGCACTGCACAGTGCTATACTCACATAGTGCTATACTCACATTGCTGCACTGCACAGTGCTATACTCACATGCTCAATCACAGGCTGCAGTGTGCACTTCAACATTCAATGCTGCACAACTGCACGCGGAAGGTCATGCTCTGCACTAGGACAATTGAAAGGAAGCTGGAAACAAGGTGGTAGGGGCTGGAAAACGCTACAGGTCCCGTGGCTCAAGATGGAACCGTTCACAGTGTGACATGATGCAGGTGTCCGCTGCAAGGAAGGTTAGTATAGTATCATCGGTCCTCGTGCATACATGAGGCCGCAAGGAGCAAGAGCAACAGCAAAACCAAGAGCAAGAGCACTGCAGGCTAAGGGGGATGTTAGGCGCTCGGAGGGCCTGTCTGTTCGAAACCACAATCACCCTCATGCAATACCTGGCACCCCCCCCCCCGCCCCCCACACACACATCTGTATGCCTTGCATGGCTGTATGCCTTGCAAGACATCTATCAGGCTTGATGCACTCCCTGTGTCTACACACACATGGCTGGTTGCAACTCATGTGTCAAGACACACGCTCATACCGCGCTGATCAGCTGTCATGACGCACTGTACTACTGTTGTGTGGCAGACAGCACACCCAATTGCCACATGGTTGTGGTTAGACCGCAGAAGGCACGAGAACCTGGGACGGAGCATTAGAGCACGTGTTGACAACAAACACTCTCAGAGCCGGGCCGGTGATCATGCTGCTCCCGGCAGTGTCAAGACACAGGCCAGGAGCATGCACTGGGCTCCACCTGCCCAAAGCATCCTGGGTCCATTTCTGGTGGCTGGCCAGCCAGGCGCCATCATAGCGGCAGGCCCACAGGAACACCGCGGTACGAGGTACAGGGGGAAGCCCCAAGCTATTATAAGCCAATTCCAAGCAGAAGGCGCTGCCAGAGCTGCTAGCTGTCTGAATGCGCTGGGGGTTGGGGTCCACACCGGACACAAAGGCCTGTGTGCCTGGCTGGCTCCTGGAACCTGTGCAGTTTGCCAGTCTCAGGCGCGCGACAGAGGTGTTGTTGCCGTTTACTTGCAGGCACAGGGAGCTGCTGCTGCTACCTACACGCAGAGTGCTGGGCACCGTGATGGGTCCTGGAGCAGCAGCGGCAGGGGCAACACATGCCAGGTTGTTGCTGCATGCTCCTTGCAGGTCGAACTGTGTCCCAAAGCCATGGTAAGCAAGGGCCTTTGGTAGTGTACAAAGCGAGCCCCAACCACACTTGGGCCACACCAGTGGCCACCACCACACGAGGCAGTTGCGGAGGCCAATTACTGCAGCTGCAAAAGCTCTTGTGCCAATCATTGCCGTGCACTGCTGTCTGCAAGTCTACCACACCAGCTGCCATATGCATATGGCAGCTGATCGATCAGGTCATGCATGACCTCACCTGACAGCAGGCAGCTAGCGCTGCCGGTGACGACAAAGGTGCCATTCCAGCATGTTGCCACTGGTGGGCCAACATAGCCATCTGCATCATGACATGCATAAGCATTATCGCACGCCCCAACACACGTCTGCCCAGTGGGGGTGACGCTGCAGGAGAAGGTTCCGTTGCCAATGGTGGGCGACTCCGTGCAAGGTGCTGCACAACACAAACACACAACGTTTTTTCCGTTAACGGAGTTGGGCGGTGGCCTCAGCTTGGGCTGGTGTTTGCAATGGTGCAGTCATGCCAGGGTGACTTGTGTGGCTGGGTGTCACTGCAGCGGCCACTCTACGGTTGTGTCTCATGGCACAGACAACACACTATACAGCTGTACCAGTGCTGAGGTCGGCTTGCATGAGGTGTGCAGCAGAAACTCTCTACACCTGTTGCAGCAAGGGGTACAGACGCTTCGTTGTAGCTTGTGTGACATCCACCTGATGCTCTCATGCTCTGTGCAGACCCGTGCACACTACCCACAGGGGGGTCATCATGGCATGTTGGGCGAACACTCACCAGCAGCTATTGCAAGAAACTTCTGTGAGGGTGAACTGCTGCAGAAATTGATCACCAGCTTGGAGCCAGCCTCCACAGTCCCGGTCTCTGAATCCAGGCACATGTTGGGAGCATGGCGAGGCACCAGGCGGCCCGCGCTGTCAAAAGCCCACTTCTGGTTGTCGTGTGAATGACACCAGTACAGGGTGACAGATGTGCCGGCCCACCAGTGGCTGCCAAAAACGTCGAAGCAGAACGTGCCTGATGCAATGTTGACGGCTTGGATTCTATTGTTGTTAGGGGCCGCGTCGGCTACGAACAACTGACTGCTGCTGTTGCTGCAAGCGGCAAGGACAAGGTCTGCATCTTGCACCTCCACGCACAGCCCCCCAACCTGCAGCACCGTGGGAGCAGCCATCGCACCTGCATGGTGCAGATGTAACAACCAGTCAGTCTCAAGATGGTGGCCAGTTGAGTGAACGCCCTACACTAGATGCTGCTTGCAAGGCCCTTGCAGGCCTGCACATGCGGAGCACATATTTGTCATGATGCAAGTGCAGCTGGGGGCCCCATGAAGCTTTCACAGGTAGCAGACTGGCTACCATGTGTGGCAGCAGTGTTGCGGCAAAGTCCAGTCACCTACTTGGCAATGTTGCTGGCGTTTGATCTGCACATTGCATGCACGCAGGAGGCAGGCGGCAGCAGGCAAACCATGGTGTGAGCGCTGAAGCTTGCAGAATGACAGGGATCAGTTGCTTTGCAAGTTGTCAAGCCCTCTGCTGCTGCTGCCATGAACGGTTCACGTGCTGGCCGGCATGACAGCACAACCACCGACGCAAAGTGCAACCCAGTGTGCCCTGGCAAGCATTGCGGGCACTGAAACCAAAGCAAGATACAGTTTTGCCTCAGACTGGTGGGCCAAGCAGCTGCCACCCAGAGCTGTCGCTCACCTAGCTTCACCAACAGACCCTGACAGGGGTCCCTACTATTACGCCAGGACAGTGGCGACCACTCTGCAGGGCTGAGGATGGTGTGCTTCAGGCCACCAAAAGTGTTGACCCCCATGCAGTGCGGATTGGCACCACACACCGCAGCTGCGTTAGTCCAGTTGCCATCAGCAGCAGTCTCAACGTAGATGATATCATTCCATGGCGAATCCATCTTGCTGTGGAACGTCCAGCCCGGAGGCACGGACTGCTTGCAAACCTCTACAAGACAGAACAAGGGCAGAGGAGGGTCCATTACAGTAGTATGGTAGTAGGTAGTGTTGTGTGCAAGCACATGTGGCTCACCAGTTACTCGTAGACTGCACCATTGGCAGGCGACCAGTCGCATCTGCAACCACACCTGCGCTGCTGTGCTGCGGGCACCACACACTGCCGTTGCAATGTTCAAAACCTGCCAACAAAGCGTGTGAATGTGCTAGGCAGCTGGCAGCTTTGTTCTGGTGGCTGGGGGGGGGCGGGGGGGCGACAGAGGTGTATGGAGGTTTCAAGGGCCAGACTGTGCATGACAGCAGTGTCAAGCAGCAGCACAGATGCCTGGGGCACCCACCCTCCAGGGTTGGGGACAAGTAGCCTGGCAGGCAGCAGTCGGAGCACTCTTCAGCACAGGGACCAGCAGGGTCAAAGTCAAATGCAGGCAGTGCGGCGACTGCGGCTTCTGTGTCAGATGTGACTGGGAACTTCCACGTCCTGCAGAAAGGACACACATGTTTGGGACAGGTGTGAGATAAGGACGTCTACAAAATGCAGAAGGTGGTGTTTACAAAATGAGCAGGAGCACTTGGCCTTGGATGTGAAATGAGAATACCGCCCAGCAGTGAACGTATCCACCCGCCCCCAGCTCGAAAAAACACCCAGTCTACACCCAGTCGCCCAGTGGCACAGTTACTCTTCACAAGCAACATAGCTTCTGCAATGCCCGTGCATATGGTGATGTTTGAACAGCGCAAGTTGGGACCCACCTGTAAAAAGGTACCAGGTTTTTGTTGGCAGCCTTGGATGTCTCGACGATCCAGGTCTGAATCTTGGCATCATCTGTGGCCACAGCAGCAGTGCCTTCCAACACCTGCATACGAGTCAGGAAACGAGACCAAAACTCCCAGCCTCCAGTGTAGTTCAGCCTGCCTCCAGCATTCTCCTGCAGCTGCATCAGCTGGTACATGCCAGGGGTACCACTGGTGGTGCCAAAGTCTATTGAGATGGTTCCGGTACTAGTGCCAGTGGTGGTGCCAAAGTCTGTTGGGAAGACTCCGGAGGCAAAGTAAGCGGCCTGCTCTGATGCCCTGTTGGTGTAGCGTGTAGTGCGGTTCATCTTCATGATGCTTTCGCTGGCCCATAGGGCATAGAGGTCGCATGCCGTGTCGTTTTGATTGGGGAGCGTCCATGCCGACCACCGGTGGTTTTTGCCTGCGCAGCCACAAGGGGGTTGAGGTTGGTTCCAGCACATGCCAAGGTCGGTCAGAAGCAAGGGTGTGTTGGCACTTGGTACCTGTTTCACACTTGCAAATGCACACAAAACAGAGCCTTCACACTCTGCACTGCACAAGGATTGCTTCATGTTCACAGATCTGCTTCACTCCGCAATTCCATCTCCAAAGTGAGACCAACTGCGTGGGTGTAGCTGGCTGCAGCTGGGGGCAGGCTTGGAAGAGGTTGCAGAATGAGCCAGCAGCCACAGTCCAACCTTGCAAGGCAGTTGCCTGATGCTGCCATGACACGCCTTGATGCTTAGGCATGTGCTGCTATGCTGCCGACAAGCCTCACTCCAAAAGCATGCAGGCCCTCCCAAACAGACACACCTAGCTCATGGAACCAATCCCAGCCGTCATCACGGCCAATCAAATTGGGCAGCTGGAGCCTGGCAGCTTGCCTTTTGTAGGCCATAATTGGGTAACTGAGAAAGAAGAAAAAGAAGGAAGAGGGAAGGGATGGGGAGGAGGACAGCATTGGCAGCCCAAAGACGTTGACGTGCGATCAAACCAACGGTGTGGGGTAGTTGCAGGCGATATCAAGGCTGGACGAGCCATCAGCAGATGGAACAGTGCAGCAGGTTTGGACTTTAAGTTTGTCGACCAAACAGAAAGCCAGGCAACAGGCCAGCAACTGCAACCCCGCACTACATACCCGCTGTGCATCCGTCCATAATTGGTGTCGCAGTCCAGCACCACCCGTTCAGCACGAGGCCGGTCACGGGAGAACTGCAGGCAGGCAGGCAGGCAGGCAGGCACCGTACGGTGTTGCCGTTAGCAGCGCAGTTGTGAGGGGCCACTGTGAGCAAGCAACACCATGTTCTGGTCCTGCGTGAGGCATGGAGATGACGGAGTGCCCGCCAGGAGGCGATCGTGTAATTTTCCATGCTGTGGAGCTGAACCTGCACAAGAACCAAGTCAAATTCTCTACAGCGTGTAAAGGGCAAAACCTGACTGCATGACACGTGGGTGGGCAGTGTGCACCCAGGGCCCTGACAACTGAATAGGGCTATCCACGCACCCTTGCCAAGTCTGCATAGCCGTCCATGACTGTGTCCCAGAGATCCACCACAGCCTGCGGGGGCAACAGAGTTGTGCAGGTACAAGCTAGGTCAGTGGTGCCAGCAAACTGATGTGACACTGAGGCACCCGCTGCACAGTTGTTGCCTTTTAGTGGCAACAACTGCTGTCCTTCAGATTTGTTGAATCGGTCTCATGCAAGCAAGCAGAACAACTGCATGCACACCAATCAGTCACCAGCAAAAATGTTATGCCACACACACCGCAACGGCAAGGGGTCTGCTGGCAGCAGTAAGGTTTCACCACTGTTACACCTTGCTGCCTGCCTGTCAAGACAAGCACCGTGCGCAGTACCTGCGGGTTGTCCAGGTTGGCAATGGAGGCTGATGGCACGGTCATAACAAACCTGTACAGCAGAGTGCAGGATGCCCAACGCACCAGTCAATGAAGGAACGCAAGGCCAGGAGCGTCTACCAGCGAACTTGAAGGCAGGTTGTCCTGCTGAGACCTGTTACTGGCAGCTAACAGCCGTGTTACATTTGCCGCAACATCCCATCTGAGAAACGATTACACGTTTGGGAGTATAGGATGGATTCAGAACCTCCAGGCGAGTCTCAGTCTCAAGTCGGACCCTTGGAGTCCCTCACTTGTCTGACCCCAGTTCTGCCCAAGGCACGGGTGAGCTGCGGAGTGTGGCCCTCCATTCCTCTTCGGTTGTCTTTCCCTTGAAGAAGAAAGGTGCCTGCATGGCTTCTGTTACTGTCACATCCAGCAGGCCGAATGTGCTGCCCTGCATGTTAATACGCCAACCAACAGGCAGCATGACACACCAATGGCCAGCATCATTGAAGCAGCGGGCAGCTCTCCCGAGCAGGCCTATGTACACTGGCAAGCCAAACATACTGTACCACCATGCTGTGACGTGACCGGCGACAGATTGCCGCCATGGGCGTGGCACATGCTACCTTCGTTGTTGAGCCACAGTATGACAGCCCTCAGGGTTTGGGGTTTAGGGGAATTTGCCTAAACCCAAACTCACCCAGGCAGAAGTGATGTAGATGAGGCCGCCCATGCCAGATGCCAAGGTGATGGTGTTGCCGTCCGCAGCATTGGTAAACCAACGGCGCAACAACATGCCAGAAGGCAACCTGCAGTCAAGCACAAGCCACCACATGCGTCAGTAGCAGCCCAGTCAACACAAGAAGCGCGTGAGGCTGGTTGCTGCAACACACTTGGAGCTGTGTCTTGGAGTACACTGGAACCAAAGGCTGGGCGAGTGGTGGTCAGTGCAGACCCGGACGTGCACCTGAAGACAAAGATACAGTGGCAGCCACTGCATCAACCGGCGTATGTCCACTGTCCTTACCTGCACCAATATGACCAGGCGGATATGTCGTCACTGTGGCTGCCGATCTGCACTCCCAGAACGCCGCCAGTTGCTGACAGTGTGGCTGCCACTGCAGAGGGAATGGTGACAGTGATGCTCTGGCCTGCAGGAGCCCATAAGCCTGTGCTGAGCCACTTGGTGCCGCCCCTGGGTGGCATGGGGCCTGTGTAGTTTCCAGCATATGTTGCATTCACCTGGCGTTGACAAACACCAAACCAACCTTTGAACGCTCTGGGCAGACAGTGTGCATGTTGTTGCGATGGCAGAGCGTGCATGCCCCGTTCAGCGCCTCATTCAAGGACAATGCTGATCTCTTATGGGGAGGCCAGTGACTCCGCGACGGCCAACCTGGCACGCCAAAAGCAGAGACGCTCCACCCCCTCTAGAGTCCTCTGAAACAGAGAACTCAGAAACGAAGACCCTAGAGTCTCTACCCCTCGTGCTGGTAAGCAAGGGCGCTAGGGCAGCCCTGCAGATTCGATGAGTGACTTACCGTCAGGGTGACAGACGGGATGGTTGTTGCACCTGCACCTGGAACCCCTGGGAAGTCTGTCGCACAGGGCAGAGGAACGACCTGAGCTGCCGGCAGGTCACTGTGCCTCTTGGCCACATACGCCGCCTGGCATCAACACACAAAACATTGGTCATGCCCCTTGCCACGTTGTGCACAACGTGACTCTGTCAAATGCAGGTCTCAATGTTGGCTGCTGCTCAGCACAGACCGAGTACCAACTGGCAGCAGGCAACACTGTCTGATCTATTGCAGGCCTACCATTGACACGCAAGGCAACACTGCTCAAAACCGACATATGTGCTGACATTCAGCAACACCGTGTTGCTCCTTATGACAAGGAGCGCACGAGGTGTATGTTCAGTGAGGTGACGTGCAGTTGTTCAGGAACCAGCTTGTCTTCGTGCACGCCAAAGCCCTTACCGCAATCTTGTTTTCTGGGGTGGCTTCCACATTGCCACACCACCAGCTTGCTGTCTGGTCGCTGAGCTGAGTGTCGAGCTGGCTGCCGAAGGACGCCCACAGGGCAGCAGAGGGTGATGAGGCTGGGGTGACTCCTGTGAAGGGTGTGTCCTGTATGGACTGGCTGACTGTGCTTGTCACTGCTCGAAACACCCGCACACACATGCGGACACACACACGGACATAGACACAGACGCAGACGAACACACCCAGACACACAGTTGAGCGCATGGATTTATCTCCGGTGTGGCATTACCAATCCTGCCTTGCTGAGACACACGTGAAAGAGTCACAGGCGGGTTTCAAACGCAAGTTGCATCACGACATGGTTTGACAGTTGACTACACCAGCCGATGCCAGACCCGGGCTAGCAGGCTGGAATCGGGCTTGCACTTCTGCTTGCTGCCGGCCCGGTGCATTGTGAAGGACAGTCACACCACATTTCATTTTTCGTCTTTGCCCGCGCGCCAATTGGGCCATTGCCGCCACACTCAAGAGTACCCTGTGCACACACACACCTTGCTTGCTCCAGCCGTTGCGTCCTAATTCCCAAAGCTGCTGGGCTTGTGCAACACAAACAGCTGCGGGGCATATGCTGGTAGCTCACCTTCAGTGAGGATGTCTGCAGAGAGGATTTTGGTGCCTTGCAGGTGCGCCAGCAATGCCTGTGCCGCCAGCGTGGCGTCCAACCTGAGGTCTGCGTTGAAGAGCAGGGGATCTGGAGCAGTAGTGGCGACGGTGATAGAGCGTCCGTCACCAACCTGTGCAGCCCACTGTATGCACTTCAGCGGGGCCAGGAGCTGGTTTCCAGCGTATAGTGATATGTCACCATCTGTGGACCTGTGGGGACGCAGCAAACGATGCACCATGCATGCAAACGTGTGTTTGGTGTGCGTGGGCAATTGCGTGGACTCCATCCAACGCCAGGTAGCCGGTGCACACGGCTGCCCTAGGTCCAGGTTTGCCGCATGTGTGCAGGGGCCGGGCGGATGCACCCTGAAATACTGCACAAGTGGGACCACACACTATCAGCCAGTGCCAAAAAGCACATGTGTCCTCAGTCTGCTGAAGCGCATGAAGTCTCACACAGACAACTGGTAGTACGTCCATAGCACTCTGCATTGCAGGTTGTCACAGTGACAGTGACTCCAGCAATATGACTAATAGAATTTAGGGTTCCAGAATTTAGGGAATCAAAACCCTAAACCTCAACACGCACCCGGCTTGGCCTCCCAGCACAAGGCCAGCTCCTTGCCGCACAAACGCGACAATGGCCGTCCTTTGCAGTGCAGTGAAGCTGCTGGAGCTGTCGGTCAGCAGGACATCAGCAATCTTGCTGTCGGTCACCAGCACCTCAAAAGCCCATTGATCAATGTTGGTCAGCACATGGTCGTCATAGCCAGTGGGTAACTTGATGGCCACACCCAGGGCCGCCTGCGTATTGAATGTAGTACAGAACAGACACGCAGTGCATGCACAGTGTAGTCAATACAGGGTAACAACAGCCACAGCATGCAATCTTTTGCGTGTTCAAGGACACGATGTTGTGCGGGTACGACCGGGCGCGCTCCATCACACCACATGCTTTTGCAGCTGCCCGGCGTGCTGGCCTAAAGCTAAAATGGTGTGCCAGAATCCTGCATCAAATGGATTGTCTCTCGGTTCTATCAACACGTTGGTCAGCCATGAGTGCGGTGCTGGCAGCGTTGACTGCACAAGGTGCAAAACCTACCGCAGCGGTCTTGATTGCTGTGATCTGGGCGCTGGTCAGGATATTGTTGCCTGTCACAGCCAGCCTGAAGCTGCTGTTGCCGGCGCTCTCTGCTGGCACCCCGGCTGCCCAACGCAAGGTGTCGACGGCCAATCGACAAGTCAGGGCAGTTGCTGGCGAGGGCTCTTGACCACACTGCATCATGTAAGCCTCGTTGTTAAAGGCCACCACCCTGCCGCCGGCCGCTGACACTCTAGCAGCGGCCATCATGGCGCTGCTGCCATCTTGTGTCACAATCACAGGGAAGGCGTTGCCTCGAAGGACCAGGGTGTCTGGTGCGTCAAGCTCGATGGCCAAGCTCTGCCCATTGAGGCCGGTTGTCAGGTCTGGTGGGAGCAGCCAGGCAAAGCACAGCCGGTTGTCTGTTGAGCAGCTGCTGCCAGCACACACTGTGTTGTTGCCTGCTGCAATTGGGCCCCGGTGTGGCTGTGTCTAGGCAGTGTCTGGTAATGCTGGCAGCGGGACACTAGTGCTAGCATAATGCTGATGTGCGCTGCCTTGCTTGAGTTATTAGTAGTGTTGGTGGGTGGGTTGTGTCGCGATCACCAATCAGTCACCTGTCCAGTCTGCTGTGTGGTGTGTGTCCGGCGCACATTGTCCAATGGCACCGTCCCAAGAGGATAATGCGTCACATCCACAGGTAAAGCCATCGCCGGGCGCGGGCACGTCCAAGCAAGTCCCGGTGCTGCGGCTTAGCCCCAAGCAAGGACTTCCAACGCAGCCATCAATGTCTGCGACCAGCACACATGAGAACTTGGCATGCCGGGCTGCCGCACTGGCTTCGGGCCCGGACTAGCTTTGACATGAACTGCAGCCTAGCCGTCTGACTCATGCAATGTGTGTGTGGCGGTGACGGCTGCGGCACTGTGGAGGGATCAGTCAGATTCATGCACAGTGTCTGAGTGGGCCTACATCAAGGCAACATGCATTTCACAACCAAATGTGCCACACGTTTGTGAATGCACCACCATGTGCCCACAGCATGCTTCGGGACAGGACTCTTCATGCTGCAACATGTTGGCAGCCTCAACCCAGCCATGAGCTCACCGTTGCATGTGGCAGAGGAGAAGGTGCCCGCAGTGCAGGTGATGGTGGGTGCGGATGCTGTGTAGCCCGAGTTGCACTGCACATCGCACGTCTGACCGCTGGCAACCTTGTCGTCAACACATGTGATGTTGCCATTGCTGATTGTTGAGGGCGGTCCTTGGCAAGGATTGGCTGGAAATAGCAGGAACGCACAACCACAACCACAGCAACACAAGGAGATCAAACATGTGGGTGAGTAAGCCCCGATCTGTGATACGCCATCTCGCAACGCAAGGCAACATGCATTTCACAACCAATTGTGCCACCTTCAAAAAAGCGTGCCACACGTTTGTGCATGCACCACCATGTGCCCACAGCATGCTTCGGGACAACTCTTCATGCTGCAACATGTTGGCAGCCTCAACCCAGCGATGAGCTCACCGTTGCATCTGGCAGAGGAGAAGGTGCCCGCAGTGCAGGTGATGGTGGGTGTTGATGCTGTGTAGCCCGCGTTGCACTGCACATCGCACGTCTCGCCGATTCCGACGCTGTCGCCAGCACATGTGATGTTGCCATTGCTGATTGTTGCAGGAGGTCCTTGGCATGGATTGACCTCGGCCGTAACGCGGCATGCCTTGCCGCCTTCCAATGTGTCCACGCATACCTTGACTTCTTCCAATGTTTCCAGGCCCTGGACGTTGCCAGCATCCTGCACCGTCTCTATAATGGAAGGCAAGGATTCTGTAGTGCCACGGAAAGTGACCCCAGCTGTGAACAGCATGGTACGATTGTCGCTTTGCAGCAGTCGCCTTGCCACCTGCGCACACAACAGAGCATACATCAAAGGCGTGGGTCAACCCACGGGTTTTAACTTATTTTTTTTTTTGACTAATGACCAGTATTGACACACATTATTTGTATTAGGGTCAACACACCCCCAACAAGCCGCGCCGTGTGATACGAAACGCAACACAATGCGTGTCTGATGCTGATGCATCTATCAGGTATATGCTTTTTGCTGCTTGTTGTAATGCATGTGGACAGCTGCTGCTAGCACAAGTACAGGCACACAGAGCCGCCGTGTGGTTGCGCCAACAGCCAGCAGACAATCTCCTCGCTTGGGCCCTCGCTTGGGCCCCGAGCCTGAGGCTCCCCGGCACGTGCTCACCTGTCCCTGAGGCAAGTTCATGCAGTCCACTGTAACAGTCAGGGATGGTGCGTAAATCCCTGTAGGCACGACACACATGCGGCTTGTTAAAGCCTGCGATGAGCGGCTTGGCCCCTCTAGCAGTAATCTGGTGTTAGCAACAACGCAATAATGTCGGCCCGGCCTTTTCGGTGCGACGTGGTGTGGTAACCTCAAGCCAACCGAGCTTATGTTTGACTGCCGATGTTTTTGTGCGTCGCATGCAAGGATACACCCAGCTTTGCTGTCTCACGAGTGGGGAAACGCGCGTTGCTGTCTCTCGCTGACAAACCCCGCCTGCCGACAGCAGCTCCAAACGCTCACCGAATGCAGTCTGTGGGTTGGAGAAGAACGCAGTGAAAGCAGCCTTCACTGTTTCGGTGGCCTGGGCGCTGCAGGTCCCGTCGGCAGTGAGCACCAGCACCAAAGCCTGCGGCGTTTCCACCGGCTTGCAGGGGGATGCTGCATCGGTTGCTACAAAGCCACTGGGGCACAAGAAGGCAAGGCGCAGCGCCAGCCTCTGTGGGGCGGTGCGGACCATACTGCGCTTGAAGACACCCGGCTGCACGTTGGCTTTCACAAAAGAGCACGTCGTGCCAATCTGTGCCTGCTGCACAGTTGTCAGGAAGGACACACCCACGCAGCCGCCTCCAGCGTCGTCGCATGCCTTCATGCAATCCTGCACCGAGTTGAACTGGTCACGGCCTGGGGCTGCTTCTTGGATGCCGACAGTGAGTGCTTTCTCCTCCTGCAGACAATGCAGCAACAGCGTGCATGAGAGCAATGCGCCCTGAGCAGCCGTTCTGTACTTCAGGCTGTAGTGTGGCCGACAAGCACTGTTGTGTTGGGGTATCCACACCTGACAGCATTGGATTCGAATTCAATGCTGCTGACACCGTCTGGATACAGTTATTCCCACAGTAACAGATACAGGTGCACCCAGTAAGCGGCCTACGTAGGTATACCCGTATATCACTGCACTGCCTGGGCGGCTCACCTGGTAAAAAGTGTAAAAGCCACTTGCAATGCTTTGAGCAGCCGTAGGGGAGCTGATGCTGCTTTTGAGGGAACTGGCAGCTGTGTAGCCAGCTGCCAACGCCTTGAAAGCTATCCAGGGCATCCTAGGGAATTCAAGCAGGGAGTGCAGGTGAACCATCGTCAGTCATTCCCCTCTGTTGCCTGGCACCTCTGATTGAAATGCAAGGAAGCTTCATATACTGCGCTGCTCACACGGTCACGTACTGCAGCATGTGGTTTGCACCTCACCAGCAGCTACAGCCGCTGAGCACTCTTGATACTCGAAAGCTGAGTGGAACAATGCAACGCAAGGACCTGACTAGCTGGCAAGATGAACGGCCTCACCCTTCGTACACGGGTGCTACTGACACCCTGACGCTGCACTCCTGAAGCTTGTAGTCATAGGTCAGCAACTGACACTCGGCTTGATCACACAGCTGCACGCACTCCGCAACGCTGGCCACGCCAGGAGTGACGGTAACGCCCACATCACTAGAGAGGGGCAGGTAGAAGCTGCCGTCAGTCATTTGAGCGTACTCAGACAGGCATTCTGCAGCTGCCGCTGCCCCAGCCCGGGACACTGTCCTGGCCGTGAACCAGTCATTGGCTTGGTTCCTGCAGGGAGGGCAAGGTGTCAGGGAGAAAAGCAAGGGTGACTGTCGTGTGTGGCTTCGATCAGGCACAGACCCAGCAGCAAAAGTGTGCCGGCGTCATTGGGTGCATTGACAGCATTCCACCAGGGCTTCCAGAACCATGAGCCATTCATTAGGCGCTGCGCATGAGCCGACGGTGCAACTGACAGATTCAGCACTCACCACTCGAAGCTGAACCCAGCAGTGTTGCCAGCAGCAGAGCACACCACACAGTCGGCACCGACAGCGCGTCCAGCAGGGCCGTATGTTGCGTTCTCGCCAACACCGCCACACAGGCTCGTGCAGCTGGGGCCTCCATACCCTGGTGAGCAAACTGGCGGGGACAGGCGGCAACAGGGGAAGAAATGTACAGCAGCACAATTTGGCCATGCAGCTGCAGCATGTTGTGTGTTGGGGTCACACAGGCAAACCCCCACATGAAGCGTACACAAAGGCAGATGCTGTTGGGACTGTCATGGCAACATGAGGATAAGCAGATCCTGCTGTACATGTCACAGAGGCGGATGCTGCATGCATCAGTAGCCGAGCATGCCATTGACGCCCTTTGCTTCGGCATGCCTCCCCCCACCCGCCTGCATGTCACACTCACGTGAGCAGCTGCCGATAGAATCAGACCCGGACTTGGGCGTGGTGAACTGCAGAGGGCACGGCTTGCAAGCAGTTGATGCATTCACCGCCAGCTGGTCGTTGTAGAAGCCTGCAGGTCATGGTTGGGGACGTATGTTGTGGCATCAAGTAAGCCCACTCCAGCGACCCAAGGAAGCGAACCCGGCCATACCGGATTGCAAGGAGCATGCCTACCATATTGCATGCATGGAAGGGGACGTCTCTCAGACAGTGCTGCCCTGACCCCACAAACAGCTGAGGGCCCAGCCATCTGATGATGAGGCTTTTTGGGGGTCTCAACTTGAAGCGGTAACAAACCAATGATGATGGTTTTGATGAATGATGGCACTGCAGCTGTGATCAATACATGCACTGACGCACCCCAACACATGCTGCACATGCATGCTGTTCCTGCTGTTGCTGTACCATCTTACGGCTGTACTTGCAGAGGACATGAGAAGGGTAGCAGGCACTGACTGAGTGGGTAAGTGGATGGGTGACTGCGTGGGTGACTGAGTGGGTGAGTGACTCACCCACAGGGCACGGCCCCATCACTCCATTCGTCACACCGTAGCCCAGACCGGTCCGGCAGTCTGCGGCACTGATGCCCACACCAGGAGCAGATGTTGTGTAGCCAAAACCACAGGGGCGGCAGACCTCCCGGTTGTTGCCAGAGTTGTACGCCCCAGCCGCACAAGGCTGTGCAACCCTGCCAGAGAGCCCGTAGCCTGTAAAGCGCAACACACAACCAGCCGCAAGTTAGGGATCAGCCTGACTGATCCAAGTGACCCTCGGGCAAATGCCACTCTAGGCAACTGAGACCCAGCCGGAAATGTGGGATCTTTGTTTTTGAGTGGACTCGTCAACTGTCCCTGCCTGCCCCGGCGGGGCCTCTGGAGCAGCCACCTCACTTTCATCCTCACTCAAACCTAAAACCTTGAACCTTAAACCTTAAACCAACCCCAAATCAACCCTGAACCCAACCCCACCTCACCTGGCTTTGTGACGCATGCAAGTTCACTGGCAAAGCCTCCACTGCCGTCTTCATTCCTCACAAAGTACTGCGCACTGGTGTTGTACGCTGTGCTTGTTGACGCAACCATGCCATCTGGACAGGGCTTGCAAGGGTTTGGGCTGAGCCCAAATGTTGTGTTGGGCACGCCGTAGCTGTTGTCAGTGCAGTCCTTCGCCCGCCAGGTCTGTGTCAGGGTGTTGAAGTACAGGCCCTGGCCGGCTTGAATGTCTGTGGAAGGTATGTGTGAGTGGGATGGACAGAAGGAGGAGCAGAGGCGGTGAACAGAGGCTGAGTGCTTGGGCATAGGGACGGGAGTGGGAAAGGAGCAGATAGACTTGGGGGACCAGGCAAGCCGGAGTTGGTTCAAGCACAGAGAGGCCTCAATGGTGTGCTTGAGGTTACCGCACACCATAGACTGCACTGTGGCAGTTGCCAAGCAGTCAGCACCTTCACAAACATATGTCTACAGCAGGCTTACAGCAGGCTTGCGCAAGCTCCATGCTCCTCGACTTTCTGCAACCTGGAGTGGCACTCACAGCAATCGTCGGCGCTGCTCATGACGGGCACCTCCAGAGCTGTCCCGTTGTCCAGGTATCGGGTCAGCCGGTCTGACTTGAGCCCCTGCACACCCTCACCACAGGGAGAGCAGGATGCAGCCTGCGCTGCTGGCTTCCAGTCTGTCCTGAACCAACCGATTGGACAAGCTGAGGTGACACCATCAGCTGTGAAGTGGCCGGGCGGTGTCACTGCAGGGCACACAGGCAGATGACGGCTGTGAGACATAGGCTTTAGGGTGTTATGTTGTGGTAAGCAACGTGGTATGCAGCCCCAGGCACTGCACTTTGGCCCGGTACACCGCTGCCCTTGCCATGCAGCAAACTTTGCCTGGTGACCAAACACTGATGAGCGCCCTCAGGGCTGCTCCGTCACAGTGTAGGCTGCTCCGTCACATCCCTAATAGGCTGGCAAGCACACTTAGTTTGACCATTCGATGGTAGTTGTAGGACTGTGTTAGTGTCCCTCCTGGATTGCCAGCATGTGCCTCACATGTTCATAGTATGCTCGCTACACATGCAACCTCTACGCCTAACACTCACAGCACTGCTGCAGGTCTGTCGCTCCCTGCTCCTGAGTCAGTGTGCCATCAGGGCAGGGTGTGATCGTGCCTGAGGAATCACCGGCCTGGCTGGCAGCAGATCCAGCTTGGCGGGGTGTACCTGCAGCGCAATGGGCACTTGGAGTCAGTGCCACTGAGGCTCAGTGTTGTGTTGACAGAGGCATTACCACCGGGACGCAGCCTGCTGTAGTATAGGTATGGATGACCAGGGATGCCCATGTCACAACAGGAAGGGCGTTTGCCAACCATCTGTGTGAGGAGCAACCATGCTGAAGCACCCCAGTCACTCACCGCCTGGACACACGTAGGCCTGTGGGCACACTGCCGTGGAGTTGACTGCACCAGAGGCGGCAAAACTGACCGCGTAGAATCCAGGAAGGAGGACTGCCACACGGCAAACAGGGGCGAAGCACGTACGGGCGGGAAGAGGCGCAGGAAACACAGTGTCTTTCATTCAGCTGCCCATGTGGCTCCTCAACCCTTGACTGATTGCTTGACAGGAACCCCCATTCAGTCAATGTCAATGTCAAGTTGACAGGGGCCCCCCATCGAGGGTGCCTCCATGTTGTGGCCATAAACGTGGCATTGATGTGCATACAAGGTAGCAAGGCATGCCACCGTTGGAGCCAACAGCAACCACTGGCATACTGGTTCAGCACTGATTCATATTGCACCAAAAGCCGCGCAAAAAAAGGCGTGTCCCACCTTTGCAGTCGGCTTCCAAGGTGGATGCCTCTTGCAGGGTAGTCACAGCAGGCGCACAGCTGGTGCAGTGCGCACTGGCATTGGTGGATGACTTCCACTCCCCTTTGGGGCAGGGAGCGACCACGCCAGGAGCTTTCAAGTAGTAGCCAGCAGGCACCACTGCAGACACAAGTGCAAGAGCCAATCAAGCACGGCGTGAAGGATACACACTGATGATCATGATGTGGGCGAACTGAAGGAGAGTCTCCTTGATAAGCTGACAGGCAGTCGCAGCCGCAGACAGGTACCCTTGGACACATGTCCCAACTGGTGTGGTGTCAGTCATACACCACTCTGCATTCCGGCACCACGAGCACACTGCACTCTTGCCACCGCTGCATGACTCACCACACGCTGCTGGCGATGTCGCGCCAACCCTCCCGCTCGTTGAGAAACCAGTTGGGCATGGCACACACGCTCGCTGCTTCTTGAACCCGGGGAGTAAGAGTCAGCAGGACAGCGGGTGGCTGATGGGATACCCGCGGCATCAACGGTGTAGGAAAAGCCCGGCAGATTCACTGCAAGGCAGCAGCAGCAGCAGCAGCAGCACAGTGAATCCATCAGGTGTGTAAACAGCAGCACCACCCACATCACCAGACTCGTCAGTCAAGACGGGCCGTGGAAGCATCAGCGGCTCACTTGCTCATCAAACAGTAGCAAACCTGAGCCACTGTGATGCCACACAGGCATGCCAGCAACACTGTCTGTCAGTACCCCTGCTTGTACCCCTAGGTGCCCCTCCTTTTGGAAGGCCCTGTGGGTGCCCTCATGAGCCCTGGGCTTGCTGGCTAGCGCTGAGGTTGGGACCCTGTCCACCAATTACTGTACTGCACTGTACTGGAAGGATCCTCTCACCGCAGCTCCTGATAGAGGTGCTGCGCAGTCCCACTGTTGTCATGTTGCTGGGGCAGGGCTGGGACTGGGGCGGGGCAGCGTAGCTGTACACGCTGCCTGGGCAATAGCTGCCCTTGGGGCAGTCCCTGCACATATCTCGCGCTGCCGAGTACTGCCCAGCAGCACACGCTGCACCGCGCAGCAGCAGACGCAGCAGCAGTAACAGCAGCAGACGCGGCGGCGGTAGCAGCAGCGGCGGCAGCAGGCGATCGGTCAGTCCTCTCTTCAGCGACAGGGTCTCCTTGACTCAACCTATCATGATGCAGCACGCAAATCTACAGCACTGAGTTGCAAGGAGTTGCCATGCAACTGTCCCTGAGCCCATCCTTGCGCAGCAGGCTGCGCCAGCCTGCATGCAGCTGCGCAGCTGCCCTCCCCCTCCCTCTCCCCCTCTCCCTCCCCCCCCCCCCCATCACCCACTCCGGTGCTGCCCTCACTCACCACACCGGCCAGTGGCTTTGTCCACAAGGAGGTTGTTCCTGCATTGGGTGCACCTCAGCCCTCCTTCTGTGCCTGCCTGCTGGCAGAAACCTTCTGCACAGCCATCAGGGCAGAATGCAGAGCTGGCGCCGCCTTGGAGCACCTTGCGCCCGGGCAGATGCGTGGGGTGAGACCTGGGCGTGCAGAGTGTGAGAGGGACATGCCTTCAGATCACTGCAGCTGCAACCACTGCTTGGTCAGTGGAGCACACTACAGTGTCAAGTACTGCTGAACAACATGTCATGAACTGTAGGGAACAGCACAAGAATCAGCGGTGTGTCGGCCTATGAAACACGCTGTGAAGTTCAGCCCTACACCAGTGGCAACATGGCTGGTCCGAACTTGCAAGTTGCAAATGTGGTGGCGGCAGGGTTGGGCTGAACAGAAGGCCAACAAATTTTCATGGCAGCTACACAAGTTTGCCTGGTGCACACAGAATTTCACAGTCCCATCAACATCACCAGTCGCCAGTGGATGCTCAGTGCTGCCCCAGCTGTCAGGCCTAGAGAAGCACTGCCGTCAGCTCCAGATGACTGCTCGACAGTCACCATGGGGTGTCTGCTGCTGCCCTGGCAGCAGACGTCTGCCCCAGTGCACCCCTGCCCACACTCACCCGTCCACTGCTCCAGCTGGTTCCACTATCACCAGGCAGGCAACAAGTGCTGCTACTAACATTCTGATCCACATCTCGCCCTGCACAGGACAGGTACATGTCCGGAATAGGTGTGAAGGTGCAAGTGAAGCCGAGAGAGGGGGGTGTCTGTAGTGATACCCTGAGGCTGATCACGAACAGGACACCACGCTGGGCTCGCTTGCGTAATGAGCCGTGATGCGCCCTAAATCTTCCGGCATTTCCAAGCAGATCAGACAGATGATGCACGCGTGAACAATCCAAGCATCTACCGCTTACTGGTTTCTTCAACACGAGCACATCTCAAGTGCTCCCTTGCTGATAAGGGGCTGGGACGGGCTGCAGATGGCTTTTATGGCATATATAATAAGTGTGATTACTGTGATGGCGCCATCGGGGCGCTGGGGCTGTGATTTTCAAAGAGGGTTTCTCAGGGAACTTCTGGTTGAGTTTTTTCGGGACGTGATCTGCTTCATCTGATGCTCAACTGAACCAAATTTGCAGCTTATAAGGCCTTGGTAACAACAGCGGTGCCATCATGCAGGGGTAGTAAAGGCCCTTTCTACCCCTCAGGGGTCGAGTTCTGAGTCAGGGTTCTGCAGCAGGTGAAGGCCTGGCCACAGTCACAATGACAGCAAGCAGAAGCCCTTCAAGGCTTGTCTCAGCCCACAGAATGTGAGCTACTGAGGCGTTTAACCGTTGCAGGGTCACACCCTCGGGGGCCTGCACACAACACTGCCTGCGACGCACAGGCCAACCACCATCATGCACCCAGCATTGAGGATGACAGTAAGCATTGGTCAATGTAAAGGGGGCGTGGCCACAACCTGTCAACTACAAACTGTCGACTTTGCGTGGCAACAACTGCACAACCTCAACAAACCCAATCAGGCTGCACCTGCTGCAGGGGCAGTCCGCTACATCTTCACTTGCACTGCATGGTGATGTGCAATGCATTCCTGTACATACAGCCTGCTCTGTGCATGAAACAGCCTGCAAGGCAGCTGATGCTGTGCAGCTGGTATCACAACCTGCAACACGGTCAAAAATAGGCTTAGTTCGATGCAATGGCCAGCAGCTTCTGGAACACATCCTGCAGCTTGCTCCACTTTTCCTGCCTTGCCCAGACCCACAGGGAGGCATACTGATCCCGCAGGGTGTTTGCTGCCGCAGCACCGCGGCCCGCATGACCCTACAATGCATTCAAAACCACTTCGGCTGTTATCAGCTGCTCCAGTGTCACTACCGTACTGGGGGAAGCGCCTTGCCAACCCCGTCGCAGCACAGAGCACTGCTGACCTCCAGGCAACTGCTGATTTGGTGATTTCTGGTGATTTGGAAGTCTGCCCCGCTGAGAGGCAGATTCTCTTCGTCTGCATCCATGCTGTGTCTCCAGGTGCCAGAAGGGTCGCCAGTTATCTTCGTTCGTTGGGAGATGTCACGTCTGCAGAAGGGAGCGGCCAGTGTTGAGAGAGGGCGGAGAAAGCAGCAACATAATGAGTTGCAGGACGCATACGCCAACTGGTTTCCTGAGCCAGCCAGTGCTTTGCCCTGTCCAGGGCTACACCAACACATGGGTATGAATATGATACATGGTTCAACGAGTAGAAACATACAGCCCAGGCTGTTCTTTGACCTGATGCCAGTCCCTAGGCCCTGCATTGATCAGTCACTGCATCCAGGTAAGTTTCCAGCTGATCGGCGCTGTAGTCTCACCATATGATCAAGAAAAGAAGGATCAGCTGCGAGAACCGTGTTGCCTATCGCGGACACGCGAGCCCAAGGCCACAGCACGAGGCAGCATTCCAGCAGATTTTGAGCAGGACTATTTTACTCATCTAGGTCTGCAATGGAATTTCACAAGCATATACAACCACAGACTGCAAGCCAAGCTTGTCTGTCATCCAGCCTGGCTTGTATTCCATATGGTTGAACCCTGGTTTGGTGTTCGCAGCCTCACTGCTGTCTATTGGGGCTGTTTCAACAAGAAGAACCTGGAAACTCTACATAAGGAATGAAAGCTGGCTGTATATGGCGTTGATCAACCTACCATCGACCGTGGTGGTGTGCTAACTTAGCAGGGCTCGCAACATACTTCAGGGGCCCTCGTTGGATTTCAACAAAGCCAGAATTTTTTTCGTTCCAGGAGGGCAAAAGCAGCAAAATTCCTCGTCGAAACCACAAATCAGGGGTCCCAGAGGTCGTTTTCTCTCGTTGAATTTCAACGAAGCGCCTTCGGCGCTTCGTTGAAAACCGTCCTTTTGGCCTCCATTTTCGTTATAACGAAGAAGCTGCGAGCCCTGGTGCTAAGGCCCTCAGCCTGAGTGGGTGCCTGCTGAAAGCCCACGTAGAACGTCACCTGCTACTTTTCTCACTATTCAGATATGGTAGCAATGCCCAAATAAGACAACCTCCCTCTCTTGCACTGTATCTGCCACCACATGTGTCATTTGACATGTCACTCAAGCTATTCCGTATGTGTGTGGGAAGTGCCGGTACGAGGTCACAGTCATACAAGCATACGTTACTCACTGAGGGACGCCTAACGGGCCAGACATAAAAGTACACCAGTGATTTGCATTTGACCTGGTAGTCTTGATCTGACGGACTTCTGAGTTACTCCCCATCGCGGAACGAAGCTGTGGAACGATTCGCCCCAGTGAAGGTAACAGAACTGCTGAACCAGGCGTGTGGGGTCCTGACGCGTTACTAGGACCTAGGCAGCACCTTGACAGTCCCCAGGAACATCCCAAGCAGCTCTCACTCTGCTTCGCGAAGCCAAGTTCAGAGGAATCCTTGCTATACAACACGTACTGCTGCTGTTCTTTTGATCCCAGGATGCCCCTCCTTTGCACTTCTTGGAGAGTGAGAGCTGCCCCTGAGAGCGGCCTGCCGTGCCCACAGCTGCGCTGGTGTTGGCTGACTGGCCCTCAGCTGCAGCACATGCGCCAATATCGCGTATCAGCCTTTGGAAGCTGACATACTAGGTCACACTGACCACCCCAGCCAGCCGATTCACTAGCAGCAGAGCACGCAGTCCAAGGTAGGCAAGACACCTGTAGGGCTTATGTTGCCTGATGAATTGCATGGCCCTCGAATGATTTGTTGTTTCTGAACGCAAAACATCTACTAGTGCATTCCAAGTGCAATCACAGACTGCACCATCTGGTGCCTTGCAAACATCCAAAGCGATGCAAGCACCTCCTGCTGTTCCTGATACAAGGCTGTATCAGGAACTGTGTCTGTTCCTGATACAGACTGTCTGTAAATATGCCCAGAACAACTACATGTTGCATCCTCTGTCTGTACTATCCCGCCGCTGCTTTGCAGGTCCCTTCAATCAGTCAAGCTGCACCCCAGCACACCCCAGCATGCAGCAAAGCCAGGACACTCCGCTGTACACAGCCTGCGAGGAGGGCGCCCTACAGCGCGTGCAGGCCCTGCTGCTCCAGCATGCAGACGTGAATGCAGTTTGCAGTGGCGGCAACACCCCCGTGCACGCTGCAGCAGCAAGCGGCAGTATCGCTGTGCTGGAAGCAGTCACAGCACCTGCGCTGGGTGCAGACCTCAACGCTCGCAACGAGCGTGGGATGACCCCACTGCACGTGATCGTAGACAGGGCTTCAGGCTACAGCGACAGGGACTATGCAGCATCAGTGGATCTGCTCCTTACGCGTGGTGCAAGCTTCACCCTGAGGAATGAAGCCGGGGACACAGCACTGCAGCTTGCAGCAGAGTACCTACTGCGTGACATCATCCGCAGCTTCCTCACACACCAGCGCAAAGGGGAACTGACAGCAACAGACCTGACGCTGGCCGCACTCGCATCCACCAACGATGGTGCTGGTGTTGCTGCTGATGCTGCTCTCCTTGCGGCTGCTGCTGCTGCCAGGGCGGCTGCAGCTGCTGCTGCGGCGGCGGCAGCCGCTGCTGCTGTCAACGCGAGCGACAGTAGCAGCGACAGTGATGGGGAGTCACCGCCACCAAGCAGGGAGGGTAGTCCGGGGCCAGTGGCAGGGGTGCAGCCAGAGCCAGCAGAGCACCTGCTGGTGCTGGACATCTTCACGCAGCTTTACACAGCAGCTCTGAGTATTAACCCAGCAGAAGCAGAGGGCGTGCTGATGGCTGCCCTCTTGGCCAGGGCACGGGAGAGGGACCTGCTTCCGTTTTTTGCGGCCAGCCAAGCACTCTCGCGTTTGGCGACGCAGCATGGGGAGCTGAGTGTCCGTGAGCAGCAGCAGCAGCGGCGGCTGGAGGCTGGCTGGGAGGTGCTGCGCCAGGTCGAAGCACAGCAGCGGGAGGATCTTCAGCAGCAGCGGGAGGCTCTAAAGCAGCAGCAGGAGGCTCTGCAGCAGCAGCAGCGGCAGCAAGACCAGCAGCAGCTGCATCTTGTTGGGCGAGAGCGGGGGCTCGCGATCAGGACAGCGGGCCTGAACCAGCTGCAGGCGCGGCTGGAGGAGCAACAACAAGACCTTGAACAGCGGGAGCAGCAGCTGCAGCAGCAGCAACCACTACCACAGCAGCAGCAGGAGCTTGCATCGCCGCAGCAGCAGGATGACTTTGCAGAGCAGCAGGCAGAGGCTGCCGCACAGGCACTGCAGCAGCAGCCTGAAAGCAGCAGCAGCCAAGGGAACCCCAGCAGTGCCCTGCCTCCTGCTGCTGCCACTGCTGCAAGCGGCGAGCCATCCAGCAGATTTGGATTGCAGAAGCCACGGTGTCTCACACAGTGGTCCCGGGACTGCGAACGCAGCCTCTGGCATTCCTGGCCGCAGCAGCAGCAGCAGCAGCAGCAGCAGCCACCGCAGTCGCCGTGGCAGCAGCAGCCGCAGCAGCAGCTGCTGCCCCCGTTGCCGCTGCAACCGTTCCCAGAGCAGCAGTTGCCACGACCGCAGCAGCAGTGCCAGGAGCAGCACTGCCCACCCCACCAGCCCACCACCCCTGCTGGGGCTGCCAAGGGTGCCACTCACGCAGGAGGCAGGGCAGGAGTACCTGTGCTGCTCAAGGGCTCACTGAACCCTGACTCAGCAGCAGTGCATCCACAGGCCCCGTTCCCGCCCTCGTCCGCAGCAGCAACTACCACAGCAATTGGTACTCGCCCAGCTGGCGCTCCCACTACAGCTGCTGTTGCAGCCGCTGCTCGGCTAGCTGTGAAGGCCCCCGGTGTGCGTATGGCAGCAGCAGCAGCATCTGGGCAGAAGGCAAGCGCTGCAGCTTCCCTGGCTGAGGAGTCAAATTCCGAACTTGAGGGGTGTGAGCGCAGCCCCAGCCCTCAACACAGGCAGAAGCGCAGCCGATTATGAGGCACCAGCAGCAGCAAGCCACATGCCAGGAAGGCTGCAGCAGCAGCAGCAGCATGTGCTGGTGCTGGTACAGGGGACATGGGGAGTGGCATGAGGCACCAATCCAACGATGGCCACAGATGAAGGTTGCCATGAATGAGATGCAGCTGGGCGTTTAGTTCCGCATGGTCTTGGAATCTGGCACGTGCATGCCTGTGAACAACGCTGGTTGTGTGGATCATAGCATGTTGTTGGGCTGTGACAGTGTTGTTGGTTGCAACAGCATTGGTTTTGTGCCAGGGGTTGCCTGCTCAGTAAGAACAGACCTTGGTGAATGCATGATCTGGTACTGCGAATGTAGGCAGCACAGGGCTGAAAGCAGTGGGTGTCGCTGGTGCACTTGCACTGTGGGGGTGTGATTGCTAGCAGGAGGTGTGGAAGCAGTGGGTGTGGTGTGTTCACTTTTGCCTGTGTGATGGTCGCACTGACGTTGTGCAGGAGGGCTGGCCTCCCCAATGCTATTCAGGCATGGCCAGGTGGCCTGTTTTGCAGTAGTTGCGGCAGCAATAGTTGCCGTGGTGTACTTCACTGTGTAGTTGTTTGTGTGTTTCAGATGTGTACTACATTTGTAGTACTAGGCTAGTAGAAGGGCTTGGCCTGACTGCATTAATGTTGGTTGAAGGAGAGCTGGGCCTGTTGTATGCAGCGTATGCTTGGCCAGACCTTGCTCCTTGGAGCTTTTGATCTTCTGCATGTGCATACCCAGACAACCACCCTGACTGTTCAGGGCCACGTATGGAAGCAGTATGCACCTGAACCGCATGGTTGTGATTTCTTTGCGTACTGATTCCGCTCTTGCCCCAGCCTGCTTCCCACTGCACCTACTGTGTGGCACATGCACCACCTGAGGGACTCACATTATGCTCTTCCAACTTGAACCTGTCCAGCCTTTCTGTCAGAAGATGTACAGCACGAAGATGATAGCCTTGTGTAGAGGGCGCGTTCCTGTTCGGTGTGTGTCATGCTCCAGTTGGGGTTTTGGCGCACTAAGCCCAAGCTGACAGGTAAATACGCCACGGCAGCGACAGGCTTGCGCCCCTGGTTTTGCGGGCATGCACCTGCATGTGTTGCTGCAACTCAGCAGCCCTGTTTTTGTGCCCCAATGAGCTTGATGGCTGCTACTCCAACAGGACCCAGGCATGCCCGGCAGGATACGACTTTGTACCATGGATGGACCAGTTGTTGCACTGCACTCAATATAGTACATGGCTGTTGGTAGCATAGCGGCGACATTGTGTAGAGGTGTGTGGTTGCTGCACATGCCTGTCGATATGCGGCCATTGGTTTCTTGGCGCATGCACCTGCATGTGTTTCTGCTACTCAGCAGCCCTGTCTTTGTACCCCAAGGGGTTTGATTACTGCTGCTCAGACAGGCCCCAGGCGCCTAGGATCGCTCGGCAAGATAAGAGTCTGCACTACATTTGATGAAAAAGTTGCACTGCTTTGGTGTACAATACTGCACGTGGCCGTTTGTCTGCTTGCATTGCGGCGGCCCTTTGTCTAGGTTGTGTTGTTGCTGCACAGGCCCTTGGTATGGGATCAGTGGCAGGCCGTTGAGTTGCAGGACAAACACAGGGGCTGGATTTGGTGACCCAACCAAGGTTGGCAGTTTCCCTATACTGTCTGACTGAGTTAATGTGTGAGTCGTCTCATCTGAGGACAGAGTGCATGATTTTGAGGTAGTGAACAACGAGTCTGCAGTGAGGCAGTGAGCTGGTGCTCATCATAAGTACCCAAGCACCACTTGGCGCTATGCAGTGCTATTCAGTAGCGGACTCCAGGATCCATCCGCAGAGAGAGCGTAGTACACCCTACTGAGTTCGGACCATGCAGCAGCAACTGTACAGGCTGTACAGGCAGCAGTGGAACAGTACAAAGTATGTTTGGGAAGCATGTTTCATATGTGCCATGGCAAGAACGGTGAGAGTGTTGTGAGCTTGGCAAGTTTCTTTTGCGCGATTGCGGCAGGTGTGTGGGCTGTGATGTGATGCAGGGTGTTTCCAGCAGGATGGGGCGGAGTGTTGTACCATGTGTTGCGTACAGCCTGTGCTGAGTGCAGCTGTTGCATCGGCTGTGACAGGAGCCTTATCATTTGTAGTGCTGCCCGATCAACTGATCGCCAGGGGTTGCAGCGTGTATGGTCCACACGCTGAATTGTGGAGTTGACAAGGGTACAGTCTCAAGTCTAATCTGGCTGTCTCCGACCCTTTGGATATTGCCCAAACTACCTGAGCAGCAGCTGCTCTTATTTGTTCAGCTAGTGCAGACCTGCTAGCCCCCCCCCATCCTCCTCGGTCCTTTATGCTCACGCACCCTGCACCCACAAACAGTTCCATCCCTGATTAACTGTGTTCATCTTCATGTGTGGACAGTGGCTGGTGTGCATACTGCTCTTGAAGAACAGGTGCACAATCTCTACAGCTCACTAGCCCGGCACCCCCCTTGGTATACTAAGCCTCTATCCTTGCTCATAGTAGTACGCAGCCCCCTTAGTGTGTTTCATACCAAGGGGGTCTGGCCAGCACCAAGGGGGGGCCTTAGTGCAGTTGTGTACCAAGGGGGGTGGCTGCAGGTTGGCGTGGAGTCAGCATATATGCCTTTACGCCTTCGTGTGCACAGGCTCTACGTACATCCCATATCAAATCAAAACAAACTGTATGCATGAGCAGCTATCCTCGCTATTTCCCCCCCTGAAGTCACTTAACAACTGCATCCAGCTACAGCCACAGCTGTGGCTGTAGCACCCGACCTTGCTGGATCCCACCCAGCATCAACCCTACCCACTGCGTTTGCGTGGTGATCTGTTCGAAAGCTTCGATCAAGCTTTCCCAAGCCGATCTGGGACAGAGAGTGACAAACCCTGGTCCTGGGCAATTTCGGAGTTCACTGGAAAGTCTTTATCAGTCTACTGACCCGCAAGAGGTCTGTTCTACATCAGGCCGTTTTGTGCGTATATCTATCTCTCGCACTCCGCAATGCGATGGCCGCGGAGTCTTTGGGCTCTGCTGGCCCTGCTGCTCTTGGTCCCTGCTGCATCTGCATGCGGCCACACAGCATGCCTGAAGCAGCTTTCTGAATCCAGTTGGCCTGTCAACGCAGACGGCAATCCTGCTCGGCAGAACGTATTCTGCAGAGCCAGCCTGGCAGGGGTCACTCGCAGCACAGCAAATGCTTCTCTCGCCCTACAGGCCTTGTGCGAAGCACAAGGAAAGTACTTTTCAGGCAGCGCACTCGACACTTTCATGGCTTCTCGCTTCATCAGCCACAGCACGTCTCTTAATGCCACTGCAAAGGAGCGTCCGCTGTCAACTGAGCCAAACACCCCCTGGATGCTGGCAGATGTGGTGCTGTCAACGGTGAAGACACAGAATCGACCAGACTCCATGCAAAAGGTCGTTGGAGAGGCTCAGGTGGACTTCCTGCTTTGCAGCGACGCCAGCTGCAAAGTCCTGGTGGACTTGGTGAAGGTGGAGCGGGCGGGGGCTAGCCCTCGCTGGGTGCTTGCAACCTCTGGCATCACTCAAACAGCCTTCCTGACAGGTGTCGGCACAGTCAACGGCTTGGGGCCCAACCGTTTGAATGAACAGCGTGAGTTGCTGCCGCCGGAGCTTGTGCACAGTGCTGCCAGCAATTTGGTTGTGCAGGAAGTGTTGTGGCGTGCCAAGCTTTCTAAGCTGATCAACAACACGGTTTGTCCAATTGGAGCATCTGTGATGCCATATGAGGCACAGGCTCTTCTAGCTTCCAACTCAAAATCGCCATGGGCGTCCATGCTGATTGGACACTATAGAGCCCATGACCTTCAACTGCCACGTGACAATCCGTTGTGGTTGCACCCGGTGGCCCCGTCAAGTTGGCGTAAGGATGCCATGGGCCCTGGACTGGGCTCTTGCATAACCATCATCTGGCCCAACCACACGTGGCTGCACGAGCATGGGTGGGGAGAGTCGGACGCAGATTGTGAGCGCGCATTCGAACTAGCTGTCGCAGATGCTGATATGGATGCCTTCGGATCTGGCCTATGTCGTGATCGCACACTGAATGTGGCAGTGCTGGATAGCATGTTCACTCAGGCACACTTGCTAGGCCGTAACAGTGTGATCCGCACCCTCAGAAGAAGCGGGCTTGTATGGTTTGTCGTGGACAACACGGCATCCATCGATAACAACACCATGAGAGTTGTGCTGCCGTATGCACCCAACATTGCATCACGCGTGAAGTTCCCTCTACGCATGTAGCAAAGTGGAGTGGGCCTTTCAACTACATACAGTGATGTTGCAAGTCGTCTTAGGCTCACTTATGTCCCTTACCCCACTTATTGCATCGATTCCTTTAGGAATAGATGCCAATACAGCGCACGGGTCTCACACCCACACACATGACTGCCAAAAGTTGTCTGGAGTAAGATCCAAGAGGTGCCAGAGCAGGCCTTGGCTGGCCGTTGGTTGACAGTGTACTAATAAGGAGTAGAAATCCTGATTGTGAGCTGGTTATGGATGCAGCAGCAGCAAACGCAAATATTGGTCCTGCTGCTGTCGGCCGGAATGCCAAAAAGTGAATTGCCAAAGTAGTCGTGTGTATTTGTATGTGGCGGTGGAGGCACGACTGTTCCCTGTAAACGTCTGGTTGCAAAGAGGACCTAATGAACATGGACGGTATCCTTGCACATGCAAAACTCACCGCAAGCCTCACGGCAGCACAAACGTGCTCGAACATACAATATTAAGCGTTTGATGCGGTCTTCGGGCCCAGGTTGCGGGGCAAGCGCGAGTTGACTAATTGGTTACTAACAGACCGTCAGCTGTGGATGTGCCGAAGAGATCAGGACATCAGCGGATCAAGCCCATCAGCAACACTTGCGTGGACAAAAGGAGCAGGACAGGGGTATAAGGGTGCAGCATACACGTTCACTCAATGCTGCTGCTGCTGTTGCTGCTGCTGCTGCTGCTGCTGCTGGAAGCTTGCCGTTCAGCAATGAGTGCTATGCCATATGGTACCCGATCATGTCGTATCTGAGTTTCAAATCAAAAGCGCTACTCTCCAGGCCCTTGGAAGGCCGGGAAAGGCCATCAGCAGCCTGTTTGTGACAGACATACAGCAGCAGCACACTAGCAGCAGCAACCGTTTAGCACCTTGGCAACAGGAGCCCCACAATGAGAAAGCCTCGCCCAGAAAACCAGCCACCTGTGAAACCCCAGTCTGCACAATCCAGGGTATGCCCACTTGTATCAAAAACAGCAGGATGGAATCGATGCAGTACTGACGCCACCCGGGCGTTAGACGTTCTATAAGAATGTGGTGCTCACACAAAGGCATGCAGGTTGTGTTGTCCCTTGTACGGCGGCCTCTGATCAGCCAGGAGAAAGCTTCAGCAAAGCCAACCCGGCCCGGGGCACGGATGCATCCCAAGCTGAGCACTGTGGCAGCTGCATGCTGCTTAGTGCTGGTAGCGCTACGTTCGCGGCTGTGCCTGCATATGCACGTGAAGAAAGTGGACATGCCCGTGTGTTAGAGGCTCTCCAAAAGGTGCTTTGGTATGAGCATGATGCATCGTTGCCTTGGTGCCATGATGGTGTGAGTGATGACAGCAGCTACCACCGGTGGCCAGGGGACTATATCAGCGTGCTGATGCAAAACGTCACCAGCAATGACAGTGACAACAGTCTCAGCCAGTTGTTGAACACCACCAACAACCTTGCAGGGTTTGAAAGTGACATCACCAAGGATAGACTGATGTCATATGACAATGTATCCACCATCATGCATGCTAGCATTGTGCAGAACTGCTCCTTCTGGGACAGCCTTGGCATTGGCTTTGTGGCTGGCCCTGGCAAAAGGGCATCTCAGAGGCAGCAAGCTCCTTCTGTCGCCGACTCTGCCTCTGTGATTTTGTGGGCACCGCATCCAGACTTGACACCAGGGTTCTTGGCTCCCGAGCTTGTTGCCGGTTATGGCTCCATCAAAGATAACTTTCTTGAGGACGCAATCAAGCACATCACTGCTGATGCAGCCAGGTTGTTGGACCAGCAAGCGGCTCAGGAGCTTGCAATCACTGACGGCACCAAAACCACGCTTGGTGCGCTGTGGGACATGTCTGTTGTGATCTTGGCAATTGTGGCTATGGCTTGCGGTAGGGCGGACACAGAGGCATGGATCTCCAGGCAGCTGGGCAAGGTGTTGGACAAGTTGTGCCTACGGACTGCACCAAGCAAGCCCATCGACAAGCATGGTCGTATTTATTAGGGAAAATCGTGTACTGTGCTATCATCATCCCCCTTGCGCTTGTCATGGCACCTGCGGTTGTGTTGGGTTCTGAGGTGGCTGCGCGCCAGCACAATGCTGCTGGTGACGACAGCAAGATTGGCTGTCTTGCTGTCGAAATGCCACGGAGTGCGGTCACTGTTGCACGCGATGATACGTTTGTGGTCATTGGGGCTGTGACCGTGAGGAATGAGGCAGCATACGATAACGTAGCCCGAGGGCTGCTCATCTTCAACGTGGTTCTGGCTGTCTTGGGTACCTTGGGCATATGGCTTGTCAGCTGCAGCCACTTTGCAGCCAGACCGCCGTGCACGCACTGCCGGCGCCACAATGTCCAGCGGGCTGACACCCCTGAATTCCGTTTGAAGCCGTGCACATGCACTGCTCAGCCATGGCGTGAGGTATGTTTGCATGTGTGCCGCTGGCCCTGGTGCAAACGATGTGCACTGTTTGGCAGGCTGACAAGAAAGGGGAGTACCCTGATGTTGAGTGAGCAACCTCCTCTTTGTTTGGCAGTTGAAGGTGCAGTGCGCAGTATCACAGCAATACAACAGCATGCATTCAATGCATTCAATTGGGTGACCCAAAGGCTTTTTTTGACAGGGATCGTGGTATCTTGTGGTGGCAGTACATTTTCTGAGTCTTTGTTTGTACAAATTGAGGCCCTTGGAAGAGGGTGGCGAAGCAAGCATACCAAATTTTATTGTGTGACACCCGGGGCTGACATGGTGCCGTTACGCCTGTCTAGATCTGCAGCTCAGATCTGTATGCGAGCACCTGTACAACAAGCTGTGCCATGACCCCCCTACTCACCCCCCTTCCGGCATGCACTTGGGGCAATGTTGACAGATTTCACAAAATTGTGCCTAGGAGGCACCACTTGTGGCTTACTGACCATGCCCATTTTCATTGTGTTGTCAGCATGTACCTGGGGGTGCTGTTGACGGCCTACTGTGACCATGCTGGTGGCTAAGCTATCCAATAAGGCTAAGGATGGTCAAAGCATTGTGCCGCACAACTGAGTTGTGCGGTGTGCACACATGTGTGTGCATGATGATGTTGCCATGGCAGGATGAAACATTGTTGTCGGTGCATCTGGGTCTTCTCCTGCTGTTGTCTTGTCGCTGGTCATTTTCTGGTTGTGTCTCATGGTAGGTGTCCACGGGTGGCGGGTTGCAACAGCTGCTTGGCTGGGTGCTACAACAGACACTCCTCCCATATGGTGGCATCATGATATATATATGGCACTCGATAGTGCCTCTGTGGGAGGTGTTTTTTTTGGGAAGGGGGGCGGACCCCCACCGGCTGGCCACACACACAACAGCCGAAGCTGCCGGGAGCCCGAGGTCTAGCCTCACACCGATGAGAGCTGCCTGAACTGTGGGAGGAGTCAGCTGTGCAGGTTGCTGTGGCTGTCATGTTACGGGGCTGGGCAAGAGGGGGAAGTGGTAACACCAATCTTGTGCAACCCCAGGTTGGTGGCAGCTCATTCACAGCGTGCACACTGCCACTGGTCAGCCGGTCATGAGGTGGTCACTGCTTGAGTCAAGCTCAAAGACAATCATTTGGTACTTGGCTTCCTCCACCAGATCCTACCTCTGGTTTGCATTACGGCCTTCACTGGCACTCGTATGCCCTCGCATGTTGACTTATGCTTGTTCCCCTTGTTGTCCTGTGATGTGTGCTGTACTCATTCAGCAGCGAAGTAGTCATTGCATGGCAATTCATGTTGTGCAGATGCTGCACCTGCCGCATCTGCCATGGCATGCATGTCATCTGGGTCTTGTTTTTGCTGTGTTTGTGTTTCATGCATGCAGTTCAGCTTGAATGTGCCTCAAGGCAACTGCCAGTTGTGCTGCAGCGGCCAAAGGTCCACATGGCATAAGCCTGGCAGCTTCACAACATCAGCAGGATGTAGTGCAGTGGAGAGGGCTGTTCTATGCCCTTGTTTGGATGACTACTGGTGACATTGTTGGGAAGTGTGGGTTGCATGCTTGGTTGTTGCTGATGCTTCTGCATGACTGTCATACCCGATTGGGTCATGCACCCGATTAGGGCTGCACTGCTGTGCAACAGCAGTTGAGGTGTGTTGGAAAGCATTCCAGAGGGCTTGTGGTGCCCTAAGACAGGTTGTCACTCAGAGTGCCAGGTGGCACTTGCAGTGCCTGTTATGTCTGTTGAGATTCTGCACTCACAGCATAAGGCTGCGCGCGTGCCGGTGCACGGCACGCGTTGAATCACACACACAGAGACACTGAAAAGATCAGGAGTATCAGGCTGAGGCCGCCAGCCAAGGGCTGAGCGGCCCAGAGCAGTCGAGATGTAATCCATTCATCCAATCCGGGCACAGGCCCATGTGTGCTTCCATTCTCCGAATGATACGCGTCCAGATCTCAGTTTGCAGGCACGAAAGGTTACCAATCAGTTGGACAGCCAGCTGTGCGGTGTTCCCCTGGCTGCGGGGGTAGTAGCAAAAGGGATCGGCAGCCACATTCAACGCGTCAAGCCCGTAGTGCCTTGCAGCTGGGTTTCTGCAGCAGGATAGTATCGAAGTTATTGGCTTTGTTTCATCGTCCATGCAGTCGTGTGCAGTGCCACAGCAGTCACCCAAGCAAGCAGTTTTGGACCAGGAGCAGCAGCAGCAGTAGTCCCACAGCAGGGAGCTCGCATGGAGGCAGCAGAGGACCTGCAGCGTTGTCAAAGCGTCCGACAACGTGCTACATGACCGAACTGGAGGAGTGATCTCAGAGCCAGAGCGAAGAGCGCCAGAGCCGGACACCACAGCAGAGGCTTGTTAGCAGCAGTGCCCCTCCTCCATGTGCTACATTAGAGTGTGGCGAATACAGCAGGGGTGCATAATGCAGCAGGGAAGCACCTGTGGACACAGCGTCCCCCTTGTGTAGTGATGGGCAAGAGCGCAGCCAGATTGTGGGAAAGCAAGCCCCACCAAGGCCAGGCGGCCCATGCATAGCCGCAGCAGTAGCAGTGGTGATGTGTCAAGCAAAAGCACACACCATAGAGCAGAGTGGTTCCATTGTGTTAGTGATGGGCAAGAGCGCAGCCAGATTGTGGGAAAGCAAACCCCACCAAGGCTAGGCGTGCCCATGCTTAGCCGCAGCAGCAGCAGCGGTGATGTGCCAAGCAAAGGCACACGCGATGGAGCAGTCATTGGGCAGGTTGTGCAGCACCTGAGTGCTGAAAGTGTCAGCAGTAGTGGCTTGTGGTGGTGCACGTGATGCATGTGACCTTGGCAAAGTGCAAGGGGGGTGATGGACGGTACCCCCAGTTGGTGTGTTGCGGTTGTGCATCCTGTGATTCAGTTGTGGCATTCCACTCAATGTGTGACCTGTGAGCAGCAAACTCCTCACACATGCTCAGCCTTGCTTTGCCTGTGTGTTGCGTTTGGGGGGGTGTGGACAGGTCACTGTCACCCTCACACACTCAGCGCTTGTCTGGCATATCGCTCATCTTGCACGACAGCTGTCATACCCGATTGGGTCATGCACCCGATTAGGGCTGCACTGCTGTGCAACAGCAGTTGAGGTGTGTTGGAAAGCATTCCAGAGGGCTTGTGGTGCCCTAAAACAGGTTGTCACTCAGAGTGCCAGGTGGCACTTGCAATGCCTGTTATGTCTGTTGAGATTCTGCACTCACAGCATAAGGCTGCGCGCGTGCCGGTGCACGGCACGCGTTGAATCACACACACAGAGACACTGAAAGGATCAGGAGTATCAGGCTGAGGCCGCCAGCCAAGGGCTGAGCGGCCCAGAGCAGTCGAGATGTAATCCATTCATCCAATCCGGGCACAGGCCCATGTGTGCTTCCATTCTCCGAATGATACGCGTCCAGATCTCAGTTTGCAGGCACGAAAGGTTACCAATCAGTTGGACAGCCAGCTGTGCGGTGTTCCCCTGGCTGCGGGGGTAGTAGCAAAAGGGATCGGCAGCCACATATGACCATATGTGTGTGGACAGGTCACTGTCACCCTCACACACTCAGCGCTTGTCTGGCATATCGCTCATCTTGCACGACATGACATTTTACATCAGGTGCTGCATTGAGAACTGTTTATTGTTTGACTGAAGGGACTAATGATCACACACCAGCATGCTGCACATTTAGCGCAAATTGTGGCCTGGAGGTGCAGCATTTCCCAGCCTGTGACAGCCCTGTTGAAGTGATTTCGTTGCTGTGAAGGAGTCTGAAGAAGAAGAAGAAGGGGTTACAGGGCGACACACGCAGCTACGCTGCAACGACACCCAGCATCGGAAGGGAACCAAAGTCCTTTGCAGGACCTACAAGGACGGGAACAGACAGCACGGAAAGGAGAGAACCCGCCACCATAGATGTCTGCAGAGGAGACTGTCTGAAAGGAGGGGACCACAGGCAAGGCTTCAACCCCACAAAGCCAGCCACACAGACAAGAGGGCTTCCACCAGTACAAAGCCGAACACACACCCCCATGCCCCCGGGGCGACCACTTCGAACACAATGTGGAAGAAAGGCTCCAGCTGTGCTGCGATAACACACCCCCAAGACAGGTGCCCGGGGTGTCAGAGCGACACCTTTGTATACCGGGCTGCCCCAAGTCAGCGCGCGTGAAGGAGTCTGTGTCAAGCAGTTAGTGTGGGTCAGAGTGAAGCTGTAGAGCAGTACACTTAGGGACAAAAGTTTTTACAGCCGACACAAATTCCCTGTCACCCCAGTCAGTCAGTCAGTGTTCGTTACAAAGAGGCCTCAAGGACCCAGCCAACCCGATGCAAGCCCCGGGACCCAATCCATGTCCCGCCCTTGTAACTCAAGGCGCCACCAATCCTACTCAAGACAGCTCCCCGGTTCCGGGCACTGTCTCACCTACTCAAGACAGCCCAACCACCTGTGGCACACAAGCTGTGTTAGCATGAAACACGCACAAGGCATAAAGCGAACGGATGCGCGGCCAAGAACGCACATGCACATGCTGACGCAGACAAGCAGGCAGTGAAAGAGCTGACATGGCAATGCAAGCATGACTAGCACCCCAGTCAGTCATGAATGAATGAAGGTGTTACACGGGTTTCTCAAGCAACTACGTTGCAACTGAACCCAGCCACGGATGGACACAACCAGCACGGAAGGGGGCCGTTCGGACAAACCCCACCATCAAAAGCTTGTCACGCACACTCAGTGTGCTTCCAGATTGCGAACACAGAGATATAATACACTGGAAGGACTGAATGGCGCCAACGGCACTGCTTCTCGCACCTGCAGGGTTGCGACAAGAAAGGGCGGACGGAACAGAAAACAGCGAACACACAGCTGCGAGCCACAAAACACTCCCACATGTTGCAGTGGGCGCACGTGGGGGCAACTTCACCGACACCACCAGTCGCTGCACTGTTCACAAGCCAGCAGGATAGAAGTCACACAACAGCCAGCAACTCACATGTCACCACATGCAGAAGCTCAATGCCTAACTACCCGCAAACCGTTGCCTCCTGACAGCACCACATGCCATGCAATGAAAGGCTGCTGTGTGAGCGCAAGCCCCTGCGCCCGCTTAGGGATGATTGCAGAAACCGCAAAGTCAGCCAAGACGCGCCAAAACTCCCCAACAGCAGCACGCCCTGCAATGCGCTCTACCGTCAGCAGAGGCAACGCAGGACCTTCTGCTGCCACAGCCCACGCCACTCTGCGGCCGAAGTCAACAGCACCGATGCCGGTCAGCAATGGCTGACAGCGCATCCAAGGACCCAAGTCAGTCAAATGAATGAATGAAGGTGAGTCAGTCAGTGTCAAGTCAGTCATAATGAATGAAGGTGTTACACGGGTTTCTCAAGCAACTACGTTGCAACTGAACCCAGCCACGGATGGACACAACCAGCACGGAAGGGGGCCGTTCGGACAAACCCCACCATCAAAAGCTTGTCACGCACACTCAGTGTGCTTCCAGATTGCGAACACAGAGATATAATACACTGGAAGGACTGAATGGCGCCAACGGCACTGCTTCTCGCACCTGCAGGGTTGCGACAAGAAAGGGCGGACGGAACAGAAAACAGCGAACACACAGCTGCGAGCCACAAAACACTCCCACATGTTGCAGTGGGCGCACGTGGGGGCAACTTCACCGACACCACCAGTCGCTGCACTGTTCACAAGCCAGCAGGATAGAAGTCACACAGCAGCCAGCAACTCACATGTCACCACATGCAGAAGCTCAATGCCTAACTACCCGCAAACCGTTGCCTCCTGACAGCACCACATGCCATGCAATGAAAGGCTGCTGTGTGAGCGCAAGCCCCTGCGCCCGCTTAGGGATGATTGCAGAAACCGCAAAGTCAGCCAAGACGCGCCAAAACTCCCCAACAGCAGCACGCCCTGCAATGCGCTCTACCGTCAGCAGAGGCAACGCAGGACCTTCTGCTGCCACAGCCCACGCCACTCTGCGGCCGAAGTCAACAGCACCGATGCCAGCCAGACACACCATGTCCCACACAATATGATGCAACCGGGGATGAGGTTTCACCCCCATCCACAAAGCTGCACACTGCAGGCCGCGGTCAGCAGCCAACCAAGGGGGGCGTCGCCCACCCGGTGAGCTCGCAACTGCCCCTCAATCTCCGCCCGCACCGCCCCTGCAACAGGACACTCCCAACAATGGTGCTGTACACCGGGCTCAGCAGCCCCACATGCTACACAAGAGGTGCCTGTGTGCATGCGCTGGGCCGTAGGGAACGCGTCGAGGGTGAGCCGCCATGCAGCCTCCTTGTGCTCATTAGGCACACGCAGCTTCCACCACCGCCGAAGCACCCGAGTGACCTCGGGCAATTGGCCCACAATTGGCTGCAGCATATCAACAGACAACACCCTCTGACGGAAGGCAGCATGCCGGTCAGCATGAATGAATGAATGAAGGTGTTACACGGGTTTCTCAAGCAACTACGTTGCAACTGAACCCAGCCACGGATGGACACAACCAGCACGGAAGGGGGCCGTTCGGACAAACCCCACCATCAAAAGCTTGTCACGCACACTCAGTGTGCTTCCAGATTGCGAACACAGAGATATAATACACTGGAAGGACTGAATGGCGCCAACGGCACTGCTTCTCGCACCTGCAGGGTTGCGACAAGAAAGGGCGGACGGAACAGAAAACAGCGAACACACAGCTGCGAGCCACAAAACACTCCCACATGTTGCAGTGGGCGCACGTGGGGGCAACTTCACCGACACCACCAGTCGCTGCACTGTTCACAAGCCAGCAGGATAGAAGTCACACAACAGCCAGCAACTCACATGTCACCACATGCAGAAGCTCAATGCCTAACTACCCGCAAACCGTTGCCTCCTGACAGCACCACATGCCATGCAATGAAAGGCTGCTGTGTGAGCGCAAGCCCCTGCGCCCGCTTAGGGATGATTGCAGAAACCGCAAAGTCAGCCAAGACGCGCCAAAACTCCCCAACAGCAGCACGCCCTGCAATGCGCTCTACCGTCAGCAGAGGCAACGCAGGACCTTCTGCTGCCACAGCCCACGCCACTCTGCGGCCGAAGTCAACAGCACCGATGCCGGTCAGCAATGGCTGACAGCGCATCCAAGGACCCAAGTCAGTCAAATGAATGAATGAAGGTGAGTCAGTCAGTGTCAAGTCAGTCATAATGAATGAAGGTGTTACACGGGTTTCTCAAGCAACTACGTTGCAACTGAACCCAGCCACGGATGGACACAACCAGCACGGAAGGGGGCCGTTCGGACAAACCCCACCATCAAAAGCTTGTCACGCACACTCAGTGTCAAGTCAGTCAAAGAAGAAGAAGGGGTCAAGTCAGTCAGTGTCAAGTCAGTCAGTGTTCGTTACAAAAAGACAGCAGTAGTTTCGGTTGATGTTCGGTATTTGAACGTTTCTCAACTTTCTCATTGCACTACTGCTGTGCGTTGGCCAAGGTGGTCAGCGCGGTGTTTTGTGGTGCGTGCAGCCGGCGATCGAGACTACCCTCCCCCACCCGGTTCATGCCACGCGCGCGCCTAACCTTAGCCGCACGCCGCACCAGCACCAAGCACCTAGCTCCTCTGCCTACACCTTCCCTATTAATGGGGTGATGGGAGCCTTGGGGTGCCTGCTCAGCTTCCACCAGCCTGTGGCCTGTTGTGTGTGTGTTCCAGAGGTGAAACTGCCACTTGTTTTCAGGGGTGCCGGCTGCCAGGTTGGCCTTCTCTGTGCTGAAGCTGCACATGGCTTTGGGAGACAGGGGGATGTGCTGGGGGTGAGGCATACATGCAGCTGGTGGGGCTATCTGCAGCATCCATTCCTGTGGCTGCAGCCTGGACTGAAGGGTGTGGGGGTCAAAATCACCTTGCAATTTCAGGCACTTTTTGAGGGGGTCACCCCCAGGGTTGCACTTGCATGCAGTGATGGTTGCAGTGATTGGCAGAGCCTGTCATGCAACTGCCCTGGTAGTGCACCTCTTCAGCTGTGTGGTGGTGGGTACTGATGACAAAGCTGATCTTCTAGCTTGTGAGTGCCATTGTGTCAGTCACATTGAGCACAAACTTTTGTCCCTAGGTGTATGTGGCAGTGCAATCACACGTTTGCAACATTGGTTATGACATCGGTGCATACTTCATTCCAGTTCATCTTGGCCACTCCCCAGCAATCCAGCTCACTTTCTGGCTCTTGATCAGGGCTGCAGTCCGTTCCAAGCTGACCTCTTGCTCAAGCTCAGTCCAAACTCTTTGCCACGCCCTCATGCAGCCTAAGCTTCTGCCAGCTGTACCGCACGCATTGTGTCACTTATAAACAACAACAATGCAGCAGCAAACACCGAAGCACTCACATTTATGTGCAACAATTTCAGTTACAGTCGCACTTGCAAATGTCCACAAGGACCAAGAGGTGGCCAAAGGGCTTCAGATATCACTACAGGCAACTGCCGCACTCGAAGTCATATAAATGATGGATGATTTCACTGCAGACAAAACTCTGGACAACCAGCACCACAGCAATGTAAGCCACTTGTGGCTTGGCACAAGAGTCAGAAGCCACTGGCTGCATAAACTGCATCTGTAGCCTTCACTGCGGGACCCTGCTGCTGCTCAAACCCAACCTGGGGTTGGTAATGTCACTTACGCCTGCCGCCACCCTTCCCCTTCTGCTGCTGCTGCTGCGGCCGCTGTCCCTTGCCAACTGGCGTCACCACCGCCGCCGCTGCTGCTCCCTTCTTTTTCTGCCCCTGCTTGTGCTTCCCTGGCTTGTGGCTCCCAGCTGCACCATTCACCTGCTGCTGCTGCTGCTGGTCAGAGCCGCCACTGCTGCCGCCAGCAGCAGCATCTTGCTGCTGCTGCTGCTGCTGCTGCTGCTTCAACTTCTTCTTCATATTTGACAAGCTATTAGGCGTAGGAGGTAACTTCGGCGCCGCCTGCTGCTGCTGCTCTGCACCCGGCGTCCCCGGCGGCTGCTGCTGCTGCTGCTTTTTCTTCCTGCGGCGCCCTTTCCCATCCAAATCAAGCTTCAGTTGCTCTGCTAGGAACCAAGCAGGCGGGGCGCCATCCTCCTGCTGCTGCTCCTCCTCACTGGATGAGTCATCCCCCTCACCCTCACCCTCACCCTCCTCACTGGATGACTCATCCCCCTCACCCATTTCCTCATCTGATGAGTCATCAACCGCCTTCTGCTGCTGCTGCTGCTCGTCCTCATCTTCACTGTCTGCATCCATGCCGCGCTGCTGCTGCTTTTTGCTGCCTGCTGCTGCTGCTGCTGCTCCCTTGGGTGCGCTGGTGGCATTGGACAGCTTCTTCAGCTTGCACACAAAGAACCCTGCAAGCAGCAACAGCAGGGAAGCAGAAGACTTGAATGTTGGAGAGCGTGCTCTGGTGGATGGTTTTGCTGTTCCCTTCCCAGGCTCAAAGCTGACACCACAACAACCATATACATACAACCATGACAGGTGCATGTTGAGCAGTGCACAATGGATGCACACTGCCCCAACCCCTCAGCCCTGGTCCTCTCCCCAATCTCATTCTGTCATGCACCACCCAGCACCTGCCTGCCAACCCCCGAGTTGTGTGTAATTGAGACACTCTTGCTGCTGGCATAGACGCAGTGGGCAAGCATGTTACAACACAAGCAGTCGACGCTCCCCACCAGCCGTACTCAGCCACCCTTGTTCCCTACACCCTCAAGAAAAGCCCCCCCCCCCCCCTTCGGCCCCTCACCGTCTAGGTTGTGTGCGTGTGGGTAGAAGCGTCGTGCATGGCTGAGGCTGGGGTGAAACCTGAAGTCACGGTAGCGACTCAAACCAGGACGGCCAAACTCAAGACCAGTGGACACAACCTGAACCAGCAACACAGCGACAGCAGCAAGCAGCAGCACCAGGCAGAGCAGCAGGGCAGTTGTCAGCTGCAGGTTGCATCAATAGCAGAAGCACCCCAACAGGCATGATATGGCACTTGCCCCTCCCCCGGAACATCACACACGACACATTATAGAACACACCACCACCGACAGCACCGTGCAACAGTGCAGGTGGGTCACCAGTGAAGACACCACCCACCTTGATGTTCCACTTGCGCATAGCGTAGTTTGTCAGACCCCCCTCCCCCTCCCTTCATGCAGAGATGCCCCCCCCCTCCACGCACACAACACCACAATGCCGCAGCGCACACAGCGCACTCTGTTCACAACTCCCCACTACACTCACCTTGACATTTCTCTTGCGCAGTGCGTAGTTGATCACGTTCTCATTCTCCTCCACCAGCATGCTGCATGTGCTGTACACCACATAGCCACCGGTGGTGCTGTTGGCATTCACCAGGTCAATGGCGGCAAGCAGCAGCTGCTTCTGAAGGTGCGCGCAGCGCCAGATGTCCGACGCAGTCTTGCTGGTCTGTGGCATGGAGTGGAGGTATGGACAAAAAGAGGGCTTGTCAGTAGCTTGAACGTGCCAAGGGTCGATTGTTGCTTTTAATTTTGAACAAATCACTACTCAACAGGACTGAAGCAACCCAACCTGAGCAGCAGCTGTTTCTGAATTCAGGTGAAGGGGGGTTGCCCGCCTGGTGGAAGGTGCACACAGCGCCAGATGTCCGACACCGTCTTGCTGGTTGTGTGTGTGAACGGGGATGGATGGCGGCAGAGGGTTGTCAGATGCATGGCCATGTCACCGTATAGCTAAGTGAGTGAACAAGTCCCTTGCATCACATGCCTCCTCTGCACACAAAGAACCCCCCCCCCCCCCCCGCGTCCCCCCCCCCCCCCCCCCCACCCCCATCAATCCCCCCCCCCCCCACACACACACACACACTAGCGTCTCCACCTGCCACCGACGCACTGCTCGGTACTGAGCGATTACGTCACTGTTGCTTGCCTGTCTAGTGAGACAGTCTTAGTGAGCTTGCATGTATTCAAGTACTCCCTCTGTCGACACACCCACCCACCTTGACGCTTGGGTCCTTGCTGACCACCCCTGTCCCGCTGCATGGTGCGTCCAGCAGCACACGGTCCACAGCGTTGCGCCCTATCACACCAGGAAGCTGACGACCATCGTAGTTGGACAGCACTGCAGCAGCAGCAGCAGCAGCAGCAGCAGCAGCAGCAGCAGCAGCAGCAGCAGGACGATGCAGTAAGGGCCAGGGAGGGAATCTTGGGACGGGGGGCTAAGGCCCTTGCAACTTGGCTGCACATGGTGTGAGTGGCGACATATGCAGCACACGTGACAGACAAGTCCAACACATAACATCCATGCAGTTTCTCCGCCGCCCGTGCAGTCTGATCAGCACTCCTGTTGAATATGTATGCTCCCCCCGAGCCCCCCCCCTCCATGCCTGACCTGTGTTAGTGACCCCCAGGCGTGAGAGGTTTGCGCTGATGGACTTGAGGCGGGAGGGGTTGAGCTCATTGGCGTAGATGGTGCCTGGAACAGCAGCAGCAGCAGCAGCAGCAGCAACGTCAGCGCACACGCTAGCGCTGTGGGACAGCGCCGTGGGACAAGGTTGGGTGAGACTGCCGCAGCGCCCACCAGAGCTTTCAGGAACAGCCGCTGCAAGAATATACACCTTGCCACATGATCTAGGTTTGCCACTAGATGAGGGCCCGCTCCCATTGCCCAACTTTTCCAGTCTCTGCCAGGCTGCTACTCACCACTGTTCTTCATGAGTGCTGCAATGTAGCTTGTCTTGCCTCCTGGTGCTGCTGCCACGTCCACCACTACCTCACCAGACTGGGGGGCCAGGGCCATCACAGGCATGAAACTGCTGGCACCCTGTGGGGAGCACAAGCAGCAGCAGCAGCAGTAGCCAGGTCAGCTGCTGTGACAAACCACGCTTGCCTTAGTGCAATCGTCCGTGCTTTTCATGAGCTATGCATAACCCCGTGCTACTGTGGCGCCATTTCTTACCCCTGCTACAGGCCCTTCTTAACAGTGCGCCCCCCCGGCAAAACACACCACCAGCGCCACACACCTGCAGCATTGTGGTGTCCCATCATGTCATACACCACGCCCCTCTGCCCCCCCCCCCCCACGCCCTCATGCCCCCCCCCCCCCCCCCCCCCCTTGCTCGCTCCATGTTCCACCAGCTGTAGCATGAACATGTCAACTCAACATCCTCTCCCCCCTCCCCATCCCAATCCCTTGCCCTTGAAGACGCCCCCCCCCCTGCCCCCGCAAATGCACACAACCCCCCCCCCCCCCCACCTGCAGCATGTAGTGTCCCGCCATGTACTCAGGTGTTGCCCCAATGGGCACCTTGCTGTCATACACCACCAGCCCAACCTTGCTCCAGGGCCCAATGGGGTCCAAGTTGACACCGCGCGCGATCAACGCAGCAGCAAGCTCACGCCGGCGAGCCTTGAGGCTGTTCACACGCAGGGTGATCTGCAGTCGAGAGACAGCAGCAGCAGCAGCAGTGGTGACAGCAGCAGCAGCAGCAGCAGTAGCAGGAGTCGGGGAGTGAGAGTATGGGGAAAGGGGGTCACCACCCCCACACTGATATGACTGCACCGCAGCGTGTGTGCAGCCAATATGGTGGTGCATCAGCAGCGCAATAATTGCCCTTCTCACATGTTTTGTGTCACCACACAAAGCAAACACCCTGTGTGCACACGCAAGACGGAGCTCCCCTCAACACTAGACAGACAACTCCCCCAGCAGTGCTGCAAACTGCCAGCAACGCCCCCCCCCCCCCACCGGTCGTGGTGTCTTGCAGGCCTCCGGCAGCTCCGTGGGTGTTCGCAAGCCTTGGGCAGTTGTACCCCATCCCCTCCTCCCCTCCCTGCCCTCGGGAGTTGTCTCCACACAGGGACAATTGCAGCAGCAGCAGCACCAGCAGCAGCAGCAGCACCACCACCAGCAGCAGCAGCAGCAGCCCCCCTCTCACCGGTCGTGGTGTCTCACAAGCCTCCAGCAGCTCCACCACCTCCCCTGGTGGGAACAGGCTGGTCAGCTGATCAAGCAGGTAGCTGTTGTAGCCGTAGTAGGTGGCCAGGTCATGCTTGAACTGCAGGGACAGCAGCAAGGCACACATGTTGTTGAAGCTCAAGTTTTGCAACTGTCATAGTAAGTGCAGCAAGCCGTGCCTGCACTGTGTTTGGAAAGTGGGGCAGCAGTAACACACAGGCCAGGTCAGAAGTACACTGCAGGAACAGCCAGAATCACAGTTCCACAAAATGACCCCCCCCACCCCACACACACACAAGCGCACACCCCCCACCCACACCACCTCCACCACCACAACAGCCCCCCCTCCACACTTGCATGATACACAACCAATATGTCAAGAAACACCAACTGGAGCGACCCCCCCCCCTCACCCTGTCCATGTAGTCGCTCCTGCTGCGTCCCTGGGCCCTCCTGGCCACACAGCAGTTCTTCAGAACAGCCCTCGCCCCCCGGCCCCCCGCGTGTTCCTCTCTCCCCCCCCCCCTCCCTCCCCATCGTCCTTCTCTCCTCCCCCCCTCCTCCCCCGCTCCCCCCACACACGAACACACCGTGTCGATGTAGTCACTCCTGCTGCGTCCCTGAGCCCTCCTAGCCGCAAAGTCCTCCAGCACAGCCACCGTGGACTTGAGGCGCCGCTTGACAGCCTCTGTCCCTAAGGATCCACCATGTCAACCAAAAACCAGCATCCCAACCCCCCACCACGTCGATGTGATCGCCTCCTGCTGCGCTTCTGTGCCCTCCTGTTTGCACAGCACCCCTCAAGACAGCCCCCCCCCCACACACACACACAAACGCTCACCGTGTCGATGTAGTCGCTCCTGCTGCGTCCCTGAGCCCTCCTAGCTGCAAAGTCTTCCAGCACAGCCACCGTTGACTTGAGGCGCCGCTTGACAGCCTCTATGTCCACCACTCCATCAGGGCCCATGATGCTGCTGCTGCCACCAAGTCTCTCACCACCGCCAGCAGCAACACCACCCTCGTCATCATCCGAATCATCCTCAACATCGTCACCTGTGTGTGTGGGGGGGGGGGGGAGGGGGTGAGGGGGGTAGAGGGCGAGCAGGGACACAAGATGAGAGGCAAGAGTGACAAAAGTGGGGGGTGGGGGGCCGGACGGCACTTGACAGCCTGTGTGTTCAAAACACCACCGAGACCCTAGCATGGTGCTGCTACCACTAACACCACCGGGACCACCAGCAGCAGCACCCTCAGAATCATCCTCAACATCGTCACCTGTGGGGGTTATGGGAGGAACCATGAAGAGGGGCGCGGGGGGGGGGGGGGGGGGGGCGGGGGGGGGGGGGGGGGGTGGAGTACACACAGGGCTGACAGCAGGCAGGGGCGGCAAGCAAAGAGGTACAAGGAGACGCGCGAGCAGCTCGAATGCTGCAGCAGCACCGATGCACCCTGCCAGTAAATGTTTTGGGGGGGGCGTTACAATCATATCACTAATAATTGATAATGATAAAAATAATGATAATCACAATAAATATAACTATAATGATAATTAGTAATGTCACCTGCTCAACCAGCCCTAGCTACCATAGAATGGCGGCAGCAGCGCAACAAATCAGGTGTGACAGATTCCTGTGGCGTGCTGAGAACACAGCTAGGCCTGAGGGTCGCAGGCCTTGCTGAAAGTTGTCACGCGGAGCATGTGCACACACACAGAGCATGTGGAAGGATGCACGCGTGCCTTATCAGCATCCTGCACTTGCTACAAGCCAATTTGCATTAGATAATTGATCAATTAATTAATTTTCTGATAACTAATTTATTAGCCAAACTCCCCTGAAACCCACAGACTACTCGACTCCACACACCATCTACAATCATCTCCACCCTCTCGACAGCCTCACTCCATGTTTCCCTAGAGCCCTGCTATCAGCCAGCCAGCTATGGCTTCTGCCCCACCTGCCGTAACAAGCGCGGTGCATGGCTGCTGAAGACCGCCGCCCTGGCCTTGCCCCCTTGTCCTCTCAACATTCAACCATTTTGGCAACCATTTTGGCAACCACGTTCTCACACAGTAGCTTGTGCCACCGGCTGCCGCCGCACAACAGCTGACGTGGGGAAAAGAAAACATCACGGCTTCGCACAGACGCAACCTTGGACAACTCTCAACTTAACCCCCCTCGTTCCCCCTCTGTCCCCCCCTTCACACTCCTCTCCACCTGCAACACCCCTCACCCCCCATCCTCTCCCAGGCTTACCATCCAGGTTTATGTTTGTAGCCATGGCCCTCGTCTCAGCATCTGCATCAGACTGTTGGTCACGCCTGCACACACAAACAGACAACACACGCACAACACACAAACACATGTGAATAACAGTGGTTGTCATCAACCTCAGTGCCTGAAACACTCGTTGGTTGTCATAGTCAAATGCAGCGGTTTATTGCACAGCGGGTTGCACATGGTTGTGAGTTGGTAGAGTGAACTTCACAAAGGGGTGCCAGGGTCTAGGGTTGACGTGCACATACATGTCTGTGTCTTGGGGGGTTGTGGAACACCTCAGGATACAGACATGTATGGGCACCGCAACCCTAGACGCTGACACCCCTCTGTGAAGCCACACACCCCACTTACCGAGCCGTTCCCAGCAGCTTGTTGTGCCTTTCACCTGCCAGCTGCCCCCACTCAAACATGCCATATGAGTTACCCGCCGTCCTTACGCTTCTCATCACCACCCTCCATTCCCAACGCTGGATCCCCAATTTACCTTAACCCTACAAACCCGACTCCCCGTGCCTTCTCCAGCAGCTGCTTGTTGTTTTTCAGCAGCTGCTTATGCCTTTCGAGCGTTAACTGCTCATCGTCATCATAAGACATGCCACTGCCATCAGACTCATCCTCCTCTTCCTCCCCATCACCGCTGCTGCTGCCACCCTCCCCATCGCTGCCGCGGCCGCCGCCGACATCGTCGTAGCTGCCACTGCCGCCCTCAATCCTCAACCCTGACTCCCATTCAAACCTCAAAACCCTACAGACCTCACTCACCGAGCCTTCTCCAGCAACTTATTGTGCCGTTCGATCGCCAACTGGTCGTCATCATCATCTGACATGCCACTGCCATCTGAGTCATCCTCACCCTCCCCCGTCATCACTGCCACCCAAAACCCTACACCCTGCCACTTCCTTAACCCTGAACCCCATATGTACCTCCAAAACCCAACACACCCCACTTACCGAGCCTTCTCCAGCAGCTCCGTTGTGCCCCCTCCCCCCAACCTCCTCTTTTCGGCTGCCGCCCCAAATATCCAAAACCCTAACCCCTGACTCCTCATATGTCCCCCACTCGCCGTGCCTTCTCCAGCAGCTTATTGTGCCGCTCAATCGCCAACTGCTCATCATCATCATCTGACATGCCACTGCCATCTGAATCATCCTCCTCTTCCTCCCCATCACCGCTGCTGCTGCCACCCTCCCCCTCACTGCTGCCCTCAACCCTAACCCCTGCCACTCCCTACCCCCCCCCCCCCCCGTGACTCAAAACCCTACCCTGCACGCCCCACTCACCGTGCCTTCTCCAGCAGCTTGTTGTGCCGCTCAATTGCCAACTGCTCATCATCGTCATCTGACATGCCACTGCCATCTGAGTCATCCTCCTCGTCCTCCCCATCACCACTGCTGCTGCCACCCTCCCCCTCACTGCCACTGCCGCTGCTGCCGCCAAAATCATCGTCGCTGCCAATACCCAAATCAGCATCGTCGTCGCCATCGCTGTCGCCAAACAGCTGCTGCTGCTGCTGCTGTGGCTGGCGCTTGCCTGCAAATTAAAGCGCAGGGTACAAGCTTTCACTGTGAGCAAAACCATGGCAGCAAAGTTGTGCAGCCATCATTGGTGGTGCTGTTTCAACTTTCCGCGGACTAAACGCAGCCCCTCTCATAGATATGACGTAACCCTGCAAAGCGCTCTGCCCACACAACAAGGAAAGTTCAAATATTTCACTGGTGCCCAGCAAGTCCACTGTATGGTGGAGTCGGAGGGCACCAATGCATTGGAACCTTGGGACAATCCTTGGGTTGTAGCAGAGGTTGGGTTTGGGGTTAAAATTGGGGGAGAGTCTAGGATTGGGGTAAAGCGAGCATGAACTTGGAGCAGGGAACAAAAACATATCCGGATTGGATCTGAAAACGCCAGGCGTCACGACTTAAACACTGTTTGATGCTGGTTTTGTGGTGAGCTGCTTCAGGCATGAGTGGTGTTACGCCCCTGACCCCACATCTGGTGGAGACAGGGTTTTGTTCATATCAGCTAAGCCCTGCGCACCGATCTGCCGACACCCCAAGGAATGCTCCAAGGTTCTGATGGTGCCCAGCAACTCAACCGTTATGGTGGAGTCGGAGGGCACCAGCAAAGCTTTGAGACATTCCTTGCTGTGTGGGCACGCGGGTGCGCATTGCATGCCAAAAGTGTGTCTCTCATACTGCTGCTATCACTTCGCTGGGCCAGGGCCCTGCTTGACCGCCTGTTCAAGAGCCCAACGTACTGCCCACACGCCAAAGAACGTTCCAAGGTTCCAATGGTGCCCAGCCAATCCACCGTTATGGTGGAGTTATGGTGGAGTCGGAGGGCACCAGCAAAGCTTTGGGGCATTTCTTGCTGTGTATGCAGGCGGGTGCTCATTGGGTGCCGAATGGTGTGTCTCCCATTATCGCTACTATCACTTTACTGGGCCAGGGCCCTGCCTGGCTACCCCCCCAACTTGGCAAGCGCCAGACCAGGCTCGCAGGGTGTCGTCGCTGAACATACAGTAAAGACCAGGGGACACAGTTCATGTGACTGTTTGATGGCGTAGAAGTTCAGAAATCTGGCCGCCTCCTGCCCCTCTGCCTCCCTCGCCCCTGCTGCCCCTCTGCCTCCTCCTCACTCTGCCCCCCTCTCACCCTGCCTCCCTCCCAGAGTGACTCTGCCTCCCTCTCACTCTGCCCCCCTCTCACCCTGCCTCCCTCCCAGAGTGACTCTGCCTCCCTCTCACTCTGCCCCCCTCTCACCCTGCCTCCCTCCCAGAGTGACTCTGCCTCCCTCTCACTCTGCCCCCCCTCACCTGCTGCCTGCTGCTTCGCTTTCTTGCTGGGCGGAGTGTCCTCCTCCTCCTCCTCCTCCTCACTGCCCTCCTCCCCCTCATCACTCCCTGACTCAAGCTGCTCGCTGCTGCCGCTGTCACCGCCGTCAGACATCTGCAGGTCCCCTGAGCCGCTCTCAAACTCATCCTCCTCCTCCTCCTCCTGCTCGCTGTCGCTGTCAGGCTGCTGCTGCTGCTGCTTTTTTGAGGGCTTGAGCCAGCTGGCGTTGTGGTCTGTGAAGCCTCCTGTGCTGCGCTGGCGCTTGCTGCCCACTGGAGAGGCTGATGCAGCAGCGCCCTTCTTGGGGGGAGGGGCTGCTGCCTTTGGCTTGCCAACTGCTGCCTTGCGGGCTGCAGGAGCCTGTTGTTTGGGGGCCAGGGGGAGGGGGGCCAGGGGGAGTACAGCAGCTGAAGCATTGCCAGGACAGTATGTGGGGTAACGTGTGGCAGCCACGCACTGTGCAACTGAATCAGGCATATGGTACGGGAGAAAGTAGAAAGCTTGGCAAGGGCTGGGTGACGAGGCTGCGTTGGGGACGTGCATGTTGCATGACCGACAGGGCAACGGGGAAGTAACAAGTAGTGAGTTGAAGTAACCCACCATGTGCGCTGGGCTGCCCTTGCCAGCAGAGCCCCTGTGAACACAAAGCAGCAGGTGGGGATGACAGCAGCTCAAGCACGATGACAGATCACGATGAGGTTGAGAGCCTGAGCTGTGGACACAGGTCCAGCCGGTGCTACTGCTGCTGCTGCTGCTGTTGGCAGCAACAGTGCGGCGGGTAACTGCACCGTTACCGCGCAAGCACCACGCTTACCTGTTTTTCGTCATAGTACCATTACTAGGCTTTTGCTTCGCCATGCTGTCGCGCACGTTCGCTGACAAGTCTGCACTGCGAAACGTCTGGCAACACCACTCTCTGCCGGCCTTGCTTCCAGCTGATATGTTGATTCCAACGAAAACACTTTGACCCTTCCTGATGCTTGGCTGCACTCTTGACAGAGTAGACAGTTAATGTAACAGTTACTGTGCCGCGCTGCCGCCTCATGTTGTGGTGACGCGTACGATTGCTACACACTTTTGGTGCGGTAACTTTCATTGCTTGTGATGGAAGCCTGGAGCTCCCGGGTCGGTGGCAAACTTGCTGATCAGATCAGTGCAGCGATCCTCCTTGTGGACAACCACGCGAGACAAGCAAGCCCTCAGGAATTGATTTTCAAAACAATTGTTGTTTTGTGTAAGTGCCACTGTCCGTGATATAGTGCACTGTGCAGCTGCCCTGTTCCAAGGTTCCTGACAGCCCCACCCACATCACGGAAGAGCAGACAAACAGAATAACTGACCAGTATGAATGAACTAAGTTAAATAGTGTCAGCAGTGCGTGACAACAGTCAGCGTTGAAAGCGCTTTTCCTGGCCAACCGTCACTGAGGTTTGAATTGAAATGGAACCCGCGCGATTGCATGCGACGTGTTGGGCTTGCCCGATCCTGCTACCACCACTACAGCTGCAGATCACAGCTTCAAACTGCATTCCTTGCATTCCTCGTGCTGACAGGCCTGACCTGCGTTGCGACTTCGCTATCTTTCAGCAAGCAGCAGCAGGACAGCAACCGGCAACTTGACACCATCACCTGCAATATATTCAGTGATCTCAATCAAGTGTGCCCGTGATCAACTAGACAGGCAGGCAGCACCGTCAGAGCAGCAACAGAAGAGATGGGAAGGGGGAGAAAGGCCAGGACGACAGTGGCTCCCACTGTTGTTGGTGCAACGCCCGCCACAGAGGACCAGCCTTTTGTGATCTCCATTCAGCAGCGCCAAGCTGCCCAGGAGGCTGAGGGTGCTGCTGATGCAGCAACACACCAGCGCCTACCTGCAAAGCTGAAGCCCACCAACTTCTTCACGGCCCCACCACGCACTGAGATCTTCGAGGAAAGGGACGATGATGCTGGTGGCGATGGTGCTGATGACGGGCAAGGCCGCAGGGACAAGAGGTTCAGAAAGAAGGCTTCTGCTGCGGCACCCGCCAACCTGGGCGAAATCAGCGGCAGTGAGTACCCCGTATACCCCTTCCAACCTTTATGTACACCCACTGCCCCACTCATCCAGCAGTGTGATCTAGTTGTTTGCAGCACTGCACACTGCACCTGACACTTGCACACATGCATCAGTTGGTGGGGGAGACTCTGGTTTCGCTTTTGTGCATCCTGCAGGATACACAGGTGGTGCATGGCATTGCGTGCTGCTAGTGATCCCTGTGCACCAGTTTGCTCCAGGACACAGTCTGATAGGTCTTTTTTAGCCATGATGCCACTATTGCTGTCATGCTTGCTGTGACCCCACTGGCTCAACAAACACCACCTGCTGCCTCCCATTGCTCGTCACCAACCCCTGCCCGCCCTCAGTGATCTGGGCCAAGACCTCTGCCTGCACATCTCACTCCTGCCTGCTGCCTGCTGCCTCGTGCTGCTCCTCACCACTCCCCCCCTCCCCTCTTGCAGTGATCTGTACCGTCCTTCCCCCGTTCTTCAGTCCTTATCCATTTTGACTCCAGCCCCCTTCCTCCCTCATTGATCAGGGCTTCACGCATGAGCATCCATACCCCACACCCACCGACTGCCTCCTGCTGCACCCACCACTCCTCCCCCTTCTTGCAGTGATCGGTGCCAAGACCTCTGCCTGCACATCTCACCCCTGCCTGCTGCCTCCTGCTGCTCTTTACCACCCCCCTCCCTCTTGCATTGATCTATGCCATCCTCCCCCCTTTCTCCTGTCCTGTTGCAGTCCTGTTTCATCCTTACTCCCTCCTTGATCTGGGCCCCACACTTCACACCCACCTGCTGTTTTCTGCTGCTCCTCACCACTCCCCCCCCCCCCCCCGTCCCCTGCAGTGATCTGGGCCAAGACCTCTACCCGGCGTGGTGGTGCCAGGGACCCTGCGGCTGCGCAGGCCACCCGTGTGGGCCACGTGATGGAGGAAATGGCGCAGCTGGACGAGGGGGGTGAGGGGGCAGCACTCATGAGCGCAGAGGGCTTCAAGGCCTATGTGGACGACTGCATCTGGGTGAGCGGCAAGGGGGTTCAGTCGGATTCAACTTGAGAGAGGATAACCAAGATAGACATGTGTGGGACGTGTGGGCGGGAGGGCCGGGGGGCTGCGCAAGGGGTGCAAGTTTGAGGACAGGGAGGGGGGCAGTGTTGTGTGCTGTTGGCGCTCGTGGTCTTGTGGCTCTTGGGGCATGGGGAAGCGGTGCTTATGAGCACAGAGGGATTCAAGGCCTATGCGGACGCCTGCATCTGGGTGAGCTGCAAGGGGGTTGCTGTACTGTACTACTCGAGTGTGAACAGAGAGGGGTACACGCAGGATAGATATGTGTGCTATGTATGGGTGGGGGGCCGAGGGGTTGCGCAGGGGGTGTGCAGGTGCAAGGAAAAGGGATGGGACGGTGACTTGTGCAGGGGTGCGGGAAAGGAAGGGAGGCGCTGGCACGTGCTGGGTTGCGTTGACGCGCGTGGCCCTATGGTTTGGAGTGAGAAGCATGAGGATCAGCACCCCTGGGTGCGTAGGGCTACAAGGCCTCAAGCTGACAGATGGTGTGACGTGTGTGTTTGTGCGCAACACCTAGCTCACTGCATGTGCATCCTGCTGTGTGTTGTGCAGGGTGTGCGTGCCCCCGGAGAGGCTGATGATGCACCCCTGGACGTGGAAGACGTGATCCAGGTGGGGCCAAGCAACTGCTACTCATCTGTCCTGCAGTCTGTCCTGCAGTTTGTATCGTGGGGTGGCACAGCAGTCCTGCAAGCAACAGGATGAAACAGCGCTTGTGCTGAACAGTGTCACGTCCTGCCTGCATGCCATGTCATGCCATGCATATGCTGTACGCTCTGCCTCTGCCTGCCTCAGGTGAAGCACAAACTGTCTTGTGCTGGTAGTCAAACCCGGGACCAAACAGTCTGCCCCCCAACTGTCTTGTGCTGGCACTCAACCCCCGGTCCATATGATCTGAACCCCAAGCGAGTGTGCTGAACAGTGTCATTTTCTGCCTGCCTGCATGTCATGCATATGCCGCACATTCTGCATCCTGCCTGCAGGTCAAGGACCAAACTGTCTTGTGCTGGCAGTCAACCCTGGGTCCAAGTAATATGAACCCCAAACTTTTTGCACTGAGCCCCTGCCTGCATGTCATGCATGTGCTGCACACTCCTCATCTGCCTGCAGGTCAAGGACCGGCTGCAGCAGGTGTGGGCCAACTGGAGGAAGCTGACGCCGCAGCAGCAGCGCTCCTGGGCAGACAAGCAGCTGGGTGAGTGGCCCTGGGGGCAGTGTGCTTCCTGATGGTTGTGAATGCGGGGAGGGAGCAGTACATACATGACTGTTAGGGGTGCATGCTGTGACTGTAGGGGCTGCTGTGTTCAAGCGGTCGCATGCGCAGAATTGGGATGCTTTGATGTGTTTCCAAGTGTGTTGATGGGAAACACAGCAACATGGTTTGTCTTGGCATGGTACTGCATGGTATCAAGGCAAGGTTGGAGAACTCAAAACACAATGCAGTGCCCACCCAAGCAGGCTGCTTGGCCATGGCGTGCAACAGACACATTCGACCGGACTGTGTTGTGACCATCGCCGTGCTGCTGCCGACCTGTGCTGACCTGTATCATGCTGCCTTCACCCCGCAGCCAAGCAGGGTGCCACAGCTGTCAAGAGGGCCGGTGGCAAGGCTGCCCCCAAGGTGCACGGCTCTGTGTGGAGTGCTGAGTCAGCAGCAGCCCTCAAGGCTGTTGGCGCCTACAGCAGCAGGAGGAAACCAGACGGCTGGGCATTCAGCCGCGCCCCCGCACACACAGGTAGGCTGGCAGTGCGCAGGAACGACGTCAAGTCAGCCTGACACGGCAACAGGCACAAGCATGCACACGGGGGCGGGTGGCACCTGAGGGGTGTGTGACAGGGCTGGGGAGGGGGATGTTGACGTTCTGGTGACTGCATGAAATTGTGAGGGTTAAGAACAGCTGGCCAGCTGGGACCCTCGCACTTGCAGCATAGTGTGGGCGCAAGGGTGTGTGCACGCGCGCTTCCGTACTTGTGTTTCTACACTCAAAGCTACAACCTGAATGTCTCTGTGCCTGTTCTGATGTGTCTTCAATGCTGCTGCATCCCTGCAGCCCGCAACGGCAAGCTGCCTGCGGCAGAGCTTCAGGCCCTGCAGGACCAGCAGCAGCAGGAGGAAGAGCAGGACGCATCAGCACAGCAGGGTGGCAGCGGCGACCAGAAGCGCAAGCAGAAGAAGCGCTCACGCAAGCAGGCGGAGGCTGACGCGCAGCGCACACAGGTGCGGCACTGCACCCCCAGCTGCTCCTCGCATGCAGACGCGTTCCAACGCAATGGCACTGGCTGCCCACTTGACGTAGTTTTCATCGGTGCGGAAGCGGCCGTACCTTTACGAGGCAATCCTGACTGTCGACAGGATTGTATGAGTTTGGCTCAAGCTCAGCGTCGTGCACAGTACAGGACGGACCCTGCTGCATCGGTTTTGGGTCCAGCTTGGTGAACTTTTATGCACAGTAAGGTTGCATCGCTTTGAGTCGAGGTCGGTGTCTTTATACACAGGAGCTGGAGAAGGAGGTGGCGGAGGCGCAGTGGAGGCGCGCAGCCGCACTGCGCCGCAGCAGGCCTGCGCTGCTGGCGGAGATGGCGGTGTGGGAGCAGGAGGCGGAGGAGGTGGACGATGCTGCAGCGGCAGGCATTGTGAGTGTGTGTTGACACATGAGTTGCATGTGTTTGAGGGGGAGTTGGGGGCCGGTACAGTGGGCAGGGTACCGGTAGTGTTGTTTGTGTGGGGTGGGGGGGGGTGGCGGACGGGTTCAGACAACAACGGGGGTTCACTTGCGGGTAAACCTGTCATGGGTGAGAATGCTGGTGGGGGAGTTGGCGGTGCGGGAGCAGGCGGAGGGGGAGGAGGAGGCTGTTGCTGAGGTCATCATGGCAGCCGATTTGTCCTGCACGAGTGCGTGTGTGTGGGCACTGCAGAGTTTGATTTTAGTTTGTTGGGAGCTGAGGCAAGTAGCTAGGGCGCAACGACTATCAGTGATTGAAGTGTCAGTGATGTATATGTGTGCACGTGTGTGTACATTGTGTGTGTGCTCTGCAGAGTGTGGAGGAGCTGAGGCAGCAGCGCAAGGAGGAGGAGGCTGCCGAGGCAGCTGCTGCTGAGGCAGCTGCTGCTGAGGCAGACAAGCAGGAGCAGGAGGACCCAGCGGAGCAGGAGGGCAACGAGGAGGAGGAGGGGGCTGCTGGCGGTGGTGCTGGTGCTGTGCGGGGCAGGGGCAGGGGCCGTGCCAAGGCGCCTGCTGCAGCAGCAGCTGCCAAGCCCGCCGGCGGCCGTGCCAGCAAGAAGAGCAGGGCGGCTGCTGCTGGAGATGAGGGTGGAGCCAGTGGGGAGGCAGCAGGTGAGCTTTCAGGATCTGTGAATCGTGTGCAGGGTCTGGCTGGGACACTACTTTATCAGTGGTATGTTTTACTTCAGTAGCTATGGTCCTTGTGAGATGTGGCTCAGGTGGCAACCCCTCCTTGTGAAGTGCAACAGCCAAACAAGTAACAACTACAACGTGTAACATGTGAGTATTCAGGCCTGAATATGCTGCAACCCGTACTATGTGAGGACAGCTGCTTGCACGAAGAAAGCACCCGGGCTTGCTGGTCGGGCCTGCTACGACTATCTAGTGCCCAGCTTCCTGGCCTGTGCTGGTGCCCGCTGTCTGCTGTGTGTAGGCCCCAGCAGCAGCAAGCCACGCGCCAAGAAGGCAACAGCAGCAGCAGCTGCCACAGGTGCTGGTGCTGCTTCAGGGGGTGCCAAGGCTGGCAGGCCCCGCAAGGCTGCTGTGGCCAAGGCCCCCGCTTGCAGGAAGCAGGCTGCCGACCCTACGAGCTGGAGGAGGATGAGGCTGATGAGTCAGATGAGGACGCACCAGGTAAGCGTGGTGATGGGGTGTGTGTTAAGCAGAGAGAATATGTGTGTGTGTGTGGGGGGGGGTGGAGGTGGGGAGGGGGAGGGGGCATGGCTGTGGCACAGGATGAGGCTGATGAGTCAGATGAGGACGCACCCAGGTACGGATGGTGATGTGTGTGTGGGGGGGGGGGGGGGGGGGCGTAACGTGGCTGGGAAGCTTTTATGGGGTTGGTGGGGAAAGGATTTTGCATAACAGTGGCGAAAAGGATGAGGCTAATGAGTCAAATGATGACATCCTCCCAACCTGCTTTCCCCCTGTCCCCCGTTTCCCCCCCCCCCCCCCAAGGCCTGAGGAGGAGGCTGAGCTGGCACGTGCCCTGAGTGATGGAGACGACTCAGATGCGGACGCAAGCTCACAGGACGCAAGCGAGGACGAGGGTGAGTGCCTGGCATTGGCTGGCAGTAGGCCCGCTCCAGTTCAGGAGGCTGTGCCCATGCTCATGCTGTGCTGAAGTACCTCATGGTGTGGGATGACCCCCTAGGTCTCCTGAATTTGCACATGCTGACCCTGAGCGCTTTCATGGCAGCGGTTTTGGAATGCGCCTGGTGGTGTCCTTTTGGCACCTAGGTGGTTTGCACGTTGGTGTATGAACCTGCCTGTCGACAAAGTCGCGCAATCCACCCCACCCCGCCAGCCCATCCTGTTCTTTCACAGTATTGTACGTGCATGGGTGACAGACTCCCAACCTCAATACTAGCCAGAGAGCCACGTCATAGACCAACCTCTAAGGATAGCCTGTGTCACTGCAGACGATGAGGAGGACGACAGCGAGGAGGAGGAGGAGGAGGTTCGTGCAACAGCAGCAGCACCCCCCTCCAAGCAGCGCTTTGGCGTGAACAGCAAGCCCGGCCTGAAGCCCATGGGGGCCAAGGCCGCCCTCACGGCTGCAGCAGCCGCACTGGCCAAGCGTGCAGCGGCAGTACTGGGTGCCGGGGCTGGAGTCAGCAAGCAGCCGGCCAAGGCGGCGGCGGCAGCGGCAGGGCCTGCGGCAGCAGCTGCAGCTAGGGAGGGAGCTGGGCGCAGGGGCAGGAAGGCGGCGCCTGCTGCTGCTGCTGCTGAGGGGGGTGAGCAGGCCAGCAGCCCTGCCAAGACCAAGGAGGGTGGCAGCGGCAAGGGGGGTGCGGTGAGTGCCTGATGCATTGTGAGGATGGTTGGATGGACGAGGGAAGTGGGCTGGGGGTAACTCGTGCAGCAGCTGCAGCTGTATCACTTTGCAGCTGTGTGCTGACACAAGCCTTGCAACCAGCCTTTGCATCTCAGCAGGACAGATGTACCGTAGCAGTCTGGGTTAAATCAGGCCTCGTGGGCTTCGGTGTGTAGTGTGTTGTCACTGGTGCGGGTGCAGAAGGTGCTGCATGTAGTGGTGCGGTGGTCAATAGGAGGGCTTTTGCACAGGTGTTGCCCAAATGGAAGCAAGCCAACCTAAGCCTCAACCTGTGCTGTCATCAAAATCTTCAGTCTCCGATCCAGACTGGAAATTGGTGACAGCACAGGTTGAAGTCAAATTGGCTTGCTTCCATTTTGGGTATGGTACCTAAGCAAAATTGTAACAGTCCGCCTCAGCCAATGATGGCAGCTGTCGCAAAGCAATGAAGTACCTGCTGAATCATCACCCCTTCCCACCCCCTCAGTCACCCACGATATCACCCCCGTCCGTGGCTGGACAGCACATGCTCATGCCAATCGCCCCTCAACCCTCATGACTCCCTCCCTGGGCCCTCCCTCCCCCCCCCCCCCCCCGCCCTCTCTGACCCGCCCTCTCTGACCCGCCCTCCCACCCGCCCTCCTCCCCCCCCCCCCCCTCGCCCTCCCTGGGCCCTCCCTCCCGGGGCCCTCGGGATGGAAGGGACAGGTGCAAGGTGTGGTAGTCTAGCATGCTTGACATGCACACCACTCTGCGCCTCAACTCACGCCGGTGCCTCTCCATATGTGTTCACTTAGTTAGTCAGTTACTGTCACTCACTCACTCCCTGGCTGGCTGCTGCCGCAGGCTCAGGGTGCCAAGGCTGGCAGCAGGAAGCGCCCAGCAGCAGCTGCGGCTGCTGCAGAGCCAGAGCTCACAGGGGCTGATGAGGAGGCGGGCGCAGCAGCCGCTGCTGGTGGTGCAGGCAGGTCCAAGCGTCGCAAGCAGCAGGCACCCACGTCCACTGCTGTGGCGGGCTCCCCTGTACGCCGCAGTGGGCGCCAGGCTCAGGGGGGTGCAGGTGACGATGAGGGGCGGCAGTGAGTGGGGCAGGTAAGGAGGGGCGGGGAGGGGGAGGCTGTGGGGATGTAAGATGGCTTCTTAGGGCTTTTGAGTGTGGGGCTCATGTGGGGCGAGTATGTGCAAGTGTGTGTGATTTTTGATTGTGTTGATTGTTTTCAAACTTGGTTCTGATTCAAGGAAGCGTGTAGCTTACAGCTTTATCTGCTGTGGGGCCTGTACACGAGTGGTGGGTGACGTCCAGAGCGACGGTGCAGCACATGCCAAGCTTGAAACAAACAGATCAGCATCCAGGTGTTGACACACATGCTGTGCGGGTGTTGGTCCTGCAACAGGCCCCACCACAGCCGCCCGCCCTGGCCGCGCCACCCCGCCGGCACAGCCCAGGCCGCACAGATTGAGCAGAAGGAGAAGGAGCTGTTCAGCAACACACGGCGCGGGTGAGGGCCCTCATACAACACATCACTAGCAACTTGCCAAGCACACATGCTATCTGCATGACTTGCCTATCAGACTGCATATGTGTTCAAGCACCCATGTTTGTCAAGGTCAGCAACACACTTTACTTGTCAGCAAAAACCTTCATCACAACTGATGGAAGCTGAGCAGCAGCTGTGGTTTATCACAGCTGAGCAGCAAGCCTACGGTGTACGTTTTCTCTCGCCTTCGGGCACCAATCCATCCTTCATTTACAACTGAGGGAACTTTCCAACGCATAGCTAAGTAGACCCCCTGTCACCAAGGTATTTGCAGCTGAGCTCAGCGTCCTCTTGGGCACCCCTTGAGTGTAGCGGCACCACCCCTGAGTGTCAACATCTACCCTCAGAACAACCTTATAGAGACCTGTACGCTGCCCTGTGCTGCATGTCGCGTGCTTTCCCTGTTGCTGCCGCGCAGCTCCTCTCACATGCCCAGCTTCAGCCGTGGAGACAGCCCAGGCGTGGTGCCCCCAGGCAGTGCACATGGCAAGAAGGGCGGCAGCAGGCTGGCCAAGAGGAAGGCAGCAGCATGAGGCTCCTCTCCGGCAGCATCAGCATCACTGGTGTGGCTCTGACAGCAGCGCTTGACAGCTCACTACCAGCAGTATCCTGTTCTGGGTAGTACCCTGTTCTGGGTTTTGTCACCGTATTTTGTTCTGGGTTTCTTACGTCATGAAGGCAGCAGCATGAGCAGTGTGCTGGCACAGCCAACATGCCGCCACAGCTTTGGGTTCAGGCAGCAACGCTGGACAGCATGACACTCTGTGCCGATTGTTGTGATTTTGAGTAGTGGTATGTTGCCATGGCAGCACAACACCCAGTGCTGCTGGTTATGTTGTGGCTTGAGATTGCTTCATGTGGGCAGCACATCATCCGATGTGCTGCTTGCAGTGTTTTTGCTCTTCTGGCCTGTTGTTGGAAGGCTGCAGCATGAGCAGTGTGCTGAGACAGCAGCACGCCCGTAAGGCAAGCCTGCTGTGCTCACAGGGTGGGTGTTGTCGCAGCTGTGTGGGTGGGGTGTTGATGCTGCAGGGCGGCGCGGCCCCCAGGACAGCCAGGGGTTGGTGGGGCTGTTGCTGCAGCCCAGTGTGCGCCCCGCACCACCTGTGCATGCAGCTGGGAGGATGACGTTTGTGAGGCAAAGCTTCTGGAAAGAAGCTGTCCCACAGGAAGCATGTATAGATACTTACATACGTGTGGGCGGCGGCAGGGTTGCTGTCGCTGTTTGCAGAAGGGTTGGGTACCTGTCGGCTCAGGATCATCGCGTGCAGTTGGCTGCAGCAGGATGGTGATGGGGCCTGCATGCCCTTGAGGTGCCAGTGGGCTGGGGAAAGGGTGGCTGTTGATTGACGGTGTGATGGCACCGGCAGGTCGGCTGCACTTGTTGCAGCAATGACTGCAGACCATGTACAGGCGATCCTTCTGTGTGCTGGTTTCATGCACCAGCTCATAAGCATTGCCTCACTGTAGTCATCCATTGCATTGTGGGGGGTCTGTGGACCCTTTGTTGCTGGCTGGCAGCTGGTATCGTGGCTGGTGAGGTTTATGGCTTGCAGCTGGGTGTTGGTGGCTGTACACAGCTCAGTGATTGGTTGTTGGTTAATATCGTGACACGTGCATCCATGGCTGGGTTGCTGGCGCTGATGGCGGGTGTAATGCTGGGGTGGCAGCCAACAGACATGAGGAGGGCGCTCTGTTTTGTTTTTGAGGTGGAGGAGGGAAGAGGACCGGGTTCGCTGTGTGGCTGGGGTGTATTGGGGCCAAAGTGTGTCGAAGGCGGCCCTAGCCCCACATTGTGGGGCTGCTGATCCTGCCGTCTTCAGGCACCAATTACTGCGCAGCGTGGTGGCATACTGGCAGTAGCACTCGGCCTGCAGGAGCGGAATGTCAAGCTATTGGGTTCATGACCTGCAACGCCTCCATCACCGTGATTTCTTACTGCATGTTTTGGTCTTATGTAATGGGCTGTTGGACAAAAGTCGGCGCCTACTAGTAGCAAGGTGGATGGTCGTGTTGTGTGCGTGCGGCTAGTTGACTGTGTCTCTGTTTCAACGCACAGCCGCAGCTTCACACCATGACCCTGTGCCTCTTCTTGGGCACCGTCTATGTATCTCTCTTTTTGACTCCTGGCATGTAGTGCAGTCACTGTCTACCGACGTGGCACTGTGATTCTTACAACACCTGGTCAAGTTTGACAGTATTGCCAAAGGTGGTGCGGCTGCTAGCAGGGTTTGCATGACACAGAGTCAGTCACCCCTGTGGATGCAATGCAGGCATGACTAGCAGTATCAGTGGTAACCATTGTGAGCTTGCTAAGAGCCATGACCTCCTATCGCGCCACATCGGCTTCCCCGCCTGCTGTGGCAGACGGGACCAAGAATGTTGAGGGTGTGACAGTTCCTTTCCTTTCACGCAGCCATCAAGGCATCAAGTTAAGTAAGGTGTGCCTGCACACGTAGAACACAAGCAGCCTGTACAATGCACACCAGGCAGCTTGACAATGCACACTCCATGCCGACGAGCTGTGCAGAAACAGTACTCTTCTGACAAGCAAGAAAAGCGTTGTGTGTCTATGGCAGAGGCACGAGGAAAGAACGACGCAGGGCAAGGCCTTCACTAGCCGTCAACTCAGCCTTGGCTGCATCTGCCGGCAGGCGGCCATGCCTTGGCTGCTGAGCATGGGTATGCATGCAGACTGCGGATGTGCACAACTGCCAGCACACACAAGGGCGTACATCAACGCCCACCCCAGAAGAAACGCTCACCAAAATGAAGTTCATGGCACCATCAGCTGCTGCACCATATGATGCATTATCGAAATCCATCACCAACATCCTTAATCCATAAACAACATCTTCATGTAAGTGGCAGTCAACACAATCTCCCAGACGCGGTCACTGGCCAGTGGCACCAACTCAGCAGTTGGGCACCAAGTCCTTCACCCTTGGTGACTAAACTAGATTGCTGAAAATCTTTTCACAGCAAAGTCAAGCACATTGACAGGTTCAATGTCATGCCTCATCTGTCCAGCACCAACTCCAAGATCTGCACTGGCAGCGACCCATGACAATGCTGACACGGGTATCCATCCATGGCATTTCAGCACCGCGGCTCATGTGGACAGCTCACCAACACACCAGTTGTAGCACACTCTGACTTGACTTTGAGAGGCAACGAGCCAATCAAACAACGGACAACAATTCTAACACATACACTGCCCGAGATATCTCCGGGACCGTCCCCGGACAGTGTCGCTTGTTTCCAGCCCACCCAGCCCTGGCATGGCCTGCACTACCACTGCCATGTCCTTGCAGTATGGTCTGTACTACAGTAGGGCCTAGCAGGTCTTACAATGTCAGGAACCAGGGACAGGCTCGCCTGCATGCATGGCCACCGCCCGGCGGAGGCTCCGCTTTGGGTTCAAGTTGAACCCCACCTGCCTACACACGCTTTGCAGGGCCCACGGTGCTGGGGTCCTTGCCAGCCTCGCCGTGCTGTCCTGCACTCCCGAGGCCACGCACAGCAGGCATAGGCTGTGTGGCACTGACGGGGCGGCCCACGCATGCACATGCACGTTGCACACCACGCACCACCCACTTCTTGGCTGTGGCACAGAAGGCAGCCACCTTTGCTTTGAGGGCAGGAGCCAGTTTCAGGCAGCACCAACCCACAAACACCAGGTTGATCACAAACACCAGCACTGTGATGGCGATGCGCAGGGCGAATGCAGTGGACTCCTGGATATCATATGCAAACATTGCCAGTGCCCCCAGGGTGGTGGCTGCCAGGCATGAGGTTGACACCAGGTGCATGCGGTGCAGTGTAGGCACAGCGTATGGCTGGAAAACGATCTGCAGCGCAGCACTGGCCCAGAACACCAGCAGCAAGCTCAGCACAGAGTAGTAGCGCTGCATAGGGAAAGAGAAAACTGAGATCAGGGTCAGCAGGACAGTGCGTGCAGCCCACACCGCCTCCCACCACATGCACTCAGGCCTGTAGGTGCGGTACAGGAAGCCAAAGTGCTCCCTGAAGCTGTCGCTGTCAGCCCGGCTGCGGCACAAGTACAGCCCCACACCCATGGCAACAGGAACAGCAACACACCACAGCAGGACAGAGGGCAGACCAAGGCCCAGCGCCCAGCGCAGGTGGTAACCAGCAAAGCACTGCTGCTCGATTGAACTGACCCAGTATCCCCAGCGGTGGGTGAGGGAGGCGGTGGCACCAAATGGCGCAGCAGCAGCCAGCGGCTCATCAACTCTCAGGCATGCAAAGAAGCTGAGGGACGCACGAACCAGGGTGGGGAAGGCGTAAAAAACCAGCACCAGCACAGTGACAGGCAGCTTGCGCAGCAGCAGCCAGGGGCTCTGGCTCTTGCTTGGCTGTTTGGGGCCCAAGTGAGCATTTGCCGGCTGCCTGAACAGAGGCACCAGACAACGCTGCAGTGCCCACACACACCACTGCAGTGCCACAACCAACATGAATGCGCAAACAGGTGCCAGATAGTAGACCAACTGACGCTGAATGGCGATAGGGATCACGCTCACACCCACGTAGTGAATAACCAGCAGTCCAGAGAGAGTGCCTGCCGTGTCCCCATGGTGACCACAATGCCTAATGCCTGCAGCCACTGCTGCACATCAGACAGCGGCCACGGCACTGACACACTGCCAACGATGACGATGTACTGAAGGAACAGCACCAAAACTTTAATAATGTCTGTAATACAGACTGTGCGGTCCCCTCGCACATTCTCTTGCCATGTGGCATGGACTGTGTAGGTCACGAATGACACAGTCACAGAGCTCAAAGCAAGGTACACCCCAAGCTGCACAGGGGCCGCATGCACCTGCCACACCGCATAGGACTCAACATGCCATACTCTGGCAGCTGGCAGTCACCACACAAGGGGCCCTTGTAGCCGGGCTTGCACACGTTAGACCGATCTACATAATGGCAGGCAGTCTTGAACAAGGGGCACCTGTGCATCTGGATAGACGTATTGCCAGAGGACCAGAAACCAGGCAGCGGCTCCATGATGCTCGCTCCGTTACATGCAGCGTTAGCTGGGCATGGTGAACAGCCGCTGTTGTCAAAACTGAAAGTGTGTGGCGGGCAACACATGCAGACATCATGCTGCAGAGTTTCACCAACACCACAAGGGGTCCTGCCTAGGTAGACACTGCTGTTGCACTTTGTCAGACTGCCATGGGAGGGCAGTGAAATGCTGGAGCGTTCAAACGCAACCAACGTGCTTCCCACAAAGCCACGAGGCACACTGTTGCCATCAAACACGACCGTGCTGTCTGCCTCAAACGAAGCAGCACCCGTGAGAAACAATGCTCCACCTGAGCTATCAAAGGCACTGTTGCCCTCGACCCTGGTGCCGTTCGTGAACACTATTGTTGACCGTGCAGCTGCTGCCAACCCTCCACCAGCAGCGCGGTGGCTGGTGTTGTTGGTGATGCTGCTACTGCCGACAACAACATGAGCGGTGCTGTTTGCCGGGCCGCGAGGACCAGAGGCCCCCGGTGCACGCTGACCCTCCAACCGCCCCGTGCCTCCGAACACCAGGTTGTTCAAATCACCATCATCCAACCCAACCGCAATGCCACCACCAACACCTCCTGTGCAGTTGTTGTGAGCAATGCTGCAACCACCGGTGATGGTGAGCAGCGCTCCACCAGACACAAGGAGCCCCCCACCCGAGCCATTTAGGGCTTGGTTGTGGTGGATGTCACAGTGGGTAAGCACCAAAGACACATTGTCAAACGCAAAGAAACCACCGCCCACTTGTGCATAGTTACCGGACACGTTGCTGTTCGTCATGACCACTCTAGAGGAGCCTGCAGCAATCAAACCGCCACCACCACCACCAACGCCACCACCTGACATGGTGGCGGCATTATTGTGTACACTGCTGTTGGTAACAGTCACCTGAGCACTCTCTCCAAGCAGCACGCCCCCTCCCATAATGGCTGTGTTGCCGTGCACACTACTTCCACCAACAATCACAACACTTGCATTGGCCCCAGCCGCCAGCCCAGCACCGATAGCAGCTGTGTTGTTGCTGATGCTGCTGCCATCAGCAATCAACATATGAGCATTGTTATCCAAGCCTACACCTCCACCAAAACCACCACAACCACGGTCAAAGTTGCTCTGAGCGCTGCTGGCCCCATTGATATCGGTGCTGGCATTTTGCGCCAGATACATGACCACCTTTGAGGCGCATGCAGTAATCAAATCACTGCTGGCACCAGCCCCTCCCATAGCGGCCGAGTTGCCGTGCACACTGCTTCCACCAACAAGAACGATGCTTGTATCTGCCCCAGCCGCCAGGCCCCCGCCAATTCCAGCTGTGTTGTTGCTAATGCTGCTGCCACCAGCAATCACTACACGGGCATTGTTATCCATGGCTAAACCTCCCCAAAACCACCGACACCACCATCAAAGTTGCTATGCACGTTGCTGGACCCATTAATATCTACGCTGGCATTTTCAGCCAGCCACAGCCCTGCACCACCTGGTGCCATGTTCGCACTGATGCTGCTGCCACCAGCAATGACCACACGAGCATCACCAATCACATACAGCCCTCCCCCAAAACCCCCGCTGCCAGTAAATGCTACATTGCCTTCGACTCTGCTGCCAGCAGTGATGGTGACACTTGCATTGCCATCCACCCAAAGCCCACCACCAGAACCGTTGACAATGTTGCTAGAGACATTGCTGGTGTGTAACATCACGTCTGCTTGGTCACCAACTTTGAGTGGCCTGACCATATTGTTGGCAAAAGTGCTGTTGTACACCTCGAGCCTGCTGCCGTGCACACCACACACCAGGCCTGCCAAGGGAATGGCCGGCACTGATAACACACTGCTGTCCCGCAGTACAATGGACCCGCTGCAGATGGTGACCAGGCAGGAGGCTTCCTCGGTCACCACTGAGTCACAGCTAGAAACCAGACTTACACCAGTAAAGTTGCCTCGGAAGCTTCTCAGGTGTTTTGGGTGGAGGGAGATTGTCGCTGTGGGGGTGCCAGTGCAGACCATGCTTGCCTGCTGCAGGATACCCTTTGCTCCACCAAGGATTGTGAGCTTGCAGTGTGAAGAATCTTGCTGTGGGCTGGCTTTGACCACAGCCAGGCTGAGGCACATGATGGACAGGCATGCCAGCACAGCAAGCCTGCAGGTCAGACAGCAACGACAGCAACAGCAGCACCAAAGTCAGCCGCGACGACTGCACTGCGTGGACTGTCCGAACTTTTTGATTAGCTGATAGACAGCCACGAACCAGGGCCCCGAGAAATCTGCACAATCATTGAATGAGGTGTGGTACATGCAAGGACCCACCTTTTAGTCGCAAGCAGGCCACCCATCGTCAGTACCAGCTGCCGCAGGCGACGTGATTTTTACTCAACGTACTCCACCTTGATTTACAATCGCAGAAGAACAGGCAGAATTCCCAGGCCGCCACAGTCGGACTGCTGCTGCGACTGTGCGATCGTAACAGACTGTGAGGGCGCAGGCTGGACAAAAAAAGACGAAAGGCTGGAGGAGACAGCCAGTGGATGCATCCTCACGGTCGTTCGCAGGTGAAGCGCCGTGTTACTTGTGTCAATTTGATTTGGGCCAGATTTGGGCCAGGTTGGGGCCGGTCGACACATTTGTCACAGCTTTGCCTCCCCTTTGTCTCATGAGTGATCAGCGTCAACCTTTTAGTGATCCTGCATTTGTTCACTGCCGCCAGTGGCATGGTTGCTGGTCCAATTTCACATCCGATGCTATGAAGATGCCACAGCTGCTGCTTGCTCGACCTCATGAGGTGCAGTGTGCTGGACCATGCAAGCCCAGTCTGAGGCACCAGGTGGGTGTTCAACCTGCAGCCACAATGCACAAGCCACTGACAGCCACCTTAGTCATTTTGAACAACACACCAGATCCGCTCTGTCCGGTGACACCGGGCAAAGCAGTGCATCGTACATGCACTGTGCATGGTGGCCCTTTTCGTGCCAGCGTCCATGACAACAAATAAAAAACAAAACACCCCCAGCGTGCAAGCACTAATCATGTCCCGCCCCCAAAAAAAGCACATAGTCATAGGTGCCTGCCGAACAGTTGCTGCCTGGCATGACAACACGCTCCCTCCACACAAGAGCCACATGCTCCACAAAAGAGGCTCACACACTGCAAGCATTGCACTGCAACATGCTGCTGCTATCACAGCTACTGTCCAGGTGTAGCGGAGAAACATGCGTGCATGCCTACGGCACTGCAAGTGAGCTCTTACGACATTACTTGTGCCGTGAGGCCAGAGAGCCCTCCTGCAGCTGGTCAGCACCAGAGTTGGCAGCACAGATGGTCAGCCAGCAAAAAATGACAACACTGTTGTCCAACACATCACAAGGCAACACGCTGATGTACAGCGAGCAAGCACTCTGAACGATCTGGCCAGATCGCCATGGCCCATCAACAACCACTCTCCACAACCACTCCCAAGGACGCGCCGGCACAACACAACGTATGTCAGCACGCTGCCTTGCACCTCAAACAGTACAGCACAGAAGTGCTCAGCATGGCGGCTGCCGCTCTCACTACCAGCACTGGCTGTGATGCCATCCAAAAAAGTTTCAGCACAAAAAAATGACGCTCTGTCAGTCGGTCAGATAGCTGACTGCTGTTGACGTGGCTGCCAAACACTGTCAGTATGTACTGTCAGTATGTCACCAGGCAGGGCTGCCTGGGGGAATTACTGCTTCTCTACACTACTGCCACTACCCAGCCATGGGGCCAACCGGTCATGCACATCCCACACCAGCTGCTGTGAGCTGCCCGTGTACCACCGCAAGAAGGGCAACAAGCCCTCAGGCGGCCCCGAGCTACTCCCTGCTGCTGCTGCCCCACTGCCGCTACCATTGGCTGCACTATTGCCAACCTCTTGTTGCGACACACCAGCTCCGCTGCTGCCTGCAGGATCCTCACTGGCGGATGATGGTGCCAGCAGCTGTTTGCTGCTGCTGCCTGATTGTGCTGCACTGCCGCTGTTGTTGCTGCCTGCGGTGGCTCGACTCAGCAGGTATGCCGGCACTGCAGTGTAAGCTGCAGAGAGGAGCACGGCACCGGATGCTGCTGACCCTAGGGCTGCCTGCAGCCCACTTGGGGGCTGGTAGGGCTGCAGACTGTCCAGGTAGGCCTGGTAGTGGCTGTCAAGCCCGTGGTGCCTGCCGCCTGCAGCCCCAGCACAGACAAGTGTGGCGGCTATCAGCACTATACGAGTGTGACTGTGTGGCTGTTGGACTGCTGCATGGCCCTGCTTGTAAAATGACTCTCTGGGCTGCACCTAGCCAGCCAAGCTGGCGGCAGCCATCTGTTCAATCCTGCAAAACCGGCAGCCTCCATGACAAATGCCGCAGACTGAGGACACACTTGCAGGCCCGCTCGCCTGCAAGTGCACCGTGCTTGATGTGCCTGCTGTGCTTGTGTTGTGTGTTTTAGACGTACTAAGTCTAGTAGTGTGCGCCAGGCTTGCAGTACATATGCATTACACATGCAAAGGTGCTTTGAAGAGTCCTGTGGGCTGCTTTGCTGGGGCTGACTCACCAGCTTGCAGGAGGCTCAGGTAGCGTGCTGACGGCTGCACAGTGCGTTCAGCACGATGTAGGGAGGAGGGTGCAGCTTGGAGTGTGACTGCACGGACACTGGTTGCATCGTCATACAGCACACAGTCCACCTCCACTACCTGCACACAACAAAAAGTGCAAACGCCTGTGTGCGAAGCGGTGGAGCCTCCGCACTCATCATGGCACCAAACCCTGCTGTGCTAGCTCGTCCCTCCTATCCAATGTCAACACCATCACGCACCTGGTAGCCCACTCCGCTGCTTTCACTGCCCAAGGTGACCCCTTCTGAGGCCTTCACTATGTCCCACTCCCGCTTGGTGATGCGGTGCAGGACTGCATGCAGGCATGGGACATTGCCAGCACACATCCGCATGCGCCAGCTGCCGCTGCTGCTGCTTTGAACTGCAGGCAGCTGGGGGCTCAGTGGCAGTGGCTCGTCACAGCTGCCATGACAGGGCGAGATGGTGGCAAAGCCTGGCTCTGCCCAAGGGAACCCTTGCACACCAAAGCTGAGGTGATAGCCAGGCACGTAGCAAGGCACAGACTGCCGTGGCCTGACCCTACGTCTGCTGGTGAGGACCTGGGGGTTCATGTTTGAACCATAGCCCAGGTACCAGACTTCGTCCAACCGCAGCGGCTGCAGGCGCAAGGAGCGGCGGTTGTGCCTGCTGCTGTTGGTGCTGCTGCGTCTGCTAGAGCTCGCAGGCCTGCTGTTGGAGGCTGCTGCTGCATCCATTGAGGGTTCCAGTGCTGGACTGACTTGACAAGACACCCTGTGCTGGTGGTTGTGACGCCGGGTTCGACCATGGTGGCCAGCACTGAGGGAGTGGCTAGAAGGTGGCCTGTGCAAGCCCTTAGATGATGTTGATTGCATCATGACAGGCTCAAGGAGTTTTTGTGGCAGGTTGGCACACCCACAACTGCTGTGTGGCAGGCTGTGCAGCCTGCAGCCAAGTACTGTGCCAGGTGTCCTGCTGCAACCAACGATAAGCTGACTTATTTTGTAGGCACATGCAATGCCATGAAACAAAACCTCAAAGGGAAACTTTTCATTCATCGACGATCACGTAACCATTGGTCAACATCATTTCTGCAGGTGACAGCTCATCCGAGCTGAGGACAATACACTTGCCAACTCACTTTCGAGAGCTCATCATGCCTCCACTTTTGCTGCTACTGCTTTTGCTCGCTTCCCAATCAAACTCTTGCTGTTGATACCAGCCTTCTTCCCCTATCCAGACCTTGTAAGCACGTGCAGCAGCAGTGATTGGTCCACCCAACATCTTTTTCGACGCATGCATCATCAGGAGCCTTCACACAGCTATATGCACGAAGACTCTGAGGACTCGATCCGCTAAGCCTCGTGCCAAGCGATGCCACCTCCTCCAGTCAGCACAGCAGCATCAGCAAGCACATCGCCATCATTGCTATCCCCATCTAGCAAGCCAGGGCACCTGCAGCCCTTGGATGCGCCAGCATGGCACAATACCAGCCTACCAACAACACCAAAATCAAATCTAGGGCCTCAGGGTGCTGCTGTGCGGTCCAGCGCAAACGGCTTGCAGCACTCAGCCTCTGAGATATCAGTGGCTTCCCTGTCACAGGTATGGGAGTGATCTGCTGTAGCACACGATGTCAGGTCACATGTCAGCCATGTGCTTGACTGCAAAGCAGCAGAAACACAGGTGTCGCCTGACGAGCCATGCTGTTGCTGCCAGCTCTTGAGAGTCCCTCAACTAGCTTGTTACTTGCAGCAAGACACTTCCCCGTGCCTCAGCCCAGCCTGGACATGCCTTTGGCCCACATGCACATCATCTAGGTTGCCACAATGTTGTGGCAGTGTGAGTGCGCTGACACAGGCTGCACTACCTCTGTGATGCAGATCCCGCAACAAGCGCAGCAACAGCAGCAGGCCGATGCAGACGATAACATCAAGGTGGTGGTGCGTGTCAGGCCACTGTTTCCCGCAGAGCTTGCCAAGGGAGCCACCAATGTCATCTCAGTGGCAGAGGACAGCAGCTCCCTGCAGGTCTGTCTGCGGCTGGCCAGCCACATGCTTGAACAGCTGTTCCTGCACGCCGGTAGATCGGACAGCGAGACGATGAGGGTGATCCTGCTGGGCAGCACCGCTGCCTCATGTTCATGTTCATGTACGGCAGTAGTAGTGCTGCTACAAGGAGTCAGCACACAGTGAGAGGAATGCCTGCACAGCAGCAGCCAGCACGTGCATGGTGTGCGTGTTGCAGCAAAGGCAGACAGCAACTCGCTGCTGTGGACACCTTCATACACCTGTACTTTGCCCTACCCCTGCCCTGGCATGGTCTTGCAATGCCCCAGGTTGTGGTGCCAGGCCCAGGTGGCGCCACCATGCAGCGGGACTTCAACTTCCATGCCTGCTTGGGTCCAGAGGTCAACCAGGCAGATGTGATGGAGCTGTGTGGCATCCACCAGGTGGGTGGCTTTTGACTGCACTTTGCACTGATTGAGCTGATGCAGTAACTTTTACGTGGGTACAGCAGCAGCACCCTTGGAGCACAGCAGCGTACCTTCCAACATCAGCAGCTGCTCGTGCTAGCAGCTGCCAATAACGAGCCACACTGCTGCCCATGTTGCTAGCATGACACTCCATCCAACGCCTTGCATGTCTGTCATGCACATTGTGCCGTTGCTCTGTCATTGTGCACACACATGCCTGCAGCTGCTGGATGCTGCACTGGCGGGCTACCATGTCACCATCTTTGCCTATGGCCAAACAGGTGTGCCCTCTGGTCAGCCTGTGCACATGCAAATGTTGTGCACAACATTGCCCATTAGGCGGCAGGGCCTCAGTGCGCTGCAGCAACACCAGGCGCCGGCGGCACGAGCTTGTGGCTTCCAGCCCCATTGCTTCACAGTATTGACTGTCCCGCCAGCAGCAACTTTTATGCCACAGTCGCAGCACTTGGCCTCAGCATGCTGCACAGCTGCCTGACGCTCTGTTCACGGCCTTGTTTTTTTTTTCAATCAAAAGAGAAAAGATGCCGGCATGCCACTGGGGGTGTCAGGGGGCAGCTCCTGTGTAGGTTGACCGTGACTACATGCATGCCGGCTGCTTTACCTGCAGGCAGCGGCAAGACACACACCATGTCCGGGCATGAAGACATCATCAGTGACGACTCGTACAATGGGCATGACAACGACGGCATCATCTCAAGGGCTATGCAGTACCTGTTCCACCAGGTGTGCCAGGGCCTTGGTCACCCACAGCTCAAATATAGACTCCATCCATGGATGTTGGATTGGTCTCTCACCGCTGGTCGGTGTGTGAGCAGCAAACCTGCAAAGAGTGGGCACACACGCCTGTGTCTAAGCAGTGCCCACACCAGCTTGACCGTCAAGCATCGGATGCACTCCTTCAGATGCATCCATTCAGACAGATGCAATCAACCCTGGCGGCGCTGGCCTCCCTGCAGGTGAACACCAAGCGTGATGCCAAGTACACCCTGAAGGCGAGCTACCTGGAGATATACAACGAGGGCGTGTACGACCTGGTGCACTTCAGCACAAAGGCCAAGAGCCTGCCGGTGAAGTGGGACGCAAGCTATGGCTTCTACGTGCAGGGCCTCAAGGTGGGGCACTGCAAGGTCCCACGAAAAGGGGGGGGGGCACCTTGCACTGACGCAGTTATGTTGTGATCAACGGGTGTTTCACCATTGCAAGTGATATCACCAGCTGTTTTGAGAAGGCACAGATGAAGAAACTCGGTGATGAAATGACATGCCGGTAGTGCTTGCACATGTTTATTGACATTGGTTTGAGAGGTCAAAACACTTGCGCCTGGTTCTGATGTCTGCAGGTGGTGCCATGCTCTCAACAGCGCACCATGATGGAAGGTGCGTGTTCTATAGGGTGATTGTCCAACACACGACGACGTCATCTTTGTTACCTGACACTGTAGCCATGGCCTCTCCACTGCTGGATGCTGACTGTACATTTGTGCTGCCCTGCAGTGATCCGCACTGGCATGAAGCACCGCAAGGTGGGTGCCGCTGTTACTTTAGGCACACAGCCGCTACAGCTGATAGCTGGCTAGTCAGCGTGTCATACAGCACTGGACAGGTGGAGCACGCAGCCTCAGGCTGAGTCAGCAAGCTTGCTTCTCTAATCCTTTGTATGCGTCATGCACCTCATGCCAAACCTACTTGCCTGCACACCTATGCATAGTGGGTGCGCAAGCTGATCTTGTTGCTGGTGTGGAACCCGGGTCATTGCATGTCAGGTTGGCAGCCACCAGCTAAACATGGAGTCCAGTCGGTCGCATGCCATCTTCACCATCTACTGTGATGCAACACCAACAGGTGGGCCGTGAGGGATCTGGGTGTCACCTCAGCAGGGGATCTGCAGCCGCCAGAGATGCATTCTTATCTCTGAAACCACAGCGGCTTTCTTGGCATTCCAATGGCTTGTTCCTGCACACTCGGACCGGATCCTGACTGCTAGAGTCAGCAGAAAACCTATAATGCTGCTGCTGGTGCCTCTTTCCAGCGTGTCAGAGGTATGCGGCTGCACCGGGGTGCTAACATGTGTGCTACTGCCAGCACAGTTCTGGGTGCTGCACTCACCCTTTGACATTGCATGTCCTTGTTGCTGCAGACCCCACCAGCTATGACTACGGCACTGTGCGGTACGGGAAGCTGTCGTTTGTGGACCTAGCTGGCAGTGAGCGTGTGAAGGACAGCAAGAGTGAGGGCACCATGCTCAAGGAGACCATCAACATCAACAAGTCACTCAGCGTGTTGGGCAAGGTGTGTACACAAACCCCTGGGCCCCTGCTGTTTGTATTACTGGGGCGTTATGGGGATTGCGTACACGAACTCATTGAGCATCCTCGGAGGTTTGCACACAGCATGCACGCCCTACAGACTGTGACAGCATTCTTTGCACACAAGGACTAACCCAGGTGCCAACGACAGGAGAATTAGCTCAAATGGTGGCTGGCACTGTTGCGCGAAACAAAGCGGTAGCCTCACACTCCTGCAGCCTGGTTCGAGTGAGGGTCTTTAGCATGGCATGGCAGTGCCGTGTGCGCATGTGTCATTGACTACGGGATTGAATCCCGGACCTGGCTTCACCACTGGACATCACGACCACTGTATGTATGTCTGTGTGTGCTGTGTGTGCAGGTGATCCTGGCCCTAGCGGAGCAGGGCAGTGCAGGTGCCACTGCCCACGTGCCCTACAGGGACTCCAAGCTGACCAAGCTGCTGATGGACAGCCTGGGCGGCAGCGCACTCACGCTCATGGTGGCCTGCTGCTCACCATCAAGCCTGCAGGTGGGCAGCAGTGTTGGCAACAGCATGCTTGATGTGCTCGGTGGGAATGATGTCAGGGGCTATACCGCAAGCCGACAAAACCTCCACAGGGTGCTGTGTGGTGCGAAACGCAGCGGCTTTGACGAGATCTCGTTTTAGCCATGTGGCCGGGGGATGTAACTTCACATGCCGCAACAAAACCGGAGGTTCCTTGGCTCTGCCTGCAGGTTGAGGAGACACTCAGCACCCTGAGCTATGCCACCCGCACCAAGAACATCCACAACAGGCCCACAGTGCAGTACGACCCCCGGGAGGCGCAGATATCTCTCCTACGAAGGGAGATTGAGCTGCTGAGGCAAGAGAACACGCTGCTGAAGGAGCAGCTGAGGGCTGGCGGAGGTGCAGGTGAGGGTGGGCGAGGGGAGGGGGTGGGGTTGAGGGGAGAAGGAAGGAAAGGAAGGGGGGGAGGGACGGGTGTAGGGGGAGGAGAGGGGTGATGAGGGGCTTCAGCTTGGTGATCACTGCCGCCTTCGGGAGGTGCACAGGAGGCAAGAGGCTTGCAGCTGGGAATGGAAGTTGGGGTGAAATAGCTGGGATTGCCTGGGGTCAGGGCGTGCGGGGTCACTGCTGTCGTCTGCCAGGAGGTGTGTGCATGAAGGAGTGGCGCTTGGGATGGGATGGGCTGTCTGAGTACAAACCGTGTGTGTGCTGTGCAAACACATGGGCGTGCAAAACTTCATGAATGGGGGCCACTACTTTGTGCTCCACCCAGTTCATCCATTTTGGAGAGTTGCGGCCAGCGGTGACAGTATCTACTTGCAACCCCCCCCCCATTCTCCCAACAATGGGGTGCAGCAACTTCAACTGCGTGGTGCACCTTGGGGACACCACACACGCTGCACCACCTTGCAGCTGCCGTTCAGTGTCACACAAAGTTTGTGGTGGGCGTTGTTGTTCTTGCAGGCTCATTGCACAGCAGTCTCCCCACCACCCCTGATGGGTCACCCAGCCTGTCTGGCAAGCGCACAGGTCAGTTCGAGCAACGACACCTTTGTCAGCAGCCCCATGCAGCAGCAGCAGCAACGACACCTTTGTCAGCAACCGCACCGTGCTTTTCTTGGCAACCAAGCGCTTGGATCAGCAACCTTACCATCTTGTCAAGGAACGCGCATGTCGCTGTTTCAGGGGGGTTACTGTCGTTGCATGAAGTCCCAGGCTAGAACTGCTGTATTTTTATGAACCCTGACCTCTAAACCCCAAACCCTGCCGCTACTGCTGCTGCTGCTGCTCTGCTCCCAGTGCCGCCGCTGCCAGGCCCGCTGCCGTCTGGCAGTCCAGGCAGCAGCAGGGGCACCAGCCCATCCCCCAGGGGCCTGCATGGCGGCCCCAGCCCGCAGCCGGGCTCAGCACAGGACGCAGCGGCAGGACTGAGGGGCAACGGCAGCCCAACCTTTGTGCGCCAGGGAGCCGGCTCCCCTGGCGACCAGCAGCTGCGTTCATCCCTCACGGAGCAAGGTGGGTTGGTGTGAGGGTGGGTGGTGTCTGCATGAGAGGCATGAATCAGTGCAACGATGCTTGTTTTGCGGCGCCACCTCGTCACCCATCCTTTCGTTGCCGCCGTCCATTTGCAGCGTAACCTGCTGGATAACGGTGTTACACTTCTTCTTTTCATTTTCTATCCATCACCCAACCAATCCCTCAACACTGTCTCTCCCCCTGTGTCACTCATACCCGCAGACCTGCGTGCCAATGCCGCGCGCCACGCTGCAGCTGCAGCGGGTGGGGTCAGCCCCAGTGGTGCTGGCGGCACCCTTACGCAGCAGGAGCTGGTGCGGCGGCTGCGTGACACACAGGCCCTGCTCATCAAGTTCAGCGAGGAGAACAGCAGGCTGTCAACGGACAACCAGGTGCTGCAGGCGGGGCGCAAGGCGCTGGGCGTGGAGCACGCCAGCGTGCTGGACGAGATCGGTGAGTGGGCGAGTGCAGGGCTTGCGGGAGAGGGGTTTTTGGGGGGGCATTGTCGTGCATGGGTTTGTTGGCCAGAAACCCAAGGATTCTTTGCATGCATGTTTGGAGGACAGGTGTTGGGTCTTGAGATTTGTTATGTGCTCAGAGGCGGGTGTGCAGCACGCCAGTGTGCTGGGTGAGGTTGGTGCTGAGGGGCTCTTGGCTGCCAGGGCTGAAGGAGTGCTGCACGGTGTGGCTCAGTCTGCGAGATGCGTACACCTCTAGAGCAGATCTGCTCAGCAAGCGATCTGCGCATGCACGCCGGCACAGCACCCGCAGGGGGTACCACAGTTGCACATGGTGCTAGAGACACTGCATTTTGTAGTGCGGTGAGCTGGTAGAAGTTGATGGGCGCTTGCCCTGCTGCATGCCCTTCGTCATCTATCCCTCACAGACCTGCTGAGAGGGAAGCTCAGCCAGCTGGAGCACAACGTCTTGGCAGCGGCAGCAGCAGCCACACCAGGCTCCGCAGCAGCAGCAGCAGCAGCAGCAGCACCAGGCGGTGCCACCCCAAAACAGGGTGCTGCTGCCGGCAGCAGTGGTGCGCTAGACCTGCGGTCGCTGCTGCAGAGCCTGGGGCTGGGTGAGGAGGTTGTGCGGGGCTTAGCAGAGGTCGGGGTGGGGCCTCTGGGGCCTGCTGGTGGGGGCCAGGAGAGTGAGGCGGGCGGCCAGCAGCAGCAGGAGCAGGAGCAGCGGCAGGGCTGGCAGCAGGCGGCTGGAGGGAGCTTCAGGTGGGCGGTGTGTGCTTGGTGGGCGGTGTAGTATATATATACAGTGCAGTGTGGTTGTTGGTGCAGCATGAGGAGTGAAGTATGGCTGAGTATGTGGTCCACTCATGGTTAGCTGAAGCAGCTGGCTTGCAACAGGCCAGGCATTGGTGCCACGGCAAACACACTAGACTACTCGAGAGGCCAACCGTACCATAAAATGGCGTGGTTGCCTGTGAGGGGACACAGCCTGCTTGGTAGCTGTGCGTTGCGTAAGGGTCCACTACCTTGAAGTGCACCTTGCATCTGCCTGTACAAGCCTGTTGCCAAGCAAATGGGCCTGCCACTGGTCGCACCACCAGTGCACTTCTCCCCCGCTGGCTCACAGCATGGCGCGGTCTGCTGTGTTCAAATCAAATCACAGTTACACCTTCAGCTATGAAGCTCAAGAGAGTTCCTTGCTCCTGCAGGAACTCCAACGCCCTGCAGCCCAACAGCAGCATCCGCAGCGCCAGCAGCAGCCGCAGCAGCCAGCTTCCAGGGGGCGACCCTTCCCTACAGCTGGCCGGTCCCGGCTCCAGTGCTGCTAGGTCCGTGCTGGGAGGGCCACCCTCAGCACCACGAGTGAGGCCCACTCCCCTCAGCGCCAGCAGCAGGAGCTCACAGGTCGCAGATGCAGGCGCTGCAGGACTGCAGGCGCGGTCTGCCAGCCCTGGCATGCTGTCTCCTGCGCGGGGCGTCAACCGGACGCCGTTGCTGCTGAATAAGGCAGCTGGGTTGGGTCCCAAGGAGGAGGCAAACATGCCCCAGAGTCAGATAACAGTGGCAAACCCTGCCAGCCTGGCCATACTGCTGGGGGATGGTGGCAGCACGCGGCCAGCACAAGGCCCCAGCTAGCACAGCCTCATGGTCGGGTGTGAGGGCTTGGGGGCGGGGGTCATAAGATGGGATTGCGTGAGTTATAAGATGGGGGCGGTATCCTGCTGGCCGTGTGCTAGCAATCCGTTAACCCTGCTGCCAGGGCGCCGGGAGCTGCAGCTGGTTAAGGTGGGTGATGTTTTGTTGCTGTCCAAGCACAGCACGGTCATGTGTGTTCCTGGTGCTGACACCGTCTGTGTGCAGTCCTCGCACAGATAGGCCTCGCAGAGCATGCAGGGTGATAGTTGCATGTGCCAGTGATGGGGTTTTGCATGCCCAAGTCTGTTGCAGGACTTTGGGGTTCAGAAAAGTGCATATGCTGGTGCAGCCTTGTGTACGGCCACCAGAGAGTAGCACGTGTTATGATGTGGAACTTAATCACTGTAGCAGCGCCATGTCAATCAAATACTACACCAGCGCCTGGGTGCTGGTTAACTTGGGTTGATTGCAGGCTGCATGCATGGCCACACGTTGATCAGCTGGCACAGTGTGGACTGCATAATGTGCACGTAGTATCAGCACGCAGCACCCACATTTGTGCAACTGTCCCATTCATTGCAGGTGGTCCTTTGTATGCCTGTCGAGGGCTTGGCCCTGCGTGTTGCATGGTGGCAAGGCGCTCTTGGCTTGGCTGTTCTGAGTCATGCCATTTGCAGTGCATGCAGCACACTGCCATTGTCAGTGTGCCTGCTCAACAAGCATGCTCATGCTTTCAGTGTGCGTTTCGCTGACAGGATTCGTCCAATAACATGTCAAGGTTTGTGCTGCAAAGCATAGCCCAACCCAACACTCATGTGCGTACTGCACATGCCCTGCACGGTATTGGGACAGCCCTGTGTTGCGCCGCTTGAAGGGTTCACAGAAAGCAGCAGGCACATATAGGGTATCAAGAACTGACCAAAACACTATTCTCCATCATGCCGACGCTCTCACAGCTGGCGGCCATGCAACAGCGCAAGCATGACGCTTGCTTCCTCGCTTGCTTATCACGGTGCGGTGCACCCAAGGGCACTGACATCTCAGGGGGCGTGCACGGGCATGCAAGCATAATGATGTAACACTACTTACGGCTGCGGCCTTAACACTATTCACGGGCCCGGCCTCAAGTCCCTGTATAAATGCAGTCCGAGACGATCAGCACCCAGCATGTTTCAGCTGGCCCTGCATGTCTTGATCTTCAGCTGGCCCTGTAGATCTTGAACATAGCACAGCGCATGTCTGGAAACAGGCTGCTGAAGGGTGGTGGTGAAGGTGGCGGCAGCTCACTGCCTGCCTCCACTACCTCCTCAACTGACAGACCCTCCGCCTCCAGCCGCTCAAACAAGGTCACGTCCATGTTGTCATACCTAGCAGGACAGCAGGCAGGCACGGCACACATGTGAGCAGTGACGTTGACGTCAAGCTGAGGCCGGAAGCGCAGAAACACAAATGATGCACACAAACTGGCAGTCAGCTGTGGCAACGGCCCCTGCAATGCGTGCTGCTGCGGCACACTGTGAGTCAAGCATCCGGTGCCAGAGGCACACAGCCAGTCAACAGTCAGCGGCAGATTTTGTACTGCTGCATGTGGTGGAGCTTTGGTCAGCAAAATGTGCGCCCAGGGTTTGGTACTGCACATCGCTCACCGATGCTTTGTGTGGGCGTAGTACATGACTGGCCCAGCAGGTGATGCACAATGCCGCCCAACAACCATCCTGCTTGTAGTGCTGCTCGGCCCTTGCTTGTTGGCGCCGTCTTCACTGCTGCAAGCTGGCAACTGCTCATGCTCGCATTGATGCTGTCTGCTGCCTTGCTCGCTGCTGCTGTGTGGTTGAGGCGAAGCTCTTTCCTGCTGGGTGTGTGCCTTGGACGACAGCTGCTGTGCTTGTTGCGGTTGAGCCTGCATAAGCTGCGCCAACACTTTCGGCAGTGCGTGTGCACCAGCTGCATTGTAGATCAGGTCGCTCCCTGTGGACAGGCAGAGCAGCCAGCACAGAGGGCATCAGTGCAAGGCCAGCTTGTCTGCTCACTCAATGAGCTGCTGGGCACAAACATGATGCATCATATGCGATTGTTCTGCATTCATTCCCCAGCAATGCCAAAGCTTCCACAGGCAGGCAGGCAGACAGGCAGACAGACAGACAGACAGACAGATTGTCTGGAGATAGCCAGGTCCCAAGGCTGCTAGGGTGGCAGGCTAGAGACGATGTGCGCGCCAACTCTCACAAGCATCTCTGCTTTTCCCTACCTATGAAGATATCCCAAGGCGTGGAGACAAGCTTGTGAAGGTCCAGCAATTCCTCCTGACTGGGTGCACTGCTGCATGGAGGCGCTGGCAAACTGCTTGGCCCGGTTTCGCCCTCTTGTTGAGGCTGCTGTTGTTGTTCTGGTTGCTGCTGCGCACAAGCCTGCAAGCGTGCCACCCCGCGGCACGGCTGCTGTGCACCTGCTGCCTCAGCACTTCCTGCCCCTGCTGCTGCCTGTCCTGCTGCTGCCTCTGCCGCTGCCAGGACATCTGGCTGCATGAAGTGCGTCCAGTCACATGCGCAGCAGGTGACCAAACCCATGTTGGGCAAGTGGGCGTTGGCTGCTACGTTCCTGCGCAGGTGCTGCAGAGCACCACCGTATGCTTGCTCTGTGAGGCACACCTCCCCTGCATGAGGCAGGTTGCGCGCCAAGGTGAGGCCTAGGGTGCCACAGCCAGCACCCAACTCAAGGACCTGTTGTGTTGGTGCAACAGGCAGTGGACATGCAGGGTAGGTGGGTGGGTGCGGTGGACGTTGTGTGGCATGGTATGGAGCACCATGCGTTGAGGGGCAGGGATGTGGTGATGTGGTTGACAGGGTGAAAGGGAGGTTGCTGCTGCACACCAGCTGTGCAGCAACCCATGATGCAGCTGCTGCAGGGAGCTGGCTAGCTGACAAGCTTGGCCATCAATCTGCAAGGATTGCTACTTTGGCTCTGGTATGGCAGGAAGACAAATTGCAGGATAAAGGATCTGGGATAGATTACACTGCCTGAAACCTTACGTGCTCTCAGCACGCTCACTGTTGAGCCGCCGTGCTGCCAGGCTGGCTGTGTGATTTCAGGAAAGAGTGTGGCTGAAGCTGCCCAGCAACGTGCACATAACGTTTGTGCATAACTTTCAGTAGCTGTGCTTATGCTTCAAGAAGTAGCATACAGTGTCTCTCACCCGTACTCCTGGTGTTGTGAGTCCCAACACATCTGCTGATGCCTCAAGAAAGTCCCTACACCGAGCTGCTGCTGCCCACAGCGTTCCTCCGGTGGTTGTGAGCAGTGTGGTAGTTACTGTTTGCACGTCTTGCTCCCAGCACTGCTGCCACTGCTGCTCCATTTTGGTGCTAGGCTGTTGCAGTCAAGTTGACGCTTTTAGCCACTTCTGCATGTGCAGTGAACAAACAGTATCAGTTTAATGGAGATGTGAGAGCAAACCGGGAACCCAAGGCCAGAGAATGGGGAAGACGAAAGGGCAGCTGCAGCAGCAGGGGAAAAGACAAGCGGCGTACACAGCAGACGTAGACTTTCCTCGTTAGTTTACAAGCCAGTTTATCTTGATTTTTCGCAGATACGCAGTGCAAACTTTTTTTTTGGTTTTGCAAGTTTGAAGTCTATCTTGAATAGTTCAGCATCTAATAAGAGGCTCGGACATTGGGACCATTTCTTGCCCCAGACCGCCAACACCCCCAGCATGGTGGGGGAACAATTGGCACACTACCAGCAATTGTTCACCGCAGTCCTCCTGCAGCAGTGCAACCAGGTGCGTGTCTGCTGGAACTGCTGCACAGCACTGCCATGCGCAAGGTTGAGCTGCAGAAGCATTGCTGTGTAGGGCAAGGCATGGCTGTATGTTGGGCTACGTAATCCAGCATCCACAGGCATTGACCGCCAGCAATCCCTACTGATGTTGCATGGGTGCAGGCTGAACAGCTCACCCAAAGGCAGGAGGCTGCTGGAGCAGGGCTGCAGGCTGGCATGCGCGATACTTTGGTGCAGGAGATGCTGAAAGCAGGACAAGACACAGCAGCCCTGCAAGCACTGTTATCAGGCTGTGCTGCGGCTGTGCTGAGGGTAGGCCAGGCCCTGCATGCTTCAGCACAGCAGCAGGTTGTGCAGGATGCACTGCAGGCCATGCAGGACGCAACACAAGTTATCCTGCACACTGCAAGGGACAATGAGCTCCTGCAGTTAGTGCAGGGTCACGTGCCAGCAGCAGCAGCAGGAGCAGGAAAGCCCCTTGAGCAGGCTCATGGCTGCAGGGTGCTGGTGCATCAGGGCTTAGAGTGGCTTCGTCAGTGCCCACAAGCAGCTGAGGTGTGGTCAGCCTTTGCTGGCATGGTGGACTGTGCTGATTCAGGTGCAGCGGCAGTGACTCCTGTACCTCAGCATCACGTGGGGTTGTTGCCAGGCCGCTGAGTAGCGGAGGGTGTGCTGGGGTTGCATCAGCAACACTGAATGGCATCATGATCATCAAATGAGGGGGGGGGTGAGCCTGCTTGACCACAGCTGCACTGAGTCCCCCTCGGCGGCATTCTGCTGCATGGCCGTGTGCCACCACGGCTGCACAAATAGGATTCAAAAGGCTCACAGTATTTGGCAGCACCTCCTGTGGTGTGGATGCGGCTGTGAGTCAAGTTTGTTGGTCAGTTGTGCAGGTGGTGTCATCGTCTTATGTTCTGCAGGAGGTCGGCAGCAGTGCAGGCTGCTGATGCCTGGTTTGCATCAGGCTGCACCGGTTTTGACATTCTGGGCACCAGTGATGAAGTTAATACAGCTCCAAGGGCCACTTCGCCTTCTGACTGTCTCTCTTGCTGGAAGTTGGAAATAACAGCTGTCACACCCACCAGCACATGGCCCCCCTCCTCCTGCCCGGCTCGGTTCCATGTGCTGCAAAGTTCAACAGCATTGGTCCATGCAATCGGCTCACTGTTTGCAGCACCATGGAGGGAACACCAGGACACGGCCAGCTCAAGCGAGCCACAGCAACAGTCGATTGCCCCAAGAGCATGGTGGGGAGAGTGATAGGCAAATCAGGAGAGACGATCAAGGCCCTGCAGACGTACACTGGCGCGCTCATACAGGCAAGGCATGGGGTGCCTGCCAGCACAGTGATTGCTGTACAGACCAGACGGGGCGGCCATGCGCTGGGGGAGGCTCAGCCCTAACTTGTGCAGCTATGCAACGTCATTTTTGTCCCTCGTGCCCGCCTCCAGATTGACCAGACGGTCGAACCCACAAAGGTCACAATCAGCGGGACCCCCCACAGCCTCAGCCTTGCAGTTTCAATGGTGACAGATATTGTGAAAGGCACCTTCAAGGGCTTTGCCCTCCTCAGGCAAATCACAAATCCAGGGGGAGCCAGGGCGGGGCCCCTTGGCAACCCAATGGCGCAGCCCCGCCCCGTGTATGCCCCTGGATATGGTCTGATCCCTCCTTCACAGGTAAGCACGGCGGCCTGGCCTTCAGCGGCGCGTGCCACTCCCTCCAACGTCTTCGTACTGATTCGAGGGCCAAATGCAAGCATCTGGGGGTGTTCCGCGTAGTTGATAGAATTGTATCACACGTCAGGGTGTTTTGGGGGCATTCTTGGGTCTTCCTGGACTCTAGGCACCCATCTTGGGCTGATGAGTCATGGGGGGCCCTAGGGTGTCCAGGCAATCCAAATCTTGCAGCATGCCTGCCCACCTCTCCATGGTCGGCAGAGTGCTCAATGGCCTGTCCTGTCGTGTGCCTGCAGCTGTATGGGGCAGATGAGCGCACAACAGGGGTCGTGCCTGTCGGTTTCGGCGGGGGTGCGCAGCCAGCACCTGGCTGGCCGCCAGGGCAGGTCACACCATCGCAGATGATATTGGTGAGGGTTTGAACCTTTGGCAATGGCACAGCCTGGAGCATGGCAAGTGCTCCTGCACCCATTGCCATCACTTTGGTACAGCAGTTGCAGCAGCAGTTGCAGCAGCTGGAGGCAGTGTTTGAGCAGCTGCAGGCTGGGGGAGCCTTGTGTCAGCAGCAGGATGTTCAGCCCAGGGCTCTGCTTTGCAAGCGGCAGCCAGGTGCAGCAGCTGCGGCAGGAGCACACAGCCAATCTTGCACACTATATCATGGCTGTACGTGTCTGCTGTGTTTGTGCAGAGCATGCCGCCGACTGGAGTGATGCGCCCCATGGGACGGCAGCAAGGCCTTATGGCAGCAGGTGGGCAGCCATGATGGGCAGGGGGATGGCCTGAGCGAGCGGACGTAGTCATGCCCGGTTTTTGCTTCCCTTCATGATCGGCTCAGCAGCTTGAAAGGCAGCAGCCTGAGCGTGAGCATGGAGCAGCAGCATGAGCGTGAGCATGGAGCAGCAGCTGCAGAATGAGCCTGGACCAGCAGCAGCAGTGCGTCTTGACCAGCAGCAGCAGATGCACATAGTGCAAACGAGTCTGGCGCAGATCGTCAGGTGTTCATTGACAGTGACATGAGCTCATGTCAATCGTATGTGCTGCTGCCCGTTGCTTCTGCTCTGGCTGTTGCCCTTTTCTGTCACTGTAGAGGAGGCAATGATGCCGCTGCCTGGCTATGCAGCAGGGGGCATGCCCATGGCTTATGCATACCCGCCAGATGGCTACTCCATGCCAGGTAAGACTTTTGCACTGAGGTTAGTGTCAGATAGACATTTGTCTATGTGAGGACCTGCGCAGCACAGCCTTTTCAAATATGTACTGGGCTTTGGCTTGGGCATTGCACTGCGTACAAGGGGCATTGCACTGCGTACCAGGACATTCTTTATTGCGGATGGGACTAGAGATGGAGAGAGAAAGATGATGCTGAAATGCCAGGCACTCAGGCTTGGTCAAGGTGAGGACCGGGTGTCACCTTGTTGCAGTCGTCATGTCCCCCATCTATATCAAACATGGGACCAGCACCCTTGCTGCAAGTAGATCCGTCAACACACCGGCTGTTTGCTCTGCTGTGCTGTTTGTCCCGGTCGCTGCCTCCCGTCTGGTTGTGCTGCAGGCATGATGCAGGCGCCGGAGGTGATGTATGGCGACCCCGGCATGATGGGCGGGCCAGGCGGCATTGGCAGCCAGGCGCGGCTATACCAGGCAGGCGCCAAGGGGGCAGCAGCAGCCGGCGCAGGCCGTGGCAGTGCAGCAGACAAGGGCAATGTGGCAGGCGACGACTTGCAGGGTGCGGGGCACTACGTGCAGGTCATGGACCCTGAGGGCAAGGTGTACTACTTGCCACAGGGCCAGCAGTAGCACAGTGTGGCGTCCCGGTGATGGTGGTGTATTGGCGCAGCCGCAGTCGCCCCAGCGCCTGCAGTCGTGCTCCGGCAAGCAGCTTCCAGTCGCATGCATCAAGCCGCAAGGGTGTTCTTCTGTTGCCATATGCAACAGTGGGGCGATGTACTTGATGATTTTGTGATGCCTTAGGCAAGGGGCCTTCTCTGTTGTGCTTGCAAGCACAGCTGGGCACTCCAGTGCCTGTGGCAGTGTTCTATTGACTTGCAGCCTGCTTGCACATGCCTGCTCAGGCCCTCCTTCCTGCATGCAACAGCAGGACGGAGGCTGCGCAGTTGGGGCGGCAGGATGTCTGTCATTGCCTGGGCGAGAGGTCTACGCGGTTCTGCGTGGCCTTGCTGCTGCATGCTGTCAAGTGTTGTGGTGAGTGTTGTGCCGAGTGCAGAATTTGCGGGGACGTTGAAGGTCACAGATGTGTCCATAGTGAGTGACCGGGGTTGCAGCACGGTTCTGCCGTGGGTTATGCTGGGCAGGCCAGGTATTGCAAGGGGTGTATTGTGGCTCTAGCAGTGCTAAATATGACAAGATCAGGTGGGGTAAGCTGTGGACTCCGCAATTCTGACAGACGCTGACTGGTATGTCCTGCAGCTGCAGCATGTCGTGCAGCATGTTGTGCAGCATGTCGTGCAGCAGCGCTGTGTGTACGCCTTGCAGTGTTGCTGCTGGTGCACACCCCCACTGTGCAGCTGCTTGCTTGGCCGGCAGGGTGCTGTTTGCATTGGCTCTGCTATCAGTCACTGCCTGCCTGCCGTGAGGCAGATCTGCTGTACCCTGTAAACTTGTCGCAAACATTTATGCTCTTGGCCATTTCGCAGGGGCATATGCTGCACACATACCTGGGGTTTTCCCAGCATGCCTGGTATGTGGCGGAGTCTTGGTTTGGGGCCTGACGTGTGTGGGACAGGGGTTGATTTTGTTAGCCTGCGCTGTGTGCCGCAAATCTGGTATGGCATGCGATGGCTGTCGCCGGGCATGCTTACCTGCCCGGTCGCGTGTGGCTGTGTTTTTTAGGGCGCGCTAATGGGGTGCTGCTGTGCGCAAAGCGGTTTTTGCAGGCAGACAGCATGTATTCGCTAGTGTGTGTTTATTGAGTCGCCCGTGTTCATGGAGATGACAGCTGGCTCTGCCTGCGCTGCTCACACAGGCGTGCATGTGTCGTGTGGGGCTGCAAGCCGCAGACCCTCAACGCTGGACATCACAGACACCTGAGGCTTGTTTGTAGCGCTGAGCCAATGTTAGGCTGCAGGTTGTGTTGCGGCATTGCGTTTGGGAGCCTGTTGCAGTTGCATGACGCGTCATAGGGGATAAAGCAGGTGTTGTGTTGTTGCAGTGTACGCGTGGCCAAGTTGCCTCCCTGTTGCGAGACCATCGCGCATCAGCATTGGGGCTCTGGGGTGGTGGTGCCGCATGGCTGTACAAGCAATAGTCTGTTTCATGTCAATCATGCGGCTGGTTTGGTATGCCCTGTCCGTCTATGTTGTGTGCGCGTACATGTTGTTGGGTTGTCGTGCGTGTGCACGGTGGCCGAGGGGCATGCTAACCCCCTTGAGGGGCTGTTTGCAGCAAGGGTGTGAGCCAAGTGCCCATTATTGTTGTGTCATCAGATGCATGCAAGGTTTGTTGTTAGTTGCGGTGTGCTGTCAGGCCTGATACTTGTCTTGCGTTCTGCCTGTGGGTCAGCCGGCGATGGAGTTTGCCCAGGATGCCATTAGGATGGACGTGGCAAGCACGCAGCAGGTTTGGCGGGCATTTCGTTGCCTGCTTTGGCAGCAGGGATTATGGATGGATGGCTGTCTCTTATGTGTCGTCTGTTGACGCCTTCTGGAGAGTGTGCCAGCACTTGAAGGCCTTCAAGAGGACTGCGGCTGCGCTTTAATTGCGCACGGGTTCATTGCGCCATTGTGCTCACAACACGCAGTCGTGTCGACCGGCAGGGCAAGAGAGGCAGGCAGGGTGGGGCTTGCCCGGTTGTGCTGTGCTGCGGCTTGCCAGTTGAGACGGGGGTTGTGGGCTGTGCGCGCCTGGTCGGCCAAGTGTGAGTATCAGGCACTTCATGCATGTGCCCATGCTTGCTGTTGGCAGCACTGGGTGCTGTGTGTCCTGGCCAGCAATGCACACACCTGCAGATGAGCAGCTGCCCGGATAACACACCACACTGGGTGATGCGTGGCAGATTCAGCAAGGAATGGCATGAGTATTGCAGTATGCATTGCTCCTTACTCCTACAGCTGCTGGCACTGGCTGTGGAGAGTTGTCCTTGGGGTGTGGGTCTCCTAGGGAGCGCCCTGTTGGAGCTCTCACGCCTCCACTGTCCCCGCAACACGTCACTTTCAACCAACTTTCTGCTAGTGCTGAGCGCGCGCACAGCCGTGTTGAAGTGATTGTGCATCCTCTCTCCCGCCTGGTTGGCCCAGGCTTACCACAATTCCCCAGCAGTGTACTGATGTGGGACGTTGGTTGGCATCAGTGCTAGGCTTTCTGGTGAGGGTGCTGCATGGCATCAGCTATTGCCTGTGTCAGCTATGCGTATATGGGTGCACCAATGGGCAAGCTGCGCGTGTGCGTGGCGGTTTTTGGGGTGCGCGCAAAAAATGCTCCTGTGGAGCTTCCCGCCATGAGGCTGGGACGCGAAGAGCTGCAGAGACCGCATGGCTCTTGTGGTTAGCACTCGTAACGGAAGTGCTGTGTTTGGTGTGTGCAAAGACTCGGGGTGCTTAAGGGTTTTGCTCTTTCAAGGTATGTTGACACATGAGTTTGGCATGGAGGATGTATGTGTAGCTAGCTTGTGTGCGTGTTTGTGTGACACGATGCATGTGTCAATCAGCTATGGGGCGTCAAGGCGTGAGGGCTGGTGCGCCCGGATGCACCCGTGCACCAAGGGATGTGTGCAGTCAACACTTATAGTACGGCCTAAAGTTTGTTGGGTGTGCATCTGATGCACTGTTTGATGTTCAGACAACCAGATGACAACTGCATGCTTGCAGGCACCAAATTGCAACCTGAACTTTTGGTGCCAGCGAGTGCTGTGACATGCATGCAGCTGTTGGCGGCAAAGCCTCTGCTGAACCTGCGTGCTGATGCCAACAGACCCACCCTCCACTGTATGCTATCAGTGGTGTGGTGACTGCACCGTATTGCAGTTGGCTGTGTTGTGGCGATGGTTGGCAGGCTTGTTGCTGTGACACATGTGCGTGTCGAAAGTGGCTGCAGCAAGGCGGCCGGTATGTGGTTTCAACGGTGGTTTGAGGTGCTTGTGCTGAAACAGCCACAGTGGCATGTCCACCACAAGCTGGGGCACGGGTATCGCTTGCATGGGGGCACAACTGTTTGGGTGTGGAGTGTGTTGAGTGCGCTCTGCCTGACGCTCTGCCTGCACAGGCCAGCACGGCAGCAACATGGTGCAAGGAGGCTTGCATCTGTACACAAACCGACCGGCTCTGTGTTGGGCCTTGGTCCTCCAGCCACTGCTCTTTTGTGAAGTCCTTGCCTGTCATGCTTTGTTCATGCCAGCTTCGGGGGGTATGTATGGCCGGCTTGGCGTGCTGGGCCCACAGTCTGCCCACAGTTGTATGTTTCAGACGCTCAGACAACATGTTTGGCTTGCCTTGCGCTGTCTATGGGCTGTTCTGCTGCTCAAGCCTTCTCCGCAGCATGGGATGGGGCGCGGACTGGTGTGCAGGGAGGTTGACACGGTGGCAGCATGTTTCACCATCAGTCATCAGTCACTGACCTTGGCGTGCTTGCAGCCTGTGGTCATGGGAGTGTTTTACAGGCTGTGCTTGGTTCAGCATGCTTCAGTGGTTTGGAAGGCTGGTTGCTTTCACCCGCATGCCGATGTGCCCATTACAGAGACAGCTCATCTCCTTGATAGGGCAATGGGGATGTTGTTTATAACCAGGGTGGCCCACTTGGGACAGTTTTTCTCTTTTGTGTGCTTTGTGTCGCTGGTTATGCGCTGTTGACACTGCCGGCATCCAGTCCTGGGTGGCACAGGCAGCCTGTCGGGCTTCTCTGTCTGAAGCCATCTGTGAGTTTGGCCAACCCTGAAGCAGCAGGGCTATGGGACCATCTGCCCCTGACTGCTGTGTGCTACAGGGGGGTATATATTGCTGAGGCGAGGTTTGCAAGCAATGGTGCTGCACATCTGTGTGAAGCTCAGCGACCAACTTGGTTGTGCACTGCGGCCATGTGTCCCTGGCATGCTAGCACGCGCCCCTGTCCTGCAAGTGGCATTGTGCCTGGCGCCATTTGATTTGGTCGGGCGCCAAGACCTTGCCTGGGTGCATGTGCGGGTCTGGCAGTTGCTGCTGTCCCTGGCTGGCTGGATCCCTGTCTGCATGGGTTTGTTGATTGCACCACAAGCGGTCGTCATATACCTGGTAGGCTTTCACTGAGGCCATATCACACTGCCGGATTGCAGTTGGGAGTCGCAACCCTGTGCCAGTGGTGCGCTCGTGGCATGCCGTGGTCATGCTGTGTCCACAGGTTCAACACTTTCGCGTACACTTCGTTCGACAAAGTTTGTGCTGTTTGAAGCTGGGACGGACTATGCTATTTGAGCTTTCAAAGCTGTGTCTCCGAACATGTGGCTAGCACATGTCACAAGCAGTGTTGTGCGCAGTCTGCAGGTTTTGGTGTTTATGGCTGCTGGGATCACAAAGGGCAGGGCAGGAACGGGACTACAGATCTATGTGTGCACAGCAGCACGTATGTGTTTGTGTGCGGGCCTTCTCTATTGGCGCTGCCCCTCAGGGACTTGCCGCGTGCCTCATGCTTAACGTGTGGTGATGAACTGTTGCCGCGTTGCTGTTGGAGGGGTGGCCCTCACTCCCGCAGTTGCCGACGGATTGCGTATGTTGACCGATCGCTCTGCGCCGGCTCCGTGACGGCGCTTTTGTGGAATGGGTGTGGATATGTGCCTGCAGGACTGGGATGTGCTTGATCATGGTGCTGTGATATTTTGTCACATCCTGTCGTGAGAGTGCAGCAGACGGTGGGTCAGCTGCATCCTGTATGCGTTGCGCTTTACTGCGCGGAGCGTGGGCATTGATTAGCAAAGTGCTGGGACAGATATCGCTCTTTATGTTGCAGGCATCAGGCAGCTTCCACATTGTTTGCATCAGTACTGGGCCAAATAACAGCCCCTGCACCAACTTGGGTTCTGCAATGGGATGAATTACAACAGGCCCCCGCATGAAAGCGGCTCAACAGAGCTCTAGTGTGCGACCTCAAGTGCTGGAAAGTTGACCTGGGTGCGCGGTCCTGGCTGGCTCTCTGTAACACTGTTGTGTTTGGAGGCTCCATGAGGCTTGGGGTTTGTGGCTTTTGCATACTGCTTGTGAGAGGCAGCCGTGAAGCAGCACCTGACCATCGAACAATGCTGAGTCACATGCATGTGCAGTGTCAGTCCAGAGCAATGACTTGTGGTGCTATGCAAGGCGTTGTCCTGTTGCTGACTGCTTATAAGCCTGGCATTCTGCCCAAAGGTGTCCAGCTAGACAAGCATAAGGCTCATCCTCTCACCCTGCTGCCACCCCCAACACGCCACCCTACCACCACCTGGATGCATAATGCTGCCAGCTGCACCTTGCGCCTTGCGGCTTCTATCCCCCCCCTGCACTGAACCATGCAGAGTGCAGAGTGCTGCAGCAAGCACTGCTCGTTGCTGCTCCACGGCTGCAACTCCACTGGTGCCCACAGGCCGCACTACGGCAGCCGTACAAGGGGGGCGGGGAGCTCCTTGAGGGGCACTTGTAAGCCCAGGGGGGCGGGGGAGGGGCACCAATACAGCCCAGCTGCTGCGATAACAGTGCTCCAGCCAAATCAACCTCGAGGGGAGGGTCACAAGCAAAAACAAACCCATACATGCAAACAACAAGGCACATATTACAAGCAGTGATGCCCGATCCAGTGCTGCAGCCAGAAAGGATAGCTCTGCATGAAGTAAGCCTGATGCAAGTCCATTCTGGGTCAGTTACTGAAAGTATTTAAGTAGTAAGTGTCAACTACTTTCAGTCAGTCGGTGTTCGTCACAAAGAGGCCCCGAGAGGCCCAGCCAACCCAATGCAAGCCCCCAGATCCAATCCATGTCCCGCCCTTGTAATACAAGGTGCCACCAACCATGACTTTACCTTGGCGACCAGCTCCAGGAGCTGCAGGAAAATCAACCACCCACGGCCTGAGGTGCCAGCAGGCCCTGCACATACAAACACAACGTCACCACCCATGTGCACCCCTTTTCTCCAGAGCGATCATGCCAAGGTATGCTGGTAAGGGCGTGCTGCTATTGTCAACCAGCCAAGTGGCACTCTGCCCATCAGGGCGCATGGGGCCCTCCTGCCATGAGGCTCGCTGTGCTGCTGAATTGTGCGCTGCTGGATGGGCAGGATGGGACGGCAGGGTCTGCCAGGTGCCTGCCATGCAAACTGCTGCATCGTGTGGCCTTCGTAAAGGCTTCATAAAGGCCACAGGGCATAAGAATGAGTGTGACTGCCCCCACGCCAGATTACACTGGTAACATGTTTCCTGTCACCTTTCGCAGTTGCGCGCCAAGAAGGCATGAGGTCTCAAACTGTGACCAGGCTAGCAGTAGTCTACTCACCACCCAGTCCCCTCATCAGGTCGATCAAGATGCTGCCAGGGATGAACACCATGAACAGGACCAGCAGCTCCTGAGAAGCCATGTAGACTGCAAACAGGCCTAACAGCGCAATGGAGCCGCTGACATCTGTTGTCCAAATTGAACACAACAAAGCCTGCAGCAAAATAAGGACAGTGTGAAAAGAAGCTCACTCACAGCAATCACAGGCATGCTAGGTTGTGCATAGAAGCACACCATGCACCCAGCACTGGCAACCCTCCCAGCCCCGACAATGCTGACAACACCATGCACAGGTGGCACCTCCATCCCGTCCTCCACTCACCAGTGCGAGGACGGTTACTGCCGAGAGTGCTACATACGAGGCTTTGGCGCCTGTGTAGGCGTTCGCTTGTTGAGCAGACAACATCCTTGCACGATCGTGTGATCCAAGAGCTTGGCTGGATTCTGGTGTCTGGTGGGTCACTTCCAATTAGCTCACACCAAAAGTTTTTGCACAATACCTTTCCATTGTTGTTCTCACTGGAAGACGCAAGGGTGTCACTCAGGTTGTTGGGTCTTTGGGGACCCTGATGGTTTGTGTGCAGAACCTGGTGCACATGAATGCTCGTCAATTGGTTGCTGCCACAACTTGTGGAATGCACAGGCTTCTTGCAAGCCTGTTTTGGCTAGCAATGCTGCTGAGGTCCACCGCTCTGGGTGCGGCAGTGAGAAGCACTAGGAACCACACAAGCAGGATGAGTGTTGTTGCTGCCGCAGCCCAACAGACACCACAGGTAGGTAGGCAATGCAGCATCCTGCCTTTGCCACTGCAACTGTGCCCAGGTCCCCTATTGCCATGCAATGGGTGTGGCCAGCAGTGAAGTCTGGCCCATCATGTTCACATGGCATGTGAATGCCAACACGTTGCAGTGTGCATGTTGCCATGCATCGTGTTGAAACATCAAGCTGTCACCACACATCAACAGCCAGCAAAGGTGCCTGCACAGACAATTGATCTGTGAATATATTGGCCCTGATTGCAGGCAATGAACGTGCTGGGTGGCCCCTTGAAGTGCTGCTGTAAGCAGCCTATGACAGGCTACTACCGCGATGGATTCTGCAGGACAGGCGGCGGCGACTTTGGTGTGCATGTAGTGTGCGCGCAGGTGTGTAGCTCATCACTTGATAGGTTCATGTGAACTTCGGCATGCTGCAGCACCTCTGCACTGTGCTGCCAGGTCAGCTGCAACCAGCTTGCTCCCTTCGCAGCGGCCACATGTGGGCTGTGGTTCAATCGCAGTAGTGCAGTGCAGTGCAGCAATGTGTCTTGATTCCTCGGGGGCTCTCAGCACCCCCTGCGCCTGTGCCATCCCGGGGTGATGCCTTGCATGCACTGTGCGGGCACCTGTCCGCAGAGTTGGCTTGCCACAAGCCATCCTGCTAGCTGAGGTTGCCACCAAAGACCCGCAACACTGATTCAAACCGGTTGCTGTTCCACTCCTCCGTCCTGCACCCCTGCAGGTCAACGAAGAGTTTCTGCAGTACACAGCAGCACGGGGAAACGACCTGTCCACACCCATCCCCGGCATGTTTCCAGGGCTGAAGCCTGGTGACAAGTGGTGCTTGTGCGCAAGCAGGTGTGAAAGGATTGCTGCAGGCATATCCATGCTGCATGACAACCTTGTCAATATTCATGGGTGCTGACAGACTGGCACTCACTCATGTCCATGTTTGCTGCATGGACAATTAGCTGGGCAATGCCAGGTTTTTAGTCGAAGCCATGGCGGCTTGTGGTGGTTCATGCCTTTCATTTGGGGGACAACAGGGGTGCTGTAGCTGCAAGCTGCACTTCGATCCAGATTGCCATACCACCACATCGTGCTGACCAGCAAATTTCTGGTGTGCGCTCAGCTGCCGGCAAGCATGTGGCGTGTTGTTGCCAGAAGCACCACTCATATGCCTTTGCAAAGCGTGTGTAAACAAACCGCTTGTGTGGTGTTGCCTGTTCTTCTGCTCAGGTGGAAGGAGGCTCATGATGCAGGAAAAGCGCCCCCAGTTGTCCTGTCAGGCTGTCATGTACGTGCACTGGACTATGTGGACCTTGCTGTGCTGAAGCAGTATGCAGTAGTGGAGGATGAACAGGACAAGAGCGAGCTTTGACGACCTGGTCACCTTGACCTTCTGTAGGCAGTTTTGTTTGGACTGTAACTCAACCCCCATTCCAGCACTTTGTGAAGCTTCAGCAGTAGGCTGTTGACATCCTACAAATTGTGCAAAGCAAGCGCCTTGCCAGGGCACGGCCAGCTTGTAACGTGCACATTCATGCATGTCTGCAAGGCTGTGCTGCGGCATGCAGGCTGTCCATGTCCCTCAGCTGAGCATATACTCGCCGCCCTGAGGGCCTACAGGACTGCTGGCTGGTATCCTGCATGCCAGCGCGCTGCACCCTGTCAGCACCTGAACCGCCTGCAGCTATAATGCAGTGAGTGTCCGCATGTCGACAAACGACTGCATGTCAATAGCTGTAGCTGGTCGTTGGAATGGCGTGTTGTTACAGTAATGAATGCATCATGCGTATGCAGGATATGGTATGTCCCCCACAGATCCAGCGCTGGCGTGCGTGTGCACCAGCACTTCGGCAAGGTCCCTCACGAGTCCTGCTGAGCTGCAGGGTGGACCACTGCCCCAGCTGTCACTGGCTGCTGGCTGTTTGAACCTGCAGTGGACATATGGAAAGCAAGAAATGACTTGACGCCTTCAGGAACGGATTACGCTGCTACTGCATCCTATCACTACTGTCGAAGCATGACAGTGAAAAGCAGCTCTACCCCAGCACCGTGAGGCTGCTCCATTTGTGAGTTGTGCCATGCCACGGAGTAGCTGCACCAGAAGATCACAGCACCACGCCCACCTTCTGCTGCAGCTCTTCTATCTGCTGCCGGGCATCTGACAGCTCCCGCTTCAGCAGCTCACGCTCTGCTAGCAAAGCCTTGTAGTCTGCTGGAGTAGGGCCTCCCAAGCACACCTTCATGTAGCTGCACGCAGCGAGCAACAAGCAGATTCCCCAGTGTAAGGCTCTCAAGCGCTATGTCCTTCAGCGCCCGACATGTGCAACAGCGCAACCAGAACAGCAGCAGGGTGGCCAGCCACTGTGAAACAGAAGGAGCATGCCAGCCCTTCCAATACTCTTCAAGCTCAGGCAATACAACACACAAACTTACTCTATAGCTTGTTTGGGCTTGTCAGGCTCCTCATATAGCGACACAAGCACTGTACACAAGAAGGCAGGCGAACGGTCAGCTGACGGTGCGGCACAGCCACATGGCCCTGGGGGTGCGTGTCAGAACAGGTGCTCACCTTTCGTCAAAGCATCAATCACACCAGCTGACTCCAGGTACTTTCGGAAGGCCTCCTTCTGAACACTGTCCGCCATCCCTGCACACTGCTGCTCAACTCTGCTGGTGGGGTCCGCTATTCAGGCTCAAAGCGTGCTTGATTGGTTCAACGGTGTAGTTATCGGTCATACATGAAAGAAATCGACAGTGCAAGCGTGTGACAAGCACTGCTTGTCTGTTGATGTGTTTGACCCAGGGCTTGGGATTATGTCACTTTTGCTGCAGTGACACAATGCTTGTGGATGCACGTTCTGCTTCAAAGTGATTTTGTACACACAGAATAACGGTCGGTTGTCGAGTCACCACAGCAGCAAATCACTGTTCCAGCCTGCCCAAACACCCACACTTCAGCTGTGTGCACTTCTCTTGACTGTCATTTGTTCTCATCACACTCTACATTCTGAATCCATCGCTTCCCACCGTCGTGTCCCCAGCTGTTGTGCCCTGCACACCATCCCAGGACAGGGTAGATCAGTTGCTACAGCTTGGTGCAAGGAGTGCCAGGTCGGGTTGGTGCGTATCACATCTGCCTCATTGACTCCTTGCATGGTGTATAGACACCTCTGCAAGCCCTGAAAGCAGCAGCAGTAGCACTTTGTGGTGCCAGCCCAGCAGCAGTCAGGCAGTCACAGACAGCAGGGGCAGCAATGGGTCGATCAGCCTGGAAGGGGCCGTACGTGGCCGTATCACTTTTGAAAGACGTGATAGCAGTCGCCCGGCAGCATCCAGAGTGGTGGAACAAGACACGCTTCCAAGGCGCCCCAGCACCAGCTGTCATCAAGACACAAAGCCGCGCCAGTGTGATCCTGCCAGACTTCTTGCGCTGTGTGTTCTTTGTACACAACGGCAACAAGCGCATGGTGCGGTTGGAGGTGTCGGAGAACATGGTCGGCCACAAGTTTGGAGAGTTTGCTCCCACAAGAAAGGTGCGCTGCGCTGGCTGTGGCAGTGCATGTGGGGGCGCCGTGTGAACGACGGGCATGCCTGCAGGGAGTGTGCAGTCTGTGACGCTTTGCACACAGATGACTACAGCATATTGACCAGTTGCAACTACACCCGCTGCAGTGGTTGACATCCAACAGCCTGACCCTGTGCAACTGCTGTGCTGTGTGTACCGCTGTGTGTACTGCTCGCAGCTGCCGCAGCACAAACCCAAGGGAAAGAAGTAGACAGCAGTGCAGAGCTGCAGTGCAACAAGCAGCGCATCAGTGCTGTCTTAGCAGCTACAGCTTGGAGCTGGTGATGCCTGCTGCAGCTGGCTGGCACTGCAGCGCTCAGCACAATGTGGCTTGGCGGCAATGCAGCCCTTCGCAGGAGGCCAGCAGGAGGCACCATGGCTGAGTCAGCCCCAACTGCCAGCCCCGGCTGGGCCAGCCACCAACCGAATGCTGTCCACAGCGGTCTGCTGGGCCTCAGAGTCTCCCTCATGATCACAGTGTGACCGCAGCAGCATGGCATAGCCTGCCAGTGTGCTGTGATGCGGAACGGTTTGGAGGTCAACACCAAGTTGATTGTTGTTCAGTCCCATATGCTCCACTGTTGTGTGCGCTGAAACATGCGCACACAATGGACCTTGCTTCTGAGCTTTGGCAAGGTAGGCCTGCTCCCACAGACTGCACTGTCACCTGCAGTGGCTAGCCCATCACTCCAGTGTGCGGTGCCGGCATCAAGGTGGTTGTCACATGCAAGGTGGTTGCCACATGTGTGTGGTGCCAGCATCAAGATGGTGGTCACATGCGTGTCGCGTGGCGCATACAGGGTGTGATGTTACTTGTGGCACCCCCTATAGGGTTTGATGGCTGGTGCCATGAGGCAGCTGGACTACTCTGTCTGCGCGTTTGAATATTGTTGTTGATTTGGCAGGGAATGGTGTTTCTGCTTCGCCACGCCTTGTGACATGGCGCAGCAAGCATGTCGGCAGCTTCACCGCCAAGCTTTTTCGTTCTTCTTGGAAGTGTTGGACTCCCTCACTACATAAGCAATGGCCGGCATGCGTGCAAACGTCTGCATGCTTCTTTTGCTTTTTTTTGTTTCGTGCATCATCAACGTGACATCTGGATTCGTCAGATTGTGCATCAGGCCTTCTTGCAGTTCCACTATTTGTGCAACTGCCTTGAAGCCTCGACTGCGGAAGCCTAACAGTGCCACCGACACTCCCTCCTGAAGCTACCAACAGCGGGCGCATGCCGCATGAGGAGTGACGCTGCAACCCAATTGGGGGCAGGTTACGGGGAGTGATGGACCAGGGTGGGTGATGAACACAGGGAAAAGCAACTCTGCAGCCATTCGATGGCCTGGCAGGGCACAATTCAGGGCACCAAGCACAGATCTTTCTGCTCCCCGACACCCCTTGCAGGGCTCAAAAAGCATGCACTGTCTAGCTTCCTTGTCAACCTTGAACTGTGGTGCGTGCAAGCAGCTCCTGTTCTTGCCCTGGGTGTGATCTTCACACACTGTACAATGTGCTGTGCTGCAACCATCAGTGAAGTCCTCACCCCACCGCAGCCGTATATTACACAGCTTGGGCACTAGTCCCAGCTACAGCACTCCTTAAACTCAGAAGGCAGTGGCTACTGTTCTGGCTGGTGTACGCCTGCAAATGATCGCCCAGAATTCATCCTGACAGACGAGGTGCAGCACAGCCAGGCCGTCACACCAGTCCTGCATGCATGGCTGATTAAGCATGCAGCATCCGGTTGCATCATGTCAAGTCATACAAAGTCACGAGTCCCCAAATCGTTCTCATACTCGCATTGGGCGTTATCAGGCATTTTTCCTTCGTGGTGCTCCATGATGGGGCCGTAAAAGCAGCACGCATTCTGCATGTCGCTCCCTCAGGACACTCCGTGTCCCACTCTCCTTGCTTCTAGCATTCTATCTGCTGCAATGTCACACTTGTCACTGTTACTTACAACTGGGCAGTACATCAGCCCATTCTCATCGATCCTTCCCCATCTTTACTCCTTTCTTACATTTCTTGACCTTTTCTTATCCATCTGACTTGGTGTGTATGCTGTGCCGCATAGTATAGCTGAGCTCGCTACAGCAGCTGTGTGCCGTCACCACTTCTGCAGAGCTCTGAGCCATGGAAGATGGATTTAAAGATGTAGGTTGATCATTCCTATGCGTGCTATGCGGGATGAAGCTTGTCGACACAACTCACCATGGCCTGTCGCTACTGCAGGCTGTGGACATCATCCCTGGGCGCTATGCTGTGTGCTTTCTGAGACAGCCCGATGCACAAAAGTATTCGGCGATAGCTGCAAGCGGCATTAGCTACTGCATCGACGATGAGCTGGTGAGCTGCTCTGAACTGCACTCAGCAGCAGGTCCTGTTCCCCTGTCTGGCTCCTTGTGTCTCACACCACTCTTTACTTGTTGTTGCAGCTGTATGAGCCCTTCTATGCAGACTTTGGGCCCCTGAACCTGGGCAAAACTCACCGCTTCTGCGAGCACACCAAGCAACTGCTCCAGGTGAGGGTCGCTGGTGGCAGGGCCAGCACAGATGCTGACAGAGCGAAAGGCAGCACTTGCTCACTACCTCTTTCTGTTCTTGCAGGAAGCTGAGAAGAGGGGCAAGAAGCTGTACCTCTACACTGGTCCTCAGCCACAAGCAAGGGCTAATGCAGCTGTGCTGGTAAGCGCGCGAGTGGCACTTCTCGGCAGGGCAGGCAGCGGCTCTTGCTGCTCTGAGAGGGCACAGCCTCACCTGGAATTAGACCCTGGCAGAGATGCATGTAGAATCAAACAGCAGGGTTAGGCACAAGTCACTATGCGCGTCGACCAGGCAGCAGGGAAACAGCGTGCAGCGCATTCCTGCAGCACAGCAGATGCCTGCAAAGTGCGCAGCAATGGACACTAATGCAGCTCAGCACAAATGCTGTTGCTTGCATGCCAGAGGATGGCCACACATGCACAGTGGCTGCAGCCGTGTGCTGACTCAACATGCTGCTTGAGCACTGTCTCCTCTTGGTGTGCATGTGTCTGCCTGTCCTGTGCAGGTGGGTATCTTCCAGGTGCTGTACCTGAACCGCAGCCCTGAAGATGCATATGCACCGCTGGCACCCAAGGGGCCCTACATGCCCTTCAGGGATGCCTCCTGTGGAATCCCCACCTTCAACCTGCAGCCAATTGACTGCATCAGGGTGGGTCATGCTGCATCTGCAGGGGCTGCAGGGCGCTACTAGCAGGACAGCAGAAGCAGCAGGCATGGCTTCAAACCCTCTCTCCTGGCGGCAGCCGTATACAAGATATGCATGTGTGCTGAGGCTGGTGTTCCGTCAGCAGTTGGGCACAAGCAGAAGCACTGCTGGGCCAGACGCTTGTCGTGTGCAAATACAGTGTGCGCAGGACAGCATGTGCCACTTGCGCAGATCCCTGCTTGCAGGACTGAGATTTGATATGCGTGCCTGCTCTTTGGCTGCTTGCAGGGCATTGCCAAGGCTCGGGACGTGGGCTTCATAGATGCCAGCGGCGGCAGCTGGCGCTTTGATCTGGCGGAGTATGAGCACTACGAGCAGGTGCGTGTGCTGATTTCTGCCATGCCTGCAGGCCTTGCCCTGCTGTACTGTACAGCAGCCACCCACCTGCGCAGTGGACTTTCAACCAGCCACAGTCCTGGCTGCACACCCTCATATCCTGCATGCTGCTGCTTGCCACAAGCATGACATGCAAGAGCTGGCGCTCGTCTGTCCACACTGCTATGTTTCCTGCACAGGTTGAGAACGGGGACCTGAACTGGATCCTGCCTGGCAAGCTCCTGGCCTTCAGCGGCCCTGCAGTGCGCCCCACAGACTATGTAGGCTTCAGGGCCATGGTGCCTGAGGACTACTGGGAGTACTTCAGGCGCCGGGGCATCCAGGCTATTGTGCGCCTCAACAAAAAGGTGCGCGTGGTGCCTGTGATTGGTTGGGGTGGTAGTAAAAACGGGTGTGCGGGCTTTGGTGGTCTGCGATGGAACAAGCTCGTGCTGGGTGCTGGCCTCTTCTTATAAGGCCTGTTCGCAAAGGCGTATCAGTAATACGGGGGGAAGCAGGCGGGCCTGCAGCATGTCTGCATCAGTTGAGGCAGCCCAGCTTCCTGCATGTGTATGTTGTGAGGTGGGCACTTGCTTACGTGTCTCTCCCTTGCTTGCTTTGCCCCGTTGCGGTACGCAGGTGTATGAGGCAAAGCGCTTCACGTCTGGTGGCTTCCAGCACCACGAGCTGTACTTCCCAGACGGCTCCTGCCCCTCACAGGAGATCCTGCTGCGCTTCCTGGACCTGGCAGAGCGCACCCCCGGGGCGCTGGCCATCCACTGCAAGGCGGGGCTGGGACGCACCGGCGTGCTCATCTGCTCCTACCTCATGAAGCACTACAGGTGTGACAAACTGACTGACTGCAGCAACAGCTATGCCATGCGCCCTCACCATGCTCGACACACCTCGTGTGCTGATCCACATGGGCGCGCGGGTTCAAGGCAGGCTTGCATGCAGTGGCCTGTGCGCTGTGACTCGCATGGATGTTTGCATGGCGTGCGCTTTGGAAAACCGTGATGCTGCATGCACCCAACCCTGAGCACTAGCGTGCATGCCCTTGATTTGCTGCAGCCTCCTGCACTCTTGCTGGGTAAGCATGCCACTCACCTTGATGTGTGCGTCGGCTTATCCTGCAGGTTCACGGCTGAGGAGGTCATCGGCTACATCCGTGTGTGCCGGCCCGGCTCCGTGATCGGCCCCCAGCAGGGCTTCATCAAGGACATCCAGCGCATCATGTGGCTGGAGGGAGACGCATACAGGGCCAAGCACGGCCCCAACCCGCCTCCACTCATGTGGGGCATCACCCCAGCAGCAGCCAGCATCGCTGCCGCAACGGCAGCCGCTGCTGCCACAGCCAAGGGCAGCAGCAGCGCCGCGTCCTCCTGCGGCAGCTGCAGCGGCAAGTGCGGCAGCGTGTGCGCGCCTGTGACGTCATCGGTGTCCATCAGTCTGCTGGTGGATGCGACCGGCAGGAAGGCCTCGGCAGACGGCAGCAGTCCTGCAACACCCACAGGGGCAGCCGTGGCTGCTGCCAGCAGGCTGGCAGGCGCCACTCAAAGTGAGTGCAGGCACCAGCTAGTTGCCCTGACTGGCATGGCAGCTGTCGCGTAATGCACATTACTCAGGCCACCTGAGCAAGTACGCATGCTGACAGTGCTTCATCAGGGAAACTCCGCTGCCTTTGGTTTGATAGGACGGCTTTGGGTGATATGCCAAAGGTAGTCATTTTGGTGCAAATTGCTGACAGTTACTCCCTGCCGTGCTGCCTGCTTCTCGCAGGGGAATCCTCATCTCCCGTGGGCCCCAACACCCCCAGCCTGGACAAGAGCATGTCCGACCTGTCCCTGAGGCAGATGCGCGAGCAACTCACCACCACACCCAACAGCAGCAGCTCCCAGCGCCTGACGCGCTCAAGCAGCAGCAGCAGCGCCAACAGGTCCAGCCGGTCCGGCGGCCTGGTCCCGCAGCAGCTGTTCACCAACAGCCTCGGCGTGCGCGACAGCGGCAGCAGCAATGGCTCTGCCGCCACAAACATCTCCCCGCCCGCGGGCCCCTTGACGTCAGGCCTGGTCACCCGCCCCAGCACCAGCCAGTCCCTCCTGATGCGGTACTCACCCGCCACAAACAACATCAGCCCTGCAGGCACCGGCAGCATCTCAAACAGCTACAGCGCATCCTCTGCAGCAGCAGGCCTGAATGTCTACCGCAGCACCCGCAGCGCGTTGCAGTCCAAGGAGCAGCGCCCCGCAGGCATGTCCCACAGCAACAGCGTGAGCAGCCAGGCGTCTGCGTCCAGGGAGGCCGCCCTCGGCGCCCTGCTCAACGGCAGCATCGCCAGCCTGCGTGCTACCCTGCACACCGACAAGGTGTCCTCCCGGCCCAAGGTGCAGCCTGCAGGAGTGGTCAGCCAGAGCAGCGACTTCATCGAGGCTGGTTGGAGGACCCCCATCGGCAGCGGCGGCAACGCAGGCGGCAGCATCGGCAGCCTGAGCAGCAGCGCCAGCAGGCCCGGCACGGGGGTCGCGAGGGTGCTCGCACCCAATGGACAGCCTCGCAAGGTGCCTGTTGCTGCCCTTGCAGCGATGATGCCGCCTCCTGCTGCTGCCGTGTCTGGCAAGGCCGGCATGCTGCAGACGCCAGGCACACCGCAACAGGTCAGCAACGTCGGCAGGCTGTCGGCTTACTACACTGCCAACTGAGTTGCCACGCAAACAGTTGTGCTTGCAAGCTGCTGCTGCGGCAGGCAGCGGGACCACAGCCAGTTGCCCCAGGGGAACCTGATTTGGGGGTGGTTGCTTCGGTACTGCTGTGCTGTGTGCTGAAAGCGGTGGGTACTTGAGCCAAGCATCCATGTAGAGCGGATGGTGATGTGGTAGTTGTTTGATGGGGCAGGCGCATGTCCGCTGCCTTCCACCAGTGATGGTCTTGCGCAGCCGCTGTTTTCCTCTTCGCTGGGTGTGTGTCAGTGGCTGCTGCTTGTGCTTGTGGAACAGTGATTGGAGGTCGGTCGGTGTTGGAAATGATCCCGCGGCAGTCTGTGTCTGCCCGTAACAATGTGCCTGTTTGATACAGGGCAGTCATCAGCCTGTTCCTGCACCCACCAGCAGGGGGTGACCTTGTGCCGTGGTGTGTTGTGTTGTGGGAGTCAGTGGCAGCCATTGTGTAGACTAGGCAAGAGAGACCTCTGATCTGGCTGCAGCTGTGTACAGTGTCCTCCGGTGGGTGTGCACGGGCTGGCACCAGCTGCTGGGCTTCTTAACCCAACCCATGTACAGCAGGGAAGGTCCTTCCAGTTCCCTCCCCCGGGTGGTGCCCTGGTGCCGTGCACAATGCATGCATTCTGCGGGGGTTTGTTTTCTGTTTGGGTGTTGTGTGTTTGCTGATGTCATTCCTTGTCTGGGGTCACTCCTGTGAGGGCCTCTTCAACAGATGCCGAGCGACGGCTTCCTCGCTATAGCTGCCAGGGGCAGCGTGCTGGAGGCCGCAGGCCGTCATGGCCGCGCTGACTGCATTTAAGCACTGGGCCGCCATCATCGGCGGGGACTGCACACTGACTGTGCGTGACTGACACGCGCGAGCTGAGTGCTTCAAGCAAACCTGCAGCCTGTGCTTGCACAATTGCGGGGTTGTGACTGTGGGTGATCTAAAGCATTGACGGCATGTAGCTGGCCGACTCTCTGGGTCTTGCGTCTTGCTGAGTTGTGATCAGCGTGCCTGATCATCAGCGGCTGGGGCTCTTGGTGTGACCTTGTTGTACAGCACATGTGCACCACTGGTGTGGTTGGGTGAAAAGGCCATCGCCGCAAATCACAGGCACCCACTGGGCAATCACATGCACGCAGGTGCTGGCAGCACATGGTGCGCAAGATTAACCATGCTGAGCATGAGCAGCAGCATAACGACAATGGGCGCGCATATCATGCCCCAAGCTGTGCATGTGCAACGGATGCTGTCAATGTTGCGTCGGTGCTAGCTGTTTTGAGTGGGCTGTGGGTTTGGGGCGTGAGGCTTGCTGTGCGCCCTGGTGTGGCTGCCGGGCGCTGAACACGGAGCCCTTCTTTTTCCCAGACTATGGGGCTGGTTAGTGCAGGCTGCAATGCCTGGCAGTCGTCATACTGCATTCCTGTTCTGTGGTGGGCATGCAGCATGTGTCACCACTGCGCGCTGCAATGTCAATGTTTCACCTCGACTGGGTTTGCTCAGTGATGCAGATGATTCAACAGAGGTTGGGACCCTGTCCCCAATAACTGTACTGTACTGCACTATGCACTATAACATGTCAAACTACCACGGCCGCACTGCACACTGTGCAGTCATGGCATGACTTTGACCATGCAGCCCCACATCACAGGTGTAGTATTTGTGTTCAAACTGCAGACAGCATACACAAGCACAACTTGTGTAAGTTACTGTGCTAACATCCACCAAATTTTCCCAGTCTATTGCAACAACTAACCAGCCAAACCGCAACAGGCCAGCTAATCCACCCTATTTAGTGCATCAGGGCATGCAACGCTCATTGTCCAGGACACTCAACACGTACTGCCAGCTAGCTGCTGCCATCAGAGCCGTATGTCTTGGGTCTCAACAGCAGGTAGGTTGAAGGGCCGATCAGCGGCAGGAGGCACAGCAGCGGCACTAGAGTATCCCTGCACATGGCATCCACATTGCAGCACACCAAGCAAGGGCTGTCAGTATGCTCTTGCAGTACTCTGACAACATGACCAACCCCACCATCATGCAGCCACCCCTGCTGGCCATTACCCGGGCCTGTGCGCCCCACATCAACATCCAGGTAAGACCCCCCCCCAACACACACACACACACACAGCATCTGCTTTAGCATTGGACCCCACCCCATGCAAGCCCCGCACTCACCGCTGCTCCCAGCCCCTGCGCTCCGCATCATTGCTCATCCAAAATGGCATCAACAGAGTGAGCAGCACAAAGTCCAGGCTGGTGGCATGTGTCAGCCTGCTCTGATCAAACAGTTGCAGGTACTGCACCCAGGCATCGCCCCCAGCAGTAACTGCCTGGTACAGCCAGTAGGCACTGCCCAGCAGCAGCCCAGCAGGCAGCCAGGGCGTCTCTGCTGCTCGCATAAAGAACTTGCTGCCTCCCTCCTGCAGCAGCAGCAGACGGGACAGGTGCCAACAGCAGATGCAAACGACAGCAGCCGACAAGGCAGATGCAACGGTAGCAGGACAAGGGCAGATGCAACAGCAGCAGACAGCATGGGGTGGAACAAAACAAAGAGCAGGTGCAGGCAAGGGTGAGCAACGTCAGTGTAAGGGTCTCAGGTGCCGATGCTTGGCTGTTATGGAGTTGCAAGCCTCAACAGCAGCAAGGCACACCACTGCCCAGCTCGATGCCGAAAGGCCATAGGCACTTCGGCTGTTGTAGCATGCAGCCGCTACCCCGCCTGGACACTGGCAACATTTTTTCCATGCTGCCGCAGCAAGCTCTGGCCTTAGTTGCAGCTGCCACTGCTCAAACCATTCATACTGTCTTCAAAACCACTGCTGGTTGAAACCCTTGCACAGGCTGCTGCTGTTGTTGTTGCTGCTATTGGGGACAGCTGACAGCTGCAGCATTGGAGGAGTCTGGCTAGCTGTCGGTGTCTCACCAGATCTGACGCTGGGAGCGGAAGCTTCTCTGCGTTGCGTGGTGGTGACCAAAGGCACATGTAGGGAATGAGGGCGTAGGCACCCAGGAACACTGAAGCAGCTGCAAAGGGCCAGGCTGGCAGCTGCTAACACAAACACATAGGTACACATGGACACAGCAGCGGCGCAAGCAGTCAGCAACAGCCCACCTGGATGCCTTGGGTTTGTGCACCAGCAGGGGGGACTGATTCATTGCTTGCTCTTTCATCAAAGCAGCATGCATTCTGTTACCACTGGTAATGTTTCCGTGCTTGTTCACAAGTGCAGCACGCAGCCCACATGTTGTGCTGCACAGTCCGGCAGCCACAATCAGCACTGGTTGATGATAGGATGAAGGGAATCCACATCTGGCCGCACCCATGCCTTCCAGGGTGCTCAAACTTCAGCAGCAACATGCAGGCAAAGTACAAGGGGAGAGCAGCTATCCATATCATGTCGGCCTGCCTGCCCAGCATCCTGTGTCCCACTACCCTTGGCCTCACACGAAGTTCCTCACATCAGTTCAGCACAGTGGGGCGCACTGTGCTGCACATGAAGCCTCAGGGGGGGCCTTACCCCTAACCCTAAACCCTAACCCTAAACCGCAACCCTAAACCCTCTCACCTTGCCCTCCCCCCTGCCTCCTGGCACAAGGATGCTGGCCCAGATGAGAGGGTACAGCCCCATGCAGTTCCACACAGCAGTGAACACCCCGTTCACTTGGAAGGGGTCATCTGGCTTCAGCCTAAGAAACACAGCAAACACATCAAGCAGACATGGGCACGTGCCTTCGATCCCTTTCAGTCCCACCCAACGGGCGCCTGCTGCTGCGGCTACTTCTGCTGACTACTGCCAGGTGCTACTTCTAAACGTACTGTGCTCCTATGAGGAGCAAGGCATGTTGTGGTGGTGGTGGTGGTGGTGGTGGTGGCAGGCATCTGCACGGGTGTACTACACGGGTCCTAGTAGGACCCTCGATAGCGTCAGCCAGCCAACCGTGCAGTCATTGATTAGTGACTGAGGTGGTTCGGCTACTGATGGATAGGCTGGAGTGAGCCCATCGCATGGTGTGTGCAAGGCCAGCCATCCTCACCCACAGAGCTTCTGCACAACAAAGCTGTCGATGCTGGGTGTCTGGTTGGGAGCCAGGAAAAAAACGTAGCCCATCAGGCCCGCCCACAAGGCGAGCAGGGCAGCGTTGAGTGCGGATGGAGCCACACCTTCCCCACTGCTGTTTACTGCTGCTGGGTCACTGCTGCCTGATCTGCTGCTGCGGTCTGATCCACTGCTGCGGCATACAGTGTGCCGCTGCTTTGGAATGGCTGTGGTGCCAAAACGCGCCAGCTGCGGTAGGCTGACCGCACCCCTCTGTAGAATTCATTGCAAACACAGCAGCAGTGCTGGCCTCATATGTGGTTCCGACCGTGGCAGCAGCAGGAGTGTATGTAAGGCAAAGGCTCACGGGACTCACAATGACAGCCTGAGGAGTCCATTTATGCTGAAGATGACTGGAACTAGAGGTGCCTGGTGCTCTGCAGAAAACTTTGGCAATTCCTGGCTGTAGCAGCACCATGATCTGAGGCAACCAAGAAGGGGTGAGGGAGTCAACGGGGAGGACAATCGCACACCTCGCAATCACGATCGACTATTCAGCTATAACACGGCAACATGGCCGTGAATGGAATGGCGGAATATGAGTCACTGATCTGGTGAGTCACCAGAGGATTCCTAACAAGACTGTAAGGCTTCGTCAACCGAGGGGATACAACAGGCGCTCGTAAACCAATTGAGACATAGTCACTGCCCAGGTGCTAACCACAAGCACAGGCAACTAAAGAGCAGCCACTTAATCTGCTACTGTAGCAGCTCTGATTTTCTTGCCTGTCTGACTGCCTGTGCTGCTTGAAGTAGTAGACCAGCCCAACGACAATGGAGTACCAGGCTGTCCAGATCAGTGCATTCAACGCTGCTGCTCCAACTGAGGGGGCAAAGCTAGTCACAAAGACCCTCAGCGACCCAGCGCCTGGTGAAGTTCAGGTGAAGCTGCTCATAGCTGGCATCAACCCATCAGGTGAGGTGGGGTTTGTGTCCGAACGGCGACTCGATTTTCTTTCAGAAAAAGGTACAGATGGGCAGCTTGATGCTGGGTGTGTCCTGTGCCTTGAAAGTCAGTCATGTTTTCCCAGCAGTGCACAGGCGTCATGCTTTCTGCTGCCGCGCGTCTAGTGGCCCAGGTCACCATGAGGGCAGCAGTAGCAGCAGTAGCAGCAGTTGCAGCAGGACAGTCTATCACCATACAGTGACTGGGTGAGACCCCTGAAGTGACCCCACTGTGCCTTGCTTGCCCTTGCTCCCCTGTCTCCCACATGTGTGTTGCTGATGCGCACCCTGCAGATGTGTTTTCACTGATGGGTGTGTACCCTGGCTTCACCACCAAGCTACCTGGTGTCCCCGGCTTTGATGGTGGGTTGGCTGCAAAACAGGTTCTGTCACGTTGTATAGGGCCTTTGAAAGAGGTGTCAGATGGTGCAGGACTTGCCAGCCTGTCAGGCATGGGTATAGACACAGGGAGTGCATCCAGCCAAGGCATCAACCATCCAAAGTTGTGGCATTCTGAAGTTGGATGATGTCGTGACCAACTTGGCTGGCTTAAGGCTAGGCTGGAGTTTGACGGCTGCTCAAGGCAAACCAAGGGCGGAGCTGAAAGTGCTTGCTTCACTGTAGCACCATTGCACATGTGTGCTACCTGCTTTGTGATGGCCGTGCAGGCATAGTGGTTTGCATGAACCTCCAACCGACAGATTTGCATGATTGTTTGAAATTGCGCCTTTGTTCAATGGCCGTGCAGGCATGGGTGTGGTGACCAAGCTAGGCTCTGGTGTGACCTCCTTCAAGGAGGGTCAGCGTGTGACTGCCCTGGGCTGGATGGGCCATGAGGGCAATGGCTGCTGGCAGCAGTACATCAACGTGCCAGCACAGAGGGTGGTGGCGCTGCCTGACGGTATCTCGGACGAAGCTGGCGCACAGTTCTACGTGAGTGTACGGCACTCCCATGCTTTTTGGGGGAGTATGTTACATGGACATTTTCGCCAAACAACAATGGCATTGCCCACCAGGATCGAGCCAGGTGAACCTCATAAGTTGTCTCCCCTGCGGTGGTTTGCACCACCTACACCGGGTTGACCAAAGAAGGCAGAACCACCAGAATTGCAGCAAGTGCCAGCCATGCTAGGAACCTATTGTGTGCAGAGATGAGGGCAGGCAACTATACCAGTGTGGACACAAGAAACAGAACAAAGTCAGTCAAATACCCATAGTAAGGCCAAGCAAGCGTGCTCTGCGCACTTTCATTTTGTACAAAGTGTGTGCCAGGGCCGACTGTTCGGCATGTTGAAACACAGTAGCAACACAATCTTGGTCACCCAACTGGACTGAAGCCGGGTCAGCAAAGGCTGGGCAGGCGGTGCGCAGATCATCATACACGGGACATTCAAGAATGAAGTGCTTTAGATCTTCAACATTGTTGCTGGTGCCAGTACGGGCCAGCACAGCAGCGCGGTTGGCCAGCGAAGCGTCCTGACCAGAGCACAAACGACAGATGCGATCCGCCCTTGGGACAGACTCCCTACGCTTGCGACCCTGCTCAATTTCAAGATGTGCAGAGCCAACACGCAACTGCGCCAGGTTTTGTGCCAAGTTGAAAGACAAGCACAACTTCATATGCGGGGCTGCATGGTCTCTAGAGAAAGGATCAAAGCCAGGGTCAAGAGGGTATACCCATGCATGGTGTGTAAGCCTGTGAATGCCGGCAGACGGTGCAGTGCGAGGGCTGCCTTCTGTAAGACCCTGCCACCTATCACGGAACAGGCCAGCCAAGGCAGCCTGCACAGCTGACTCCTGCCACCGCTGCTGCAACACCCACTCCAAAGGCTGCTGCCGCCAGCTACTATCAAGGAGCTGCAAGCCAGACATAGTGTGCAACACACCATACGACCAGCAACGCTGACAGCCATCCAAGGCCAACATAACGTCCTCGCGCCACACACAACTGGCCAGTGACCTGGGCTCCTCATCACGCGAATCCGACAGCTTGGTCCACCACCGCGCAGCCAGGACTACCCAGTGGTACATGACGGGAATGCGGTGCAGGTCCCGGTATAATACATCCTTGGCAACCCCTTTGATGGATCCTGTCATGATCCTCAGGAACGAGGTGTGCACACTCTCGGCTTGTGTGTCGTACGGTGCGGAGTGCAGGCGCTTCACAAACATTGCCGGGCCCCAGATATGCGACGCATATGACAACACAGGCTCGACCAAAATATCAAACATTCTGCACTTGATGTCAAACTGGGTGAGGCAAGCCCGACGACAGCGCGTCAGCATGGCATGCATGGCTTTGCTGCCGGAAACTGCCAGCGCGTCCGACGCCCCCAGAAGCCCCCGAGTGGCATGCACACGCACGCCCAGATACACGTACTCTGATTGCAGCGCAATTTCACGGCCCCGAAACACAAGGCGAAACCCTGCAGGCACCCTCAAGTGTTGCGGGCGGAAACACACGACACAAGTCTTGTGCGGCGCAAGGTTCACCTCCATATCAAACAATGTGCAGAAGACATCAAGCACATCCACGATCTGCTGTATCTCGCAGGCCTCGAAGCTGAGCAACCCCACGTCGTCAGCATACATCACGTCAGGCACCTTAAGTCCACTCAGCACTGGCCCTGCCCCCGGCAACTTGAGCCTGATCAGGTAATGCAGCAACTCAATAAACAGGCCGAACAAGAGGGGGCTCAGCTCACTCCCCTGCTTTGTGCCAGACACTGTGGGGAAGGCGTCCCCAAGCTCCCCATTGACTGCCACCTGACAGCACACCCGATCATACAACGCCACCAACATGTCCAGAAAGGGGCCATGCACACCCAACTGTCGACATCGCTCCAACAACAGGTCCCTCCTAACCTTGTCAAAAGCCTTCTTAAAGTCCACAAAGACCACATACAAGCGACGGCGGCGATGCTGCGCCACACTGATCAGATGCTGCAGCGTGAAGATGGCATCTAGTGTGCCATGGCCCGGCCTAAAGCCACACTGGGTGGGAGCCCGAAGTGACAGGAGTGACGCCAACCGCTCAAAGCGCTGATTCAAGAAGCGATCCAACATGCGGGAAAAGACAGGTGACACAGAGATACCTCTGTACTGGTCCCGTACTGCCAGGGCAGCAGGGCTCAGCGACTTCGGCACGGGGACCAACTTGCTGGTGCGCATAACCTCCGGGACACAAGCATTAGAGAACATGGCCTGCAGCAACCACTGTGCACACTCAACAACGACAGGACAGGCCGGCAGAGGGTCACCACTCGAACCTGTATCACGGACAGGGGCAGCGGCCAGCCTTAAGAGCTCTCCAGTCAGCCCCTGAGCATCAGGGGCTTTGCCGGCCGGGAGCGCCATGCATTGTTCCACCTCAGCCAGGGTGACATCAGCGTTAAGTGCAGCCATGGCTGCCTCCTGACCCCGAGGGGCTGCTGCGTACAGCTGCTGCTTGAGAGCGACCTCATCGACAGACAGGGCCTGTGGATGGGGTGCCGCCCCCAACAGGACCCTAAAATAGTCCGTCCAAGCCGCCACGTCCGACAAAGGTGTTTGCGGGCGCCTATCCCCAAAAAACACATGCCAGTAGTCCTTCTGGGTGTGCCCAAAGTAGGTGCCCAGCATATCAATCTGCACACGCATTGCATGCTCCCGCTTTTTGCGCTTACAACAGCTCTTGTACTCACGTCGAGCCGCCTCCAAGGCATTCCGTGCAACAGGGCACCCGGCCTGAGAGCCATACACACCCCCTCTGCTTGCATGCCAGGCAGCCCATGCCCCATCCAATTCCCCAGAAAGCCGCCTACAGTCAGCATCATACCACGGCTGGTCCCTGCGCCCGTGGCCGGGTTGGGCAGGGGCAGGCTGCTCTCTGTCACCTCCCGCACACGAAACCAATTGATCTGAAAACTGCCGCAACGCACACTCAACACTCACACCACCTGCCTGCCAAGACTGTAACATAGCCTGAAAACAGTCCGCTTGACGCACAAGGGCGCTAGTGTAGCCAGACCCTGAGGTGGGACGGTGCACCCTGCACGGGCCCCCCCTGCGAGGCACCTCATGACACCGCCTGGGCAGGTCGGTGAGTGACACATAGAGACCACAGTGGTCCTTGGAGGCTGACGCCTTGTAAGGCAGGACCCGGAAGGACTGCACATGACGATACAAGGAGGTGGAGGCACAGGCCAGATCAACCACACTGGCACCCACTGACTGCTCACCCATGGGATTGGCATAACAGGTGAAGGCCCCTTCCACATCCCCATGGGTCCTACCATTGAGCACAACCGAGGAGACAGCAAACAGACCATTCATAAACTCCAGCGCCCGAGGGCGGCTGGGTACAGACATGTCCATAGAGCGCCTGTAGGAAGGTACACACCTCAAATGGTGTAAGGTCGGGAGAACTGACGGGTCATTGAGACCTGGGGGAACCGCAAGATTAGAGGGCACGTCACAACTCAATCTGCCAATGCGCATGTTCAGGTCCCCAAGAACCAAATGCTTGTGGCCTCTGGCCTCTGCTGCAGACAGCCCAGCAAACAAGGCAGCCATGGGGTCTGCATCCACCACCCCAGATGCATACACAGCAGAGCCAGGAGGGCTGAAGTAACACACGGCAACAGTAAGCTGAAAACCTGGCACAACCACCCAGACGATGCCCTCCCTCGGGTCCGTGGTAACCGTCAGCCCTGAGCCCATGCTCAGTGCAGAGAACCTCTTAACAAACACAGTGATACCCCCATGCGGCCTGCCGCGGCTTGGCCGCGGCCGGACACAATGAAAAGCATCATAGCCAGGCAACAACCCTTGAACCTCATGCGTTGTGTCCTCCACGAGCATTGTCTCTACAAAGCCGTAAATGTCACACCCCTGCTCTTGCGCCACAACACTGGGTATCCTAGTAGCCGCCATGCCCCCCACATTCTGCACAAGGAACCTCACATCTATTGCTGCAACACTATGCGGTGGATTCATCGCCTGCCAGCCCCAGCCCCTGCCCCTGCCTCTGCACCTCCCTCGGCCCTAGCCCTGTGTGCGCCCCCAGAGCGATCTGTGGGGCCGCGGGGAGCCAGCTGCACCTGCTCCCACCGGGGGCGGCCACCGCCACGTGACCGCACCTGCTTCTCAAGGACAGCCCCCTTCCAGCGCACCTTCACCCCCTCAGCCCTCAGCCGGCTGGCTTCCGGCCCCAGCTCCCGGCGCTGCGCCCGCTCAGCCTCTGACAGCAGCTGCTCAACATAGACCTGATGACCCTGGCGAGCCAAGGCCATGCGGGTGCGGCCCCCCAGCACCACCTCCTCCAGCTGAGGCGAGCGCAGCAGCACACGGTAGAGGGCCATCGGCTGCCGTGCAGGCCGCCTGCTGGCTGAGTTGGGCCCACCACCAGCACCCGCCCCTGCGTCAGCACCTTGCCGTGCTGTGCCGCTGCTGCCCGAGGACCCCGTCGCTGCTGCTGCCTGGTCACCTGCCTGCCCCGCACCTGCTGCACGGCCGCTGCTGCTGCTAGGGCCTGCTGCATCACCACCGCCGCTGCCGCCTGCCCCACCTGCATCTCGCGGCTCAAACACCACTGTCACAGCCAAGATGCTGGTACGGCTGATGGTGCGCGCGCTGAGAATGGCCTCAGCAACTGCGTCCGGGGGCGTGCCGACTGGAGCCCAGGCCCCAACTGCCCCATGCTGCGCAGAAGCTGCCGCCTGCTCCCGCAGGCGCTGGTTGGCTTCCTCAACCTGGGTGAGCCTGTCGCGCAGGGCCGCCAGCTGAGTGGACTGGTTGGCCTGCTGCATGTGGGCCTCCGCCCCCTTATCAGCTGCTGCCTGGAGCTGTGCAGCAGCCTCGGCGCTGCTGAGGCCAGCCCTTTCCAGGCGGCTAAGGGCATCCTGCGACTGTGCCTTAGCTGCTGCAGCCTCCTCTGCCAGCAGCGCTGCGGTGGCCTGCAGTCCTTCAACCTGGACAGACAGGGACTCCAGCACCGCCACCGACACAGTTGGATCGCTGCTGCCCCGCTGAGCTGCAGACTGTTCCAGCTGTGCAAGCTTCTGCTTGAGGGTGTCTGTGTCGTCCTGGAGGATCAGGGTGTCACCTTGCACCATTGCACAGCGCTGCAGGAGCTGCTCAAGGAGGCTGCTGAGCACCAAGCTGGTGGTAGCTGTCTGTTGGACGAGCCTCATGACCAGAGGGTCCTGGCCATTGGGACCCTCCTGCACCTGGCGGCCCAACTGCTGCATAGCACCAACCTCGTCCTGCAGCTGCTTCATAAGATGAGCTGGAGAGCCCGGGGGCAGAGGCTGGGTAGGGTCAGGCGGAGGAGGCCCGTCCTCCTGCTGCTGCTGCCCTGGCGACCCCTCAGGCTGGTCTGGCGGTCGCTGCTCCTGCTGCTGCTGGGGGCTTGCTGCCTGCTGCTGTTGCTGCTGCTGCTGCTGTTGTTGCTGCGTCTGTCCCTGCTGCTGGCCCTGCTGCTGGCCCTGCTGCTGTGTCTGCAGCTGCTTGCGGGGCTTGTGCTGTTGCTGCTGGGGCTGCTTAGACCCGCCCTGACTCTGGCCCTGTTGCCCCTGCTGCTCTTGAGGGTTGAGGAGGGCTGCAGACCTGGCAGCTGGTGTGAGGAGGGCTGCAGACCTGGCAGCTGGGGCGGTGTGAGCCTTGGCCCGGGGCCCAGCGGTGCTGGCTGAGCCACGGGGGCGCTGTCCTGGGAGGGACAGCTGCTGGTGCTGCTTGCCTGGACCCGCATCCGCCCTTCCCTGGTCCTGCGAGTGCTGCTGCTGCGCATCAGAGGCCCCTGGAGCCTCTGCACCAGCTACAGACTGCTTTGCCTTGGCTGCTTGAGCCCGTGTGCTGACACGGTCTGCTGCTGCAGCTGCAGGCTGGGTGCCTGTGGCCCCCTCCTCTGCGTTACCCTTGCCGCTGCCCCCGTTCTTGAGGCCCTGATGGGCGTCGGAACCCCCTGCACATGCCCCAGGGCCCCCATCGGGCCTCTTCACCGGGCTACGCTGAACCATCATCGTAGATGGCCGTTACAGCTATAGATCGCCAGCCAGACCCGCCCGGCTGCCCAGATGCCACGCAAACCCTTCTAAGGACTATACTAAACTATTCTAAGCTGTGTATTAGGCAAGCTGTCGCTGCCACTTTCTGCCACTTTTTGGTCCGGGCGCTGGGCACCTCCTGCAACAAGGGGTGTTTAGGCGTCTCCCATCAGTGTGAGGCTTTGCCTCGGGCTCCCGGCAGCTGTGTTTACTCGGCTGTTGCGTGTGTGGCCAGCCGGTGGGGGTCCGGCCCCCCTATACCTAACAAAAAAAGGATGTATGGCACATGGCGAGAACCCCACCCGGGGCGCAACAACACTACTAGCTGCTGAGCAGATCCAAGTGTGCCGCAGCTGCAGCTGTGCACAGCACAGCCCAAGGATAGAGTCAGGGGGTCGGTGTTCGACACGAACTTGGTCAACGCACTTGAGGGGGTTCTGCTGGAGGGACTTGGGGTGCCTGCAAGTTGGTATCAGCATCATGACATCACCCCCCAGCATGTCTTGGCACCAACCCACGTGCAGCACAAGTGTGCCATGCCATGATGATTACGCACTCGTCTACACCCCCCCCCCCGGATCACCTCCACCACCCCTCCCTCCCCCCATTGCGTTCCTCCCGTGACACACGCAGATCAATTCAGTCACAGTCATCGGCCTGTTGGAGGTGTCGTGGGCGAAGGCAGGCGAGCACCTGCTCACCACTGCTGCTGGCAGTACACTGCCCCCCCCCCCCCGGACCTCTCCTTGTACTTGCTCGCTCCCCCCCCCCTCCCCCAACACAGACACACACAACTCGTATGGCAATCCACCCCAGTGATGGCGTTTTCAACACACCGCCCCTCTGCCCACACCCTTGTTCCTCAGTTTATATCCTTTTTCAAACCAGATTAACCCAGTCACAGTCATCGGCCTGTTGGAGGTGTCAGAGGCTAAGGCAGGCGAGTACCTGCTCATCACTGCCGGCAGTACACTGCCCCCCCCCCTCCCCGACCTCTCCTTGTTGCTAGCTCGCTGTCCCCCCTGCCTCAACACAGACACAACTCGATGCCAATTCATCCCAGTAATGGCATGTTTAACTCGCTGCCCCTCTGCCCCCCCCCCCCCCCCGCGCCCCCGGTCTCCCAAATCCAGATCAACCCAGTCACAGTCATTGGCCTGTTGGAAGTGTCAGAGGCTAAGGCAGGCGACCACCTGCTGATCACCGCTGCTGGCAGCACACTGAGTCGCATGCTGATTGCTGCAGCGCGTGCGCAAGGCATCAAGACCATCGGGACAGTCAGGCGGCCAGAGGCAGTGCAGGAAGTCAAGGACAGCACAGGGTATGTTAGAGGGGGGGGCAGAGAAATGGGGGGGTAGGGGCAGAGAAATGGGGTAAGGGAGGGGGGGAGGGGCAGAAGATTGGGGGCAGGGGGGGGGGGATACCGGGGCAGAGGGATGGGGTGGGGGAGGGGGGGGGGGCAGAAAATTGGGGGGCAGGGGGGGGGGGAGGGATACAGGTATCGCTGCAGGGTGGATGCACTGTGTGTGCATGCCAGTGCGCGCTGCTTTGTGTGTGTGCGCTTTGTGGCGGTGTAGCACTTTCTATGATAACTGCAGCACCGCGCTGCATGCTTAGTGGACATGTTGCACTTCCTGGCTGATTGAGTTTTAATAATTGAAAAAGAATAATATATTTGATAATAAATTTATCATTATTATTAACAAATAATTCATTATAAAATTGGTTTTTTTCCAAGTTTAGTTATGAGGAACCGATGATAACTGCAGCGCCGCGCTGCATGCGCAGGTGTGTCAGGTGATTTGCACCCAGACAAATAAAGGCTCATACACAATGCTTCCTGCACTGGCATGTAGAAGTTGCGGGGAAATCAGCTGCTGCATCTCTGTGCGTGCGTGTGCCGGTGTGACGAGTGGAGCTGCACTCAGATGGAATCACTATCATAGAATTATTGCACAGTGCTTTTTGTGCTGGCGTGTGAGAGTTCCGCAATCCCATAACAACTGTTGCGTCCTCTTCCCCTCCTCCCCCCCCCCCCCCGGGCGCCCGCACGCCCCCCCCCCCCCCCCCCCGCGCACACACACACACACACACACACCTATTGCGTCTCTGCGCTATGTGCATCACAGGTGTGACGAGGTGATCTGCACTCAGACGGAAGACATTGCTGCTCGCGTGAAGGCCATCACAGGGGGTGCTGGTGCTGCCGCTGTGATTGACAGCGTGGGTGGGGCCCTGAGTCAGTCCCTGGGCGCTGCAGTGCGCGATGGAGGGAGTGTGTGGCTGTATGGGCTGATGGAGGGGCTCACCTTTACTGGCTCGGGGGTGGACTGCCTCTTCAGGTTGGTAGCATTGTGCTGGCAGGGGGGAGGGGGGTTCAGGCAGTCATGTCATCTGGGTTATTGCGTGCCAGTACTGTCCATTTTATATGTGCCTTTTCCCCACATCTGTGGGAGCCCTGGTGTGCCTCGAACAAGGGTCACCAAGTGAACCACAGCTCATGGATGCATCACTGTGTCAAGGGTTGCGGCACTAAACCCTGTCTTAGCCTGAACCCTGTATCACTTCTGTCCGTGTGCTTTGCAACAGGAATGTTGCGTACCGCGGCTTCTGGTTTGCTCCGTGGCTGTTTGCCAAGCCTGAGGCTGAGCGCCAGGCAGTCATACAGAAGACACTCAAGCTCATGGAGGACAAGGTCATGGACCCACCCATTGGTGAGTTCTCCATGAAAAACTCTTTGAAAGCCATCTGTTATTTTCTGCTAAAAACCACCTGTGGTTTTCCCCCTGAAAGCCACTTGTGTTTTTCAAAGCCGCGGTTTTGTACCTTTGTCGTTTGATACAGACCTGTGGGGTGCTGTGAGTGCATGTGTGCGTGCACATGGCATGCCCCATGTGACCAAAGCAGATTCAAGTGCCAGCAGTCAGAGTGAACAGTCTGAAAGAAAGTTGACGGCGCGGTGGCAGTCATTGGCACAACACATTGGAAAACATCATTGACACAAGCGTACTTTGCTGCTGTGTACTGTGGTGTTGTGGTGTGCAGGCAAGGTGTTCCCCCTCAGCGACTTTGCCGCAGGTGTTGCAGAGTCTCAGCAGGTTGGCAGGCTGGGCAAGGTGCTGCTCAAGCTGCACTGAACGTCAAGCTGGCTGCACCAGAATTGTGGGGCCTTGTTGCGCACTGAACTTGGACGCACGCACTGAACTTAGGTTTGCTGCAGCAGAGTTGTGGGGCCTTCAACTTCAAGTTGAGTTGTCAGAGCCATGTAGCTGCACCCAGCTGTGGGGAGAGCGTGATTGGGTGTGCATGAGGCCGTGTTGAGTGTAACTGACTACTGTGCTCAGCTCAGCGTTGTGCATTTCGCATCAACAACTGCTAGTAGGGGCTATGCATGTGGGGTGGGGTGGGGTGGGGGGAGGTTATAAGTATAATATCAGCTGCCAGCCCACCCTGTGAAGTGGTGCAGCACTGTCCAGCTTGTGCGCCTGCGACACACTGATACCACTTGCAACCATATCCAGGTTGGACAGTCAAAGTCAGCGTACTGTCAATGGAGGAAGGGACTTAGGGAGGCAGCCCAAACAAGTCAGTGATTGAAACAAACAGTCCGGAAGACAGAGGTAGCCACTAGGAAAGGAGGCAGATTGGAGGCAGGCAGACTGCTCAATCTGCCAGCAAAAGCACGGCAGGTTGGCAGGCTCAATTGGGCCTTGGAGAGGATGCAAAGCAAGGCAAGCCTTGGGAAGACTGTAAGGAAGCTGGGGAGAGAATTGCAGACACCTCCTGCTGGATGGGGGGGGGGAGAGAATTGGAGACACCTCCTGCTGGAGGGGAGAATCTAATGTGGTCAGCTACACAAGGAGAGAGAGCCGGAGGGAAATATTGAGGGAGAAGTTCTAGGAATGCGGAGAGCGGGCTCACGGCATACCTTTGGCTGTTTTGGGCGGGCCTGCACAATTTAGGGAGGGAACGAGAGTGGGAGGCTCAGCGAAGGAATGGGGGCGTCAGGCAGGAAGCAACTAAGAACACTACCTCCTGAATGTCACCTGCCTCGACCTCTGCTGCACGTTGTTATCGCGGGTTACGGTTTGTCACCCAGGTGTACTGTGTCGTGAACGGTCCGCTGGTCATGTTGAACGTGAGCATATCAAAACTGCTGCTTGATGTTCCGCTGTTCAACCCAGCAAGTCTGCACACAATCAAACGTGCCAGCGAACGAGCTTGGCTGTCTTCTACTTCTCTTGCGTTCGTCAATCGTGATTCATTCGCCTGAGCAAATCACAGCATCTGCCATAGCACAGTAGTTGCGGCAGGTGGCAGGCGTTGTGATTGTGTGGTCTGAACACTGCAAATGTCAGACCACGACAAGTTCTCAGTAGTTGTGCCACCAATAATTTCAAACGATAACTATGATAGTGATCCGGAGGTGCGCCAGCACTGCGTGCAGTGTATTCCATGGTAGTGCAGCATTGCTGATGTGGTGCTGATCAGTTGGCGCTCTCTTGCATCGTGCAGATTTGGGACTTGATAGTGGTCGGGGCGGGTGTGGCAGGCTCTGCGTTGGCTTACAAACAAGGAAAGGTGAGCTTGGCTGCATCGTGGGCAGGGTTTCTGCCATCACACCAGCAGCTGCTGCTGTGCTACTGCCTTGGGACACAGGGGCATCAGTGAACATGAAGCTTCCAGTGCGTGCATCAGCCTTACAAAATGCGCTTTAGTTCAGGGTACATCCCCACACATACAATGAGGCATCACATCACTGCACAGACCTCAATGGTGTCTGTTGCTCTTCAGGAGGGGCGACGCGTGCTGCTGCTTGAGCGTGACTACACACAGCCTGACCGTATCGTTGGGGAGCTGCTGCAGCCAGGTGGCTACCTGGTGCTGAAGAAGCTGGGTCTGGACTGCTGCACAGAAAACATAGATGCAGTGAAGGTGAGGCAGGATTTTTGAGAAGGACACTTCAGGCCCCCCGCATTTTCGATCGTATAAAACTGAGATTGGCTGACGTGTGTGGGTGTGACAAGATTATGCGCCCTAAACAGTCCAAGTTGTGCTCACAAAGCCTCCTCACAATCAGGCGTTGCAGCAGTGCACAGATGATTCACAGCAGCAAGAGCGCAGCTGCCAGCAATAATAGCCCGGCATTCATCTTTCACAGGGTGCAGTTGCCCACACCAGCAGACAAGGCTTGTCCGAGCATTGATGTTGGGAGTTGCGAGGCAGAGTAGCAGCTGGAATGAAACTGACTACACCATGTCAACATGTGCTGCTGTTGGTGCTTTTGTTGTGGGTGCTGTTTGCTGTTGTCCTGCTGCAGGTGCATGGTTACGCGCTGTATAAGGATGGCACATATGCCCCAGTCAAGTACCCAACAGACGGCTACAGCAGCGATGTGGCAGGCCGCAGCTTCCACCACGGTTGCTTTGTGCAGAACTTGCGGCACAAAGCAGCAGAGCAGCCAAGTGTCACGTGCAGGCAGGCCTTTGTGAAGGGACTCATCAACAGTGAGTGGCTGATATGCTGGGAACCCTTCACCCGTTGCCAGCAGCCGCCCCGCATGGCAGGCTGTGCAGCACATTTGCCCAGGTGTTGCTTACTTCAGGCACTACCTGTATGTATGGGTGGCTGCCTGTTAGCTGCCCGACTGCCATGCACGTGTTCAGCAGTAGCTGTGCACTGTTGTGGACGCCTGCGTGTTGTAACGCAACCCCACTGTCAAGCTCACATGGCCACCCAGCATCAGAGTTCCACAGACGCCTTCCCTGACCTGCAGTCCATCTGGCCAGTGCCCAACGCATGTCCTGTCCACCAGCTTTCTTCCCCAGCATGCTGCATGCACCATGTGCCCTGTCCTCTGCGTGCACCTGCTGTCCTGTCCCACACGCACCTTACCCACTGCTCCTGTCTTTTTGTGCATCACTGCCCTTGTCCTGCAGACAAGGGTGAGTCCTGGAGCGAGGGGCAGCCTGTGTCAGGTGTGCAGTACAAGGATGCAGCAGGTCAGGTGCGCGCCAGCAAGGCTCACCTCACCGTCTGCTGTGACGGCATGTACAGCACATTCAGGAAGAAGCTGGCGAAGCCGGACATCAAACACCCCAGCTTCTTTGTGGCGCTGCTGCTGAGGAACGTGAAGCTGCCTTACCCCAACCACGGCCACGTGGTGCTGTGCCAGCCCTCGCCTGTGCTGTTCTACCCCATATCATCTCGGGAGGTAAGGCAGGCCATCATGATTGATTGCACTGACTGGCTTAGGGGTGGGTGGGTGGGGGCGGGGGGGGGGGGGGATGGCAGCCCTGCAGCAGCAGATAGTGTGGTTACTCTGGCAGTAGCTGCACTTGCTGGGGGAGCGTGCCAGCTTGCTGTAAGGGTGTGCTGAATAGGGAATCATGCGTGTCATTCCACTCGCCCGTGCTGTTCTACCCCATCTCATTTCGCGAGGTGAGGCAGACCATTTTGATATGATGGATGCACTGACTGGCTTCGGGGGTGGGGTGTGTGGGTTAGCACAGGGGTTACTTGTGTGTGGGGGGGGGGGGAGAAGAGATGGCAGCCCTGCAGCAGCTGGTAGCGTATCGACAGATGGAGTACTTGGATACATGCAGGCTCACCAAGACTACTAGATAGGCAAGCAACAGTGACGTAATCCCTCAGTACCGAACAGTGCGTCGGTGGCAGGTGGAGACACTAGACATCATCAACCTGCAGGACAAAGCGTGCGGCTCAAGGCAGCAGCTGCACTGACCATAGGAGCATGGCAGTTTGCAGCAGGGGTGTGGTGTCTGGATAATTTGTGTAATCAGCCTCGCCCATGGCTGTTGTACCACATGCTTTAGCGAGAAGTGAGGCTACCACATGGACAGCATGGACAGTATGCCCGCCTTCTTACCCGCATTTTGCCATGCCCCCTGTCCCCCCCCCCTCAGGTGCGCTGCCTTGTGGATGTGCCTGGTGAGAAGCTGCCAGCCGACCTGCCAGCGTACCTGCGGGCGACAGTGGCGCACCAACTGCCTGACGAGCTGCGGCCAGCCTTCCTCATTGCACTGGAGGCAGAGCCCATCCGCTCGATGCAGAACAAGCAGCTGACGAGCCAGCCCCTGCACCAGCCAGGTGGGTGGTACCTGCAGAGGCAGATGCAGCGATGTGGATACCCTGTGTGATGCAGTTAGGCTGGGTGTGATTGGCTAGCCCTGGCACCAGCACGTGCAGAGGCAGACGCAACGGCAGCCCAAGTGATAGGACTAGGGTGGACGAGCTGCGGCCAGCCTTTTTCACTGCACTAGAGGCAGAGCCCATCCGCTCAATGCAGAACAAGCAGCTGACCAGCCAGCCCCTGCACCAGCCAGGTGGGTCCCAGGCAGATGCAGTGGTTCTCGTGTGATGTAGATAGGCTAGATAGTAGTAGCGATGGCTTGGTGTGATTGACAAGCCAGCCCCTGCACCAGCCAGGTGGGTACCCGCGGAAACATATGCAGTGGCGCTGCAAGTGAAGTGAATGTCAGCTGGGTGTTGTCAAAGGCAGTAGGCTGTTTGGATGCAGCTGGTGCACCAACGGAAGCTCGGTGCTTGAAAGTAACGTCATAAGGCATGAGGCTATGAAGCTTCACGCTATATGACGTGACTGTCAGCACTAAGCTTCAGTTGCTGCACCAGCCGCGTCTACCCGACGTACTGCCATCAATCACACCCTCAATGCGGTTTGACTCCTTTCCTTCACCATCTTTATGCGCCTGAGCCTCTCCTGCCCCCCTTCTCTCTCCCCTGTACTGGCACTCCCCTGTTGCCAGGTTGCCCTCCTCTCCTGCACGCCCACCCCCCCCCTGTACGTGCCCCTCTCTTCTGTACGCGCCCTCCCCTGCTGCCAGGTGCCCCCCTCTCTTGTATGCCCCTTGACCCTGTCGTGCTCCCCCCCCCCCCCCCCCCCCCGGGGTGCGCTGCTGCTTGGTGACGCATCCAAGATGTGCCACCCCCTCAATGATCAATGTGTTGTGGCCCCTGTCCTTCTCTACCTCATGCCCCTGAACGTCGCTCCCCTCTTGTGTATGTCCCCTCCTCTCACTACCCACCAGGTGCGCTGCTGCTGGGTGACGCGCTCAACATGAGCCACCCACTCACTGATCATTGTGTTTGTGACCCTGTCCTCCCCCCATCAATCCATGCGTTGTGACCCCTGTCCTTCTTCACATCATGCCCCTGAGCCTCTTTGCCCCCCCCCCCCCTGTGCGTGCTCTCTCTCCCTGTACGTGCCCCCCCCCCTTCCTGCTCGCTTCGCCTGAGCCTCTCCACCCCCCCCCTTTCCTGTTCATACCCTCCTCTCACTACCCACCAGGTGCGCTGCTGCTGGGTGACGCGCTCAACATGAGCCACCCACTCACTGATCATTATGTTTTGAGCCCCCGTCCTCCCTCAATCAATCAACGCGTTCTGACCCCTGTCCTTCAACATTGTGCCTCTGAGCCTCTCCTGCACTCCTCCCCACCCCTTCCCTGTACGTCCCCTCCTGCAAGTGCTCCCATGTCCTGTGCGTGCCCCCTCTCATGTACCGCCCCCCCCCCCCCCCCCCCATTACATGCCCCCCCCCCCCCCCCCGCCGTCCTGCCAGGTGCGCTGCTGCTTGGTGATGCGTTCAACATGCGGCACCCACTCACCGGCGGAGGCATGACTGTCGCCCTCAGCGACACACGCCTGCTGTGCGAGATGCTGCAGCCGCTGCCAAACTTCGAGGATTCCATCGCCACAGCGCGCAGCACGGCAGAGTTTTACACCAAGCGCAAGCCAGTCAGCGCAACCATCAACACGCTGGCAAACGCGCTGTACAAGGTGCGGGGGCCTAGCTGCTGTGCTCAACGTGTGCATGGGGGGTAGTGTGGGGGTGCGCAGCCATGGCTGTGTCGCAAAGTACAATTTCACCCTAATCCGCCAGGCCCTAGGTAAAATGACGTTGTCGTTTGGCACCTGTAGTTCCTACATTCGGTCACACTGTTGAACAGTGTGACCCCCTGTGCCAGCTGCCCATCCAGCAGGCAGCTGGCCACTCTACTTTGTTGCGTTCTTCTCGGGCATAATTGTGCGCTACCCACCCAAGCCTTGCGCTACCCGACGGCCCATAGGGCCTATGCTGAACTTGTGCCTGGGGGGTGATAGGGGGTGCGCAGCCATGGCTGTGTCATGTAGTGCCTACGTGCAGGTGGTAGTGCTTTGTTATGCAGGGCGATGCCATGCAGGTCTCTTGAATAACCTGCGAGGGTGACCATTTTTGTGTATTGCTGGATATCATTTGTCAACATGGATGGAGGCTGCGCATATCAGCAGTCAGGCAGATGTGACTGCCACTGATCTTCTGTGGCTACTTGACTTGCCACCATCCATGGCACCTGGCCAGGACAGTACGGTACTGTCGCAGGATGTCTCGCGCCAGAAAGCCTAACAGCATGTACAAAATGCATATGGTTCACTTGAATGTGTCCTTCATGTGTGGTGTGCATGCGCAGGTGTTCTGTGTGACAGGCAGCAACGCGCACGAGGAGATGCGCCAAGCCTGCTTTGACTACCTTGCGCTGGGGGGTGCCTGTGCCAGCGGCCCCGTCAGCCTGCTGTCAGGGCTCAACCCCAGCCCCAGCCTGCTGGTGATGCACTTCTTCAGTGTGGCGCTGTTTGGGGTGCAACGGCTGCTCAAGCCGCGACCCACATTCAGGTGAGAGCAATTGCTGCTGGCAAGAAGGGGACAATTAGTTGAGATATGTCTGGGGCAGTGTACCAGTGTTGTGTTGGGATACTATAGGCATAGTCCTGCAAGCTGTGATGATGCAGTTTCGGCCAACCTGAGTTGTTTTGATGGTGGCTGTGGGTTCTGCAGTGGCTGCTGCTCCTCCTAAACACCCATGCGCACAGGTGTTGCTGTGCATGTTGCGCGCATGAAGGGCCTAGCCCCCCTGCTGCTTGACTTGTCCGTGCTTGTTGGCTCCAGGGGGGGGGTGTCAGTACACGTGGCTCCTCCCACACATGCAGCTGCTGTCATCAGTAGCTGTTGCTATATGCCTGTCGTCCTCACTCATCCCCCACCTGGGGTGCTGCTCATAGCTTTATGCCTGCATGTCTCATAGCTTTATGTCTGCATGTCTGCGTGTCTGTAAACTTTGCTGCAACAGGGGTCTGTACATGTGCCTGGCGCTGCTGGCGGTTGCGAGCCGAATCATCCTGCCTATCATCTGGAACGAAGGCCTGCGCGCTGTCTTCTTCCCGCGCCTGGCCCCCAAGCCCTTGGAGGGCATCAAGAAGGTGGAGAGCTTGCGCAGCTTGCACAGCATGAACAGCATGAACGGCAGGTCCAACGGCATCAAGGCCCATGTGCCATGAAGCTGCCGGCAGTTGAGTCACATGCTGTTTGTTGCTGATTATTCGGTCAGGTTTGTTGGTGCGTTGTGGCTTTGGCACAGTTTGTTGCATCGGAGGGTGAATGTGTCATGTATGGTGCTGGTAGAGCCAAGCAGTGCGGGCAGGCAGGTCTCTTTTGCCTCAGCAATGCACGTGGGTTCTGTTGGCGGCTGTCTTCTGCTTTGTGCACTTGTGCAGCAAGCAAACAACACACACACCTTTGTGTGTACGCAAGGTGTCACACCTGCTGCGTCAGCAAGGGCCTACTAGGTATTCGGTAGTATTTTTGGAGAGGGTGTTTGAGTGTTGGGAGGTGTTCATGGTTTTGCTGTGTCTGTATGTCGTGTATGGACCCAGCAGCTGCACACTTGCGGCATGTTTGCTGAGCCAGTGTGGCTTTCAGGAAAAGCCATGACGGTTGTCTCAACAAGGCAGCTGTGATTTGGTACATCAATCAACCCTGAGAGTGCAATCAAGAGCTGCTGCGCTCAACATTGTACCATAAACAGAGGAGCAGCACTGACAGGTTTCAACGAGGTTGCCGAAGTGGCAGGCTGTGGGCCTGCAAAAAGCCCTGCGTCCGTGTCTGTGGGATGGCCTGAGCTGTCCCTGCCTTGGAAAGCAGGCACACTGGTAACACAGGGGTCTTCTCTGGTTACCTGTGCGCATGTGTGGTGTTGTGCAGAGGTGCATCAGGTGGTTTTATGGCCGCAAACTGCCTGTGTGTGTTTGTGGCCATGGCATGTTTAGCGTGGCAGTATGAGCCGTAGGCTCTTGAGTGTTCGGGGCGTAGCTGAGTGGTAGCGGTGGTTCACAGGCCATGCTGATGGCCCTCAGAGGTTATTGTGCTGACACTGGGGTGGGTGTTCAACACATGAGTTGCATCAAGTGTTGTATTGGCAACTCGTGTAGTGCAGCATGTGTGCTATCACGTGGTGAGCCATTACACCCCATGGTGGGCCTACTAGGACAGTCAGAGTTGTGTGTGCGTGTGTGTGCGTGTGTATGCTTGCCAAGCAGTGCCTGTCATGTGTGCTGACTCAGCAGGCGTGCACCCTCCACACGCCTCCTGGTGTTTCGATGCTGCTTATAAGCCATTGAAGTTGAGGAGTGCAGCAGTGTTCTAGTTCTTTTTTGTGTCCTGTTTTGGACAAGCTTGAGCGATCTCAGTTGTGCAGGAGTGGCCACAGCAGTGGCTGCACACAACAGCAGGAGGGTGCGATGCCAGCACACAGTCGCACCTCAGTTTAGCTGTGGGAGAAGAGCCCATGCCAGCAGTAGGCTGGGCGTCAGTTGGACAGTGGGGAAGTGATCTCTGTGTTAACCACATCACAACTGGTAGTTGAGTTGGTGTGAGAGGATTTCCGCACCTGCCTTTGTCCAGAACCGTTGCGTGCAGGGAGGCAGACACCACTCCATGTTATCTGTGCTGGGCTTGACAGTGTCCCCTTGGTTTGACTGCTTGCAACCTGTGCTGGCCACAGTAATTGTCGAATATTGGTAGCTCAAGGTTGCACTGAACTTCTACCATGGGGTGGGTAGGTGCCTAGCTGTGGGGTGCATGCAGTGTTGCTACCCTTACAGCACCTGGTGAGCTTTGGGGCTTGCATCCAGCAACATGTGGCATACTTTGAGAGTCATCCAGCAGGTTGTTGTGCCGTCTATGGCTGTGAGCATATGCAGGCTAGTGCAGCTGGTGTGGGGCTGGCGGGAGTCCCAACTTTGTGACTGTACAATTGAGTGTGCCATGGCATGCAAGGTGTAACTCTGCTAGTATGTTTGTGGATTGTCCCTACTAGACTGCCTCGATTTGTCATACAAGTGTGGTCGTACTTACTACTTCTTTGATGCTCGGCATGCTATGCTCAAACAACTACTGCTAGGCCCATCATTGAGACGAGCCTGCAGGAAGCAGCACCACTACCACCAGGCAATCGCGGGCACTGCACTGCACTTCTGAAATGAGTATGGCCCTACAAATTTGGATTTCTCCTTCGCATGACACAAGTCAGACCCTTGGCGGAGTATAACCTTCAGTAAACTATCCTGTAGTGAGGTGGTTGCAACTTCACCAACACCCCCCACAGTTGGAACCTGTGGGAGGTGGACAGAGCGAACCTGCCTGGAGCTATGATAAGTGCGCGCTAAGCTTTTGACAAGTATTCTGCTGTTACAGCGCGTCGCGATGACTGCCCTTGACGTACTCACTACAGTTCCCTCCATCACTTCCACGTACACGTACTGCAGTGACACTACGAGGGCGAGTACCATGAAACATACAGCGTCCAAAGTTGCCCCGGTTTGACACTAATGGTTTTTGGAATCCGAAAAGGCTTTTTTGGATGTTTCAGCAGTACTGGACAGAGCATGGCCGGATGTTAGGCCGATACCGTTCGTGATACCTTTAGGGCAGCAGCAGGACCTCCAGAGCGACTAGCAGTCAACATTTGGTTGTACATGTATTCTTATTTAGCGCAGTTTAGCTGCTCTCAGCGATCGGACACACCGGAATTCGAAGAGACAGTGCCAGTTCGGCACCGCTGGTCACCTCCCCCGGCAACCCGCTGGAACCGGCTTGTCGCACCTTAAAGGCCAGGGGTTAACTGTACTGGTAGCTTGCAGTGTCTGTAGAGAGCATCAAGCATCGTCATTGATTGTCTGAGGCAAGGGTTGACACTTGGTCAGTGCATCAGCAAGGCAGGACCTGCGTGCTGTTTCATTTCACTCTCTAGTAAACAAGCAGTGACACCAGACCGCAAGCTACCGAGCTAGGTCCATCAAGGTGAGGATTGTCCGAGTCAATTGTCCTGATTGTCTGCACGTAGTCCTGTTTTATGAGCCCGCCGCCTGGTTGTTTGTGGCATGTGATCAACTTAAGATGCTTCTTGAACATTTGTCATCACGGGACGTGGCGCATTGGATACTGCGCCAAGCTGCTTGCGACCACAACCACGGACAAACCTAGGACCACTAATCAACCTTCTGTGCCATGCCCCGCCCCGTCTTGTCTGTTCGTTCTGTTCCCTGAATTCATCGTACAGCGTAAAGCAGCGCCAGATGCCAACCAGCATGGGCCCAAGGCCTGGTGCCTTGGTGCTGCTGTCAGCCAGCCTGTTGGTGGTCTTTGCTCTTCACGGCACCTCAGCACAAGTTGACCCCACAGCAGAGCTCAAAATCGCAGACGGACCCATCAAACTACACCTGGTGGCCGCCTACGGACCCGGCCTAGTGCGACCCTCCACTGGCCCCACCCTGATCGCCCGCCGCCTTGGCCAGAAAAGATAAACTGCCAACTGAAGACAGTAGCTGGTGTGAAGGCCCGTGCATCATCCGTATCTATGCAGTCCGCCATTGCCCCTACCCTTGCCCCACAGGCATCCCCAGCTGTCCTTGCCGCTGCTGCAGTCGCGGCAACATCAGTACCTGTGGCAAGGTCTACCTGCCGTGGTGACCTGCAATCAGGACGCTACAACCTCCTCGCCTCCTACATCGAGGGCGCCACCTTCCCCCAGTGGAACTGCTACCCTGTCGCCCCTGGAGATGCCGCTGCTGCTGCCGCCCTCGACCCCGCCCTCTCCCTCCCCATGGAGACCCAAGTCGTCGACCTCGCTCCCGGCTCCACCTACACCTGTGTGGCAACTTACAGCAAGGCATCAAAGGCTGCTGTGAGTGCTGCATCAGCGTTTGATTGGGATGCGGCCGTGGAGACTGCTGCTGCAGCCGCTGCACCGATCTACAAGCAGGCCTGCCCGGCCGTGAGCTTTGCTGCCCCCAAGCGCGCCTCTTGGGCGAAGGGCATCGCCCCTCTTGGTGTGAAGGGCAACCAGATCTGGGCCAACGGCAAGCCACTGAAGATCAAGGGAATCAACTGGTTTGGGTGAGTGCAGTGTGCTGGGGTGTAGGGTTTGCTTGCATGCTTAGTAAACCTGCATTGCTTCCCGACAAGCATAGCAGCAAGAGTGAGTGAGGGTGGTGTGGGTGGCAAATACATTGCATCACTACTGTGCTACTGGTGACAGCTGTGTTGCTGTGTAATTTACGTACTCACCATCACTTGCATACTACAAGGTATCTTCCGCTTCTAAGCAGCACACATACACCCTTGCAGCAGAGTGAGGCACTGGGAGTGTTGCAGGCGTGCTCACAACCCCCTGTACCTCACCTCAGCTTAGTTGGGCCCCTAGTACTCATTGGCAATCATCCCCACCCTTGTAGAAGCCTCTTCCCTGCGCGCCACCTGCATGCACCGCACCCTGCACCTGCCACCATCGGCCTGCCGCAACCCCATCTGCTGTCACTTGCTTACCTACTGCCCCTCTTTGCACTCCCCTCTCTCCTCCCCCTCTCCCCTCCCCTTCACCACCATCACCAATTCATCAATTCGGCGCCGTCCACATCACCAATGCTGCGCCCCTCTCGCCCCCACCACCATCAGCACCCCAGGTTGAACGTGCTGTCACTTGCTTACCTGCTTCCCTCTTTGTGACCTCTGCCCCCTCTCTCCTCCCCCTCTCCCTCCCCTCCCCACCACCTCAGGTTCAACGTGGACATGCTGCCACCCCACTTGCTGCCACTTGCTTACCTACTGCCCCTCTTTGTAACTCTGCCCCTCTCCACCCCCCCCCCACCCCAGGTTCAACGTGGACATGGGCATGGTGGACGGCCTGTGGGCTGGCGGCTCAGACTATGCCACCGATTTCGGCAAGATTACCTTCCAGCTCAGGCTGCTGGGCTACAACGCAGTGCGCCTGCCCTTCACCTTCAAGCAGCTCGCCAACACAAAGGTCTGGGACCTCGTCCGTGAGTGTGCCCCTCTCAACGGAGACCAGCTCAAGCGCAAGCTCATCGACCCTAACGATTGGTCTTCTTTCTCCGGCAAGTCTGTGCCCGGGAACCCCAGCCCCCTGGGGGATACCAGCAAGGGCATGTGCAACAACTACCTCCCAGCCACCAAGAACGAGGACCGATTCCTGTTTGTTGTACAGCAGTTCATCAATCAAGGGTTTTATATCATCCTTGACTACCAGCCCATGGGAACCGAGCAGCATGCCTACAACCTGGATCAGTTTGTGCAGTCATGGGCCGCCCTGTGGAAGCGCGTTATGTGCCTGCCCAACTTCGAGACCGACATGGCCGGCCGCATTATCGTGGATGTTATGAATGAGCCAGACTCGATGGGTATCCGTTGGGAGGCTCAGGGGGACCGCCCCGGTGCTCAGCAGCTGTACCTCGGTACTGCGGACGCCCTGTGGGCTGCCACCCCCGGCGGTTGGGTGCGGTTTATGTTTGAGGGTACAGGGCAGAACGGCTTTGGGCTCAACTGGGGTAACGGGTTTATCACAGATCCCGAGGTGATTCAAAGCAGGGGCCTGAGCAACCCTACTGCATTCTTCAAGTACCTGGTGAAGAAGCCGTACGTCAAGTGGGGGGTGAGTGCCTGGGGCTTTTGGAGGGGGGGTGTAGGTTAATCAGTGGGGACAGTGGGGAAGCTTGTTGCTAGCATTACACATTCTTTGTCAGCAGCAGCAGCAACAGCAGCAGCAGCAGCAGATGCAGCTTTTGTGGCTGTGGATCAATCACCATGCAGTACTGTGTTGATTTTCCTTTCTTGCCAGCAGCCATGCATGCTGGCACAGTCACACACACGCCTACAGTTCCAACATAGGTGGCAGCCGGTGCGGCAGCTAAGATACAGAAAGTACCTCAAGCAGCTTTGGCATAAAGCATATGTTGCCTTTCCAGCCCTTCCTGACAGCGGGAACACCCTTATGAAACAACCGTTGATTCACTGCTGTCTGCATGTCTGCCTGCCCTGTGTTTGCTGTTGCTGCTGTGTCCTGCAGGCGTCCATCATCAGCCCCCACGTGTACCCCCCCACCATCACAGGAGCCACCTTCCTGGGTGCTGACCTGTGGAGGCAGTGTGACACAGCCTTTGGATATCTGCAGAGCAAAGGTACGCACACTGTGTTATATGTTATGTTTGTGTTATACGCAGTGCTGTTGTATGCTGTTATATAAGCACAGTAAGATGGTGCCTAGTGAGCATGCATGATAGTACATGTACTCCCTCTGCTGGCACACTGCTGTTGTGCTGGGTGTCCTAGTCATGATGGTGTGCTGAAGTGGTGTGCCAATATTGTAGGATGCGATCGTGGTAGCAGCACATGTAGGATGCAGGGGAGTTGTGGTAGCTGAGCCGACAAAGCATTGAAAAGGAGTGAGGCCAGGATGTGACAGTGTGTAGTCAAATGAGTCATGGGGCAGCAGCTAGACGAGCTCCCAGGCGTGCTATGAATGCCTGGCATCCCCGTCCTTGAATGGCCCTGAGTGTGTCCCTGGGCAGCCGTGGGTGTCACTCCAGCAGCTGGCTCCTTCAAACTCTTGTACACTCTGCTGATGAAAGCTGCAACTGCTGTCTGCACTGCTGCTGCTGCTGCTCCCGCTGCTGCTGCTGCTCCTGCCGTCCCTGCTGTGCTGCTGCCCATGCAGGCTTCTGCCTTGATGGTACCTGCACCCAGCTGCCTATCCTTATCGGAGAGACTGGCTCTGCTATGACCTCTGCTACTGATGTGCAGTGGCTGCACGACTTTGCTGACTACATGAATGCCCAGGGAGCTGCCGCACAGTACAACAGCAACCCTACCAATGGATGGCTCTGGTGGGTGACTTGGCTGACTGAGGGGTGCTGGGTTTAGGGTTTTACGGCTTAGGGGTGGTGATGTCAGCGGATGCAGCAGGCCCTGAGGGCCCTGCAAGTGCTGGGTGACTGCCATGTACTGCTTGCACGATGCTTTGCTACACCACGGCATGTCAGTTGGAATGCATGGTGCATGGTGCGCATACAAAGATGCAGGTTACCTCGATCAGCCACATGCACTAGCAATCAGGGTTTTACACTTGCCAGGGGTTGGCCACACGGCCTTGCAGACACAACTTGTGTGGCATGTGACATGCCAGCTCACACATCTGCGGTTGTGCTTGCCAACTGACACATCTGTGGGTTGCGCTTGCTTTTGTGCAGGTGGGCATACAACCAAAACAGCGGCGACACCGGAGGCATTGTGACCAATGACTGGCAGGTGGGTCAGGGCTGGTGACAGCATCAACAGCATGATTTGCCACATTGCAGTGTGGGTGCCAGGCACCAGCAAGCCGCTTGAGTCGTGAGGGCGATTCGGGAGGCCCAGCCTCTCCCATTTTTGTTGGGTCTGCTGCTCTTCTGTTCCTTGTCAGTCAAACGGGATTGACAGCAGGCCCCACAACTGTCATTACAGGCAGCTGCTTTGTGTTTGAATGGCGTGTGCTGTGGCGTGATGGAGCTCACACGCCCAGTTGTGAATAAGCTCATCGTCTAGACTCGACGCACAGATCATAGACCTCAGTACACCTGCTAGTTGGTCAGAATTTCTGTTGACGCTCTGCACTCTGCTGCCCTGCTCTGCCCTGCCCAATCTGCCTGCCATGCCACTTATGCAGGACATCCACTGGCAGAAGGTCCGCTTCCAAGTGCAGAAGCTCGGCCTGGTGCCATGGTACAGGCAGTCTGGCACCAGGCGCCAGCGGATCGAAGAAGAGGCGGGAAGCCTGGAGCCTGTAGCTGCTGCTGTTGCCGAGGCCGCCGATCCCGCCCTCGCTGCTGCTGCCACCGCGGCTGCTGCTGAAACGATCCCTGCTGCCGAGGTGCTGGCCACCCCTGTTGATGCTGATGCTGTTGCAGCAGCTGTCGAGCCCTGAGCTGTGAACCCTACCCAATTTTGAGAGTGTGCAAGCATGACTGTTTGTGTGACTGTCCGCCGACAAGGCGTGCTGGGCGCACTTTGTACAACACTCCAACTTAGACACCCCAGTGTGTGTGTGTCTCTGTGCTTGCTGGCATGACTACGTCACTACTGCCTGTCTTTCCGTGTGTGACAGCAGGCAGCAGGAGATCTTTGAGGGCGTTTGGTGTGCCTGAAAGCTTTGTGGTGCACGTGGCCATGCACTCCTTCTGTTTGTGTGTGCCCTGTGGTCAGCCTTGTGGCTGTGGCTGCAGAGTAAGGCTTGCTAGTTGCTTCCCGTCAGTGCATGCATGCATTCTTGCATGCACTCAGCAGTTGGTGTGCATTGCATGATGCGTAGGGAGGGCTAGGGTTTTGCCCAATGGTGGTTGTGGACGCGCATCATGCATGCTGCTTTTGTGTCTGGCTGACTGCCATGAGTGGTTGACCCGGTGCTAGTGGTGCAGGACATCATGCATGTACTGTTGGTATGGCTGCCTGCTGCCTGCATGGTTTGGCCGCTGGGCCTTGTATGCACGTGGGGGGCCGTGAGCATGGTTACTGGTTGATCAGAAGGAGCGTGGCACATGCATGCATGGAGCTGCAGGCATTGTCTGGTTGGCAGGCATGCTGTGCAGTATGGGACACCCTTTTTTGCCGCACTGACAGCACATGGTACACAACTACCTCTTTTGCCACTACGAATGGCATGGTCAGATGTGTGCACAGTATGACGGTAGGACCCCTGTGTTTTGTGGTTGTGCAGCTGCACAGCCGTGAGCAGTAGTGTCTTGTGTCTAGCTGTGCCGTTTTGCTCTTTTTGCCCGTATGCATGCACAGCTGCTGCTGCATGCTGTGCATTTGTGCACTTTTGTGCACACACACGGCAGTTTGCGAGGCCTTCTACACAGTCTCTCTCCCCCCCGGGCCGCCCATTGTAGGCAGGGCATGTCCTGCACGTCTTCCTGCAAAGGTTGTGCTGACACCTCGGGGCTCAATATGCTGTTTGAATAGCTTTGAACTAGATTTTGGAGATCAAACTGCGTCTCGTTGTTGTCATTGTTGTTGTTGTCAGGGGACTGACCAGCAGTGTTACTGCCTGGCTGTTCCAGCTGCCCCTGACACCCCCTGCATACACGAGGCTCCTGCCAGTGCTGCCCATGCATGCTGTGCTGTGCTGTGAGCCACACTCACTGCTTGCCATGCCATGGCATCACAGCGTGATGCGCCTGGTCTGCATTGAGGAGGCTCGTGTTGGTTGTTGCAACGCATGCATGCATGTTAGCACGGTATCCCGCTGCTGCGCCATGCCAAAATAGACATGTATGTTGCCTTGCTGACAGCTGCTGCTGTCAGCACTGCAGTGCCTGCTGCCCCCAGCACCGCACTGTGTTACTTCCTCCTGCTGCCACTGCAGGATTGGCCTAGTCTGAAGCACCTGTGTGCTTCGGATACCAATTGGGATACGTGTCATGCCCATATGACACATATCTCCCCGTTAATGCTGGATGGATAGACATTGTATAGGGGTTGAGCCAAACCATTGGCTGAGCATGTGCCTGCAACGTGCATCAGCATGTTACCGCATCAGCACAGCCTTGCGCAGAGTGCACCCCTACCTTGGTGCAAGTTACCATCAGACAGCTCTGTGGCTGGCCATCAACGGCATGTATGTATATTCATACACCCACATGCAACAGGTCATGTGGCCTGTTAGCTGTATATTTTATATGTTTGTGATAGTCGCTCGAGGTTCACCCCATGCATGATGAGCCTGTGTGACTGTGGATTTGTAGTTGTGCTGGATGCGTCCCCAGTTCCAGAGTAGAGAGAGATTTGCATGCAAATGCATGTCTTGCCAAGCAGTGTCTCATTTGTTGCTTGCGTATGCACTCTCAGCTCCTGCATAGTGCTCATGAATGCCAGCTGGTGTGCTGCTGACTCAGCCTACGGTTGGCGGCTGCTGGTAACTCACCACTCAAACTGAACTTCTTGGACTCCGTGACTACAGGGGCGTTCAGTCAGCCATGCATGGACTGGAGATGGGCAGCAAGTTGAAAACTTCACAGCAAGCACTTGTATGCAGTGCTGTGCCGTGCCGTTCCTCATCATGCAGCTGCTTGAACAAATTTTTCCTGGTGCCCAGGATGCCACATCAGCCCCAAGCAGCTCAACAACATGCAGCTGTCCATCTCACAATTAGTTGTCCATGTTGACCATTTGGGCCAGTGCGTGACAGACCGGGTGAGGCACTCAAACAGTAATGTATGTGAACAAACTCCTCCAGCAGTGAGCCAAACTGCCTTTGCAGGTGCACCATGAACATCTCAGATCCTGATACAATTCATGAAGCTGGTTAGTACTACTTGTACTGTTTAAGGAGGGTGTTGCTGGGCTTGAGATTTCATTATAGTTTGTGCCTGATCATGAATCAATTGCTGTATTGGTGGCGACTCTTTTGCATACTGTGCTATTGCTCCACAGGTGGCCATGGTTGGTTGATACCTGCAGAGCAAGCGATCGCTGTGCATGTGCATGCATCGTCGTTATTATGTATCAAAGATTCATATATGCACGCTTGCGAAGGTAGGAGCCAATCAACAGCACCAGCCTTGAGTTTGGGCGGCAAAGGTGTTTTGCACGGACCGATTGCTTGTCAAAGATCCAAACTGTCTAAGACTATCTGACATACCCAATGTATAGCTTTTAGGTTGTGCACTGCACATGACATGGCAGGTGCAGAGCTGCCACGAGGGTTTCACGCACTTCTCGAAGCACTGAAGTCGTTTCATCCGCAAGAAGGGTAATATTGTGTTGTCAAGACATTCTTTCGTATATCTGTGTCATCAGCTGCATAGCCCACCTAGACAAAGTAGTGGGCCTACCGACTGCTCCAAGCCCTCTCTCGTACAGTCACCCCAACCTCAACACAAAAGCCGAAATCAAAGGTACGTGAGTAACACAGAGCGTCAGCTGCACGCGCTCCCCCCTAGGGGCTTCCCGCCTGACGCTGTTGTACTGTATACGTAGGCTCAGCGCATACCATGGCGCCCCGGGCCCAATGTGGCCTAGGCGCCATGTTTTTGACATTAGTGATAGCAGCTGTGCTCGTCGACGCCAGTGCAGCAGCATCACCGCTCACTGCAGCAGCAGCAGCTCCCACAGTATCACCAGTCACCCAAGCAGCAGCAAAGCCAGCTGGAAACCAGCCAGCAGCGCACATTGACCTTTTGTCAGCTGTTGCACCAGTGGCAAAGACGCAGCAGCTGCCTCCTTCCACTGTTATCGTCAACAAGGTGGGTGCAGTGCCTCCACTGGCTCCAGTGCCTATAGTGGCCAAGCCAGCTGAAGATCCTGCAGGGCTCGTGGTTAAGGCAGCAGATCAGCTGTCTGCAATCAAAGCTCCTTCCAAGGATGCTGCAGCAGCTGACAAGCCTGCAACAGCAGCAGCGCCTAAACTGGCTGACACCCCAGCCAACAAGCCAGCTGACAAGCCTGCAGCAGCACAGCAGCCCAAGCCAGCTGACATCCCTGCCGAGAAACCTGCAGCAGCAGCAGAGCCCAAGCCAGCCGACAAGCCTCCTGCAGCAGCAGCAGAGCCGAAGCCAGCTGACAAGCCAGCCGACAAGCCAGCTGACAAGCCTGCAGCAGCAGCAGAGCAGCCAAAGCCTGCTGACAAGCCTGCAGCAGCAGCAGAGCAGCCAAAGCCTGCTGACAAGCCTGCAGCAGCAGCACCAGCACCAGCTGCAGACCCTAAGCCTGCTGACAAGCCAGCAGAGCGGCCTGCAGCAGCAGCAGAGCCCAGACCAGCTGACAAGCCTGCAGCAGCAGCAGCGGACCCCAAGCCTGCTGAGAAGCCAGCTGTTAAGCCAGCCGACAAGCCCACAGCAGCAGCAGAGCAGCCCAAGCCAACTGACACCCCTGTGGACAAGCCTGCAGCAGCAGCAGAGCAGCCGAAGACAGTGGGCAAGCCTGCAGACAAGCCTGCAGACAAGCCAGCTGACATACCTGCACAGAAGCCTGCAGCAGCAGCAGAGCCTCAGCCAGCTGACAAGCCTGTAGACAAGCCTGCAGACAAGCCAGCTGACATACCTGCACAGAAGCCTGCAGCAGCAGCAGAGCCTAAGCCGGCTGACAAGCCAGCAGAGAAGCCCACAGCAGCAGCAGAGCAGCCCAAGCCAGCTGACAAGCCAGCCGATAAGCCTGCAGCAGCAGCAGCAGAGCAGCCCAAGCCAGCTGACAAGCCAGCCGATAAGCCTGCAGCAGCAGCAGCAGAGCAGCCCAAGCCAGCTGACAAGCCAGCTGATAAGCCTGCAGCAGCAGCAGCAGAGCAGCCCAAGCCAGCTGACAAGCCAGCCGATAAGCCTGCAGCAGCAGCAGAGCAGCCCAAGACAGTGGACAAGCCAGCTGACATGCCTCCACAGAAGCCTGCAGCAGCAGCAGAGCCTAAGCCAGCTGACAAGCCTGTGGAGAAGCCTGCAGGAGCAGCAGAGCCCAAGCCAGCTGACACACCCCCACACAAGCCTGCAGGAGCAGCAGAGCCCAAGCCAGCTGACACACCTGCACAGAAGCCCGCAGCAGCTGAGCCCAAGGCTGCCGACAAGCCAGCGCAGAAGCCTGCAGCAGCAGAGTCAATGCCAGTGCAGAAACCAGCAGAGCAGCCCAAGCCAGCTGAAAAGCCTGTGCATAAGCCTGCAGCTGCAGAGCTCAAGCCTGTGCAACAGCCTGCAGCAGCAGAGCCCAAGCCAGCTGACAAGCCAGTGCAGAAGACTGCAGCAGCAGAGCCTCAACCCGCACAGATGCCAGCAGCAGCAGAGCCCAAGCCAGCTGACAAGTCGGTGCAAAAGCCTGCAGCATCAGAGCCTCAACCCGCACAGAAGCCCACAGCAGCAGAGCCAACGCCCGCCAAGCAGCCTACACAGATCCCTGCAGAGCAGCCCAAGCCTGTGCAGAATCCGGCTGCAGCAGAGCCAAAGCCCACACAGAAGCCGGCTTCTGTTGAACCTATGCCTGTGCAGAAGAAGCCTGCAGCAGCAGAGCCCAAGGCCGTGCAGAAGCCAGCAGCAGCAGAGCCCAAGCCAGCTGACAAGCCCCTTCAGCAGCCGGCAGCAGCAGAGCCTCAGCCCGCACAGAAGCCCACAGCTGCAGAGCCAAAGCCCGCCAAGCAGCCTACACAGATCCCTGCAGAGCAGCCCAAGCCTGTGCAGAATCCGGCTGCAGCAGAGCCAAAGCCTGCACAGAAGCCGGCTTCTGTTGAACCCACGCCTGTGCAGAAGAAACTTGCAGCAGAAGAGCCAAAGCCAGTGCAGAAGCCAGTGCAGATGCCTGCAGCAGCAGAGCCCAGGCCAGCTAGCAAGCCCACTCAGCAGCCAGCAGCAGCAGCTGAACCCAAGCTTGCCGACAAGCCCGTGCAGAAGCCTGCAGCAGAAGAGCCCAAGCCAGCTGACAAGCCTGGTCAGCAGCCAGCAGCAGCCCAGCCAAAGCCAGCCGAGAAGCCAGTAGAGCAGCCCACAGCAGAGCCAAAGCCTGCGCAGAAGCCTGCAGCAGCTGAGCCACAGCCGGCTGACAAGCCAGTGCAGATGCCAGCAGCAGCAGAGCTCAAGCCCGTGCAGAAGCCAGCAGCAGCAGAGCCTAAGCCAGCTGACAAGCCTGTTCAGCAGCCGGCAGCAGCAGAGCCCAAGCTTGCCGACAAGCCCGTGCAGAAGCCTGCAGCAGAAGAGCCCAAGCCAGCTGAAAAGCCTGTTCAGCAGCCGGCAGCAGCCCAGCCAAAGCCAGCGGAGAAGCCAGTAGAGCAGCCCACAGCAGCAGAGCCCAAGCCTGTGCAGAAGCCTGCAGCAGCTGAGCCAAAGCCAGCCGACAAGCTCCCACAAAAGCCAGCAGCAGCAGAGACCAAGCCAGTGCAGAAGCCTACACCAGCCGAGCCTCAGCCCGCACTGCACCCCGCAGCAGCAGAGCCCAAGCCAGCTGACAAGCCAAACGCTGTCCAAACACAGCCTGCAGTACCAGCGACAACACCAGTGGCCACAACCCCACCAGCCGCTGCCGCCCCTACCCAGAACCGCACCACTCAACTCGAGCCTATTAAGCTCTACCTGGTGGCCACATTCGCCCAGGGTATCACCCCACCCAACTCCGGAGTGAAGCTTATTGCCGATGCCATCCTCACAAAGCATGTCGACTGCATTCAGGATCAGGCAGTATCAGTCATTGCCCGCCCTTTCGGCAGCCACTATAGGGCTAGGCCCCGTGCCACCGCTGGAAGCACCCCGGGATCACAATCCCCCGACGAGTATGGGGACGGAGTCCTACTGCCAATGATCCACAGCCATATGAAACGATCTGCGCTGGAAGGCAAGCAGGTGGTGCTTCCTCTGAGTGAGGACGCTCCTGTGCCTCAAGCAATGCCGGCCGCCAGCAACACCACAGCAGCCCCGACAGCGATGTCAGTCCCTCCAGAGGCTATTGACCTTGCGAAGGAGCCTCCCAGTGCCGCGCAGTGCAAGGTATGTAGTTTTGGGTTTAGGGCTTAGGGTTAAGGTTTCCTAAACCCTCAACCTCAACGGCTGGGAGGGGGAGAGAGGTGTCGGGTGTATGTTATTGATGGATTGCTGCTGTGTCAGCCTGTGCTGAGCATGGTCTGACACGCAAATTGTACAAACAAAGCATTGTTGAAGAAAAGGGGGAAAACGAAACCACTGTATTGCTTCTTGGCACTACAGGGGTCCTTTGGCTTCATCCCAGGGCTCTACTCCCTCCTGGCGGCTTCCGTGGAAGGTGCTGACTGGGCCACTTGGAGCTGCCTTGCCTACAAAACCTCGATCAAAGACACCAAGGGCTATGCAAACGTCACTGCTGTGGAGATGTACAGTCCTGGCGCAGTGGAGCTCATCCCAGGGTTCACCTACACCTGCATTGCCTACTACCCTAAGGCCAATCCCACAGCCATTGCAGCAGCAAAGGAGAAAAACTGGGACACCTCTATTGCAGATGCTGTGGCCGCTGCAGTCAAGGCAGCAGCTGACACTACCTGCCCTGCGCTGACCTACCAGCCGCCGCTTCGTGGAGTGCCTCCGCCACCGATTCGTATCCAAGGGAACAAGCTCACGGCTGCTGGCAAGCCTCTGCAGATCCATGGCCTGAACTGGTTTGGCTTCAATGTGCCGATGGGGGTAGTGGACGGCCTGTGGGCTGGCGGTACGGATCTTGCCTCAGACTTTGGCAAGATCTCCTATCAGCTGAAGGTTTTGGGGTACAATGCAGTGCGCTTGCCCTTCACCCACAGGTAGGTGTTGTTAGGTGGTTGAGTGGGAAGGAAATGGGGGGCGGGGGTGGCAGTCCAGCATGGCAAGGCGGCTGATCATTGGGGGGGCGGCCCCCTGGCTTGCCTCCGTAACCATTTTCTACACACTGTTGGCTTCTCAGCGCTCGCACACCACAGGCAGTAGCCCCTTACAGATCTGTGAGGGGCGACTCTAGAGTGCGCACCCTGCATGCAGGCACACGCTGTCTGCACACCGGCTTTTGGTTGCATGCCTGCTGAAGCCCTACTGATGTGTGTGCAACGCTGCTTCTTGGGGTTTTTGGCTCACAGGAACCTCCTCAACAAGCAGGTGTCAGACGTGGTGCGCGAGTGCGCCCCCACCACCGAAGACCAGCTCAGGCAGCGCGTCACCGACCCCACGAAATGGGAGCAGGCAAAGAACAAGGAGATGCCTCTCAACGTCTCCCCGATGTTCAACCGCCAAGCCGGCAACTGCAACACGTACCTCCCTGGAGCTGGCAACATGGACCGCTTCTTATACGTGGTGCAGTCTTTCATCGCCCAGGGCATGTACGTCGTCCTCGACTACCAACCCATGGGCACTGAAGACTACGCATACGACCTCAATAAGTTCGTCTCCCAGTGGGCGGAGGTGTGGAAGCAGGTTACTTGCCTGCCAAACTGGGGCGTCGACATCTCTGGGCGCGTGTTTGTGGATGTCATGAACGAGCCAGACTCCATGGGTATCCGCTGGGAGGCAAACAACGACCGCCCCGGTGCTCAGCAGCTGTACCTTGGTACTGCGGACGCCCTGTGGAAGCTGACACCCAACCAGGTCATGTTCATGTTTGAAGGTGCGCGCGGTCAGGATTGCCTTTCCTAGTGTTTTGTGGACACAATTTGTTTCTTCTTGCCCTGCTTGAATGCTGAGTGATGCAGACGTACACCAGTTGGCCCAGTACGGTATCTGCACCTCGACTGGCACCATTCTCAGGTGGTCACCACCCGGGGCGTGTTGTGCCCCTAACCGTCCTGTGCTGCTTTGCCCCACCCTCAACTTCCCTGCCATGCTTGCCTGCTGCTGCTGTGTCACAGGCACTGGCCAGAACATGATGGGGCTCAGCTGGGGCAATGGCTTTGTCACCGACCGCAGTGTCATACAGAGCAGGGGCCTCAGTGATGCAAACGGCTTCTTCCAGCGCCTCGTCATCAGGCCATACGTCAAACAGGTGTGCCCCGCTGTAGGAGAATGCTGCTTGTGGCTGCCTGATTTGGTCCCCCTCAGTATCGCAGTGCGCACTGTTGGATGCCCATGTTCCACCTGCACACGCGCCTGTGTGTTTACACATAGCGTACATGCGAGCCATATGCAAGCCAGCGTGTGTATGTGTGTGTCTCAATGTTGGAGTGCACACATGGTGTGTTGACAGCCCTCCTGGACCTGTTTGTGTTGTGCCGGCTGTGCTGGTGCTGCTGGCGCCTGTTGCCCCTGAAACACCATCAACATCTTTTTCAAGCTTCTGTGTCTTCCTCTGTCTGCCACATGTCACATGCCACATGTCACGCTACCAGGTGGTCATCACGCCCCACGTCTATCCTCCCACCATCACCGGAGCCACCTTCCTAGGCAAAGACCTCTGGGAGCAATCCCGTGTGGCTTTCGGCTACCTGCAGAGCCCCGGGTACTGTGGCAGCCCCATGCTACAGACAGAGGGCAGTGACTCATTCGCTACAGCCTCAACCGCCAGCACAGGGACGGACGGTTTAGTCAACCTCCGAAGGCTCTTGTCTTTGGAGGGTGTTTCTGGCGGATCCAATGACAGCAACAGCAGCGGCGGCAGCGGTGTCATCTCTGGAACGATTCATAAGATGCGGATGATGCTTCAGGGGTGGGGCATCCTGCAGGCAGGTCTGTCGGCCGCAGACCCAAGCCCGGTGGTGCCTGGGAAGCTGCAGCCTGCTGGGTGTGCTGTGTTCCCTGTGGTTATTGGGGAGACTGGGTCCAACTTTGCCAGTGAGACAGACAGGCAGTGGCTGCAGGACTTTGCTGACTTTATCATGGCTAAGGTGAGTGTTGGATAGGGTGGGGTTGGGGGGGGAGGGGGGGTGGTCAGACTCTCCGAGAGTCTGAGTCAGCGCAGCTGGTGGTGAGTGGATGCCATGAGAGAGAGCTTGAGCAGAAGTCAGCCAGAGAATATATGTTGCGGGTAGCATTGCATGCAGTTTCAGGCAATAGTGGCAGATGTGGCATACCCTTGCAAAGAATAAGATTGGCAGCACCCCTGCAAAGTGCGCTGCGAATCCAGGGCTTCTGTGAAAGGTGTTGCATGTGTGCTGTGCTATGCTGTGCTGTGCTGTGCTGCAGGGTGGGGCCAGCTCCTACAACAGTCAGTCTCTGGCTGGCTGGCTGTGGTGGGCCTACAATGAGAACTCCATGGACACGTAAGCAACGCCGGACAGATTACTAATCATGACTTATCAGACCTGACTGCCTGCTGAGCTGCACCTTCATGCACCTTATGCAACAGTGTGTCTATGCTGTGTATGCATCAGTGTAGGTTTGAGTGTTGACTGGTTGTGGATTGAACGCCTGGCACTAGTGCTCGATGCAAAACCAGTCAACACTCAAACCTACGCTGATACACACACAGAATGACACACTACAGACTGAAAGACACACTACAGACTGACATAGACATCCAGTACTGTCCTTTGCTGCGAGGTGTATCTGCTGTCTGTCAGGGCAGAAAATTGCATTCTCGCTGCTAAGCCGCCCTCTCTGTTTCTGTTCCTGTTTCTGTCTTTGCCTGTGTTATCGCCTGTTTCTGCTGGGTGTTGCACAGGGGTGGCATTGTGATGAACCAATGGCAGGTAAGAGCATGCAGGGGGGCCAGAACCATATGCACTTCCAGGGTGGCTTTTGCGGCAATTGAACACACTGCTGCTGCCATCAGTGCAGCAAGCAGAGCAACAGCTGGCCATGCATGCCCAATAAAGCAAGCCAAAAAACTTGATACCAAGCTTGCAGACGGCTGATACTGTGATGTCAGCTAGCTGCCCCGGCTTGCAAATCTAGATGGTGCAACCGTCAAACATGTACTGCCACTGCCATTGTTCAACAGCAGTGTGGCTCGTCTTTGCCGTTGTGAGCCCTGTCATGACATGACTGTTCGTCCATGCTGCTGCTGTTTGTCTTGAATAGGACATCAACTGGGAGAAGATTCGTTACATGGTTGACAGGTTGGAGTTGAAGCCGTGGCATGTGGGTGCGCCAGACCGCAAGCCCCAGGTAAGACATGTTGGACTAGTGCACTGGCATCACAGGCACTACACAGCAGGGCACTACAGCACCAGGATACCGTACTGCACGGCACCATGCTTGCTACCCCCGTACTGCTGAGCTGGCAACCAATGCTGTTCAACAGCCACTGTCCGTGCAATGTCATCCTTGAGCACTTGCCATAATCTACAGAGGCTCTTGGCAACAACTGCCCACATATGCATGCACTCTCCTCAATGACACGTGTGTGTGTTGTGTCTGCGTGCAATGCAGCCCCCTGGCCCTACACCATCACCACCCGTCAAGCAGCCCCCTATGCCATCACCACCCACCAAGCAGCCGCCTGCGCCCTCACCCCCACCCTCTCCCAAGCCCTCACCCTCACCCTCACCCAAGCCAGCCCCCCCAGCAGCCAAACCCCCTGCCCCTACTCCGCCCACACCCAAACCAGCACCACCCGCACCAAAAGAGCCCACCCCCCCAGTGCCAACGCCCCCAGCACCCCGCCCACCCGGCCCCAGCCCCCAGTACGCAAGCCCCCTGCACCCCTGCCTCCACGGGCGCCACCAGTGTGGAACCCCCCAGCACTGATGCCGCCACGTGCACCACTGCCCCCACGCGCACCTCCTGCGGTTGGCAGGCCTCGGCGCCCTCGTCCTCCTGGCCGTAACTTCCCTGGCTTCCCTGGCCGCGGCGGTAGCTCTCCCTGGAGCCCCCGCTCCCCTCCCGCCTTCAACCCAGAAGAGGACGAAAGCCTCAATGTGCGCCCTGGTATGCCCGGCATCGGCGGACGGCCCAACCAGCCAATCAACCAGCCTGAGCAGCGCAGGCAGCCAGTCAACCAGCCCAATCAATTCAGGCACATTGGGGGACCTGAGGAGCCTGAACAGTCACCCCCCAGCATGGGCATCCGGCGCCCACCAATCGGCAATCAGCAGCCATTCAGGTCGCCCCGCCGCCCAAGCCAGCAGCAACCTGAGGAAGAGCCCCAGCAGCAGCGCAGGCAGCCTATTCAGCACGATGAGGACGAGGGCCCTGTCCACCGTGGCGGACCTGGTGGCTTCGCGCGCCCTGGGATGGGCGACAGCCGGGGCCCTCGCAACAGCAACATGGGCCCCAGGCGCAGGCAGCCGTGGGGCCGCGGTCCCGAAGACGCGGCTATGAACACGAAGAAACCTGAGGCCAAAACGAGCTATGGTGGCGATCAGGTGCAAGACTTTGACGACGACGATAAGCCCCGCGAGTTCGAGCTGCTGCCGGAGCAGAAGGACAAGTACTCGAAGAAGCAGGGAGGGTCCGAAAAGAAATCCAAGAACCCCTACGCTGAAAAGGAAGACAAGCGGAAGCCCGGCTTCAAAACCCCAGCTCACGACGATGAGGACGAGCCCGCTAAGGGTCCCATTCTGGACGGGCCCGGTTTCAAGAGCCCTCAAAAGCCCAAGCCCAAGCCTAAGCCCAAGCACGAGCAAGAGGACTCCGATGACAAGAAATCGAACGACGAGTTCTGGTACGGCAGTAAGGACGAGTCCGAGGAGGATCACTCCGGTGAGGAGCAAGAGGAGCACCGCCAGCACAGCAACAGCGGCGATAGCGGGGACGACGACCAGGAGCGCCGACGCAGCGATGACAGCAGCGGTGAGGAGGACACAGCAAAGGAGAAGCCAAAGTCCCCTCGCAAGTATAAGTCCCTTGACGAAAACCCTGATGACGACCGGCCTGAATTCTCCAGGGACTCCCCCAGCCCCAAGTCAAAACCTGGCAAGGATTCCAAGTCTGATGCAGACGACTCCACAGACAACAAGAAGGACTCCAGCAGCAGCAACGACGGCAGCAAGGAGCAGGATGACAGCACCAGCGCCAGCAAGGAGCCATGCATCAACATTGAGGATATCCCGGCCACAAAGGGCGGCTACAGGTTCGTGCCGCCCACCATGCGCAGCAAGCTGTGCAAGAAGCCGGCTGCGGCCACCAAGCCCGGCAAGGACTCGAAGAAGTACGAGTCCCTAGAGGACGATGGCAGCAGCAGCAACTCTGACAGCAAGGACGATGGCAGCAGCTCAGACAGTGGCGATGAGCAGAAGCCAAAGAAGGAGCAGAAGAAGTACCAGCGCTTGGACGAGGAGGACAGCACGGAAAAGCAGTACGAGCGCCCCAGCAAGGAGGACAGGGACTCTGAAGATAAGGACCCCAGCTCTGACAAGGACTCCGGCTCCGACAGTGACTCCTATTATGGAAGGGAGGACTCCGGCTCCAGTAACGACGAGTACGAGTACAAGAAACACGGCGACCGCAAGGATGACTACTCGACCACAAAGAAGGGCGGTTCAAAGAAGAAGTCTTCCAACAAGAAGGAACCAGAGGAGGATCTCTGGGAGTACCCGTACCCCTGGCCCATCGTGCGCGACGATGACTTCGGGTTCGATCTCCCAGACGGCAAGATCGAGGACAACTTCTGGATCAAGGCTAACAAGGATGGCTTCATCTACATGCCCAAGTGGGACCCAGAGCTGGCGCCAGACTACCACCCCAAAACTGACCGCGCAGGCAACAACGCGGTCGACACCGACAAGTACCTCGATCGCCAGTACGGCAAGGAGCTGCGGTGGAAGCGGGTGGGCGGCGACGCCAGGGAGGTGTCCTCAGAGGTTGAAGCAGACAGCCGCAGCAGCCGCCAGAAGGACATCATGGCTATGGGGCCCAAGGATGTCATGCGTCAATACACCGACAGCCGCAGTGAGAGCCGCAGCGCCCCTAGCCCTACCAGCAGCAGTGTAAGGGATCCCAGGAGCAGGGTGGTGGAGCAGCAGGGGCCCGGCGGCAGGAGCAGCAGCGACAGCAGGGCACCGGTCGAGCACAGGCCAAACCAGCGCAGCAGCTTGCCCAACAGCGGCAACAGCAGGGCGCCTAGCAGCAGCCCCCAGAGCAGGGGAAGTGGCAACAGCCAGGGCAGGCAGCAGGGTATGAGGGCTCCTGATAGTGCCCAGCTGCGTTCCAAGCAGATGCCCACCTCAGCCCCTAGGCCCGGCCAGTCAAACAGGCAGGACATTATGCACAAGACCAGCCTTGACGGACCCTCCGCCGGACCTTCCCGCCCAATTGTCCCTAAGGCCAAGCCTGTCTCAGCTCTGCAGCCCAAGCCCACTGCAGGAGCACTACCCAACAGGAGCCAGGCCTCTCAGGGTCCCATGCAACCTCGGCCCCAGCAACGCAGCGGCGGCTACAGCGGTTACCGCCCAGTGTTCGGCATCAACAACCAGGTGCATCTGCAGAAGGGTCCCGTCCACGGCATGGAGGCCAAGCTCATGTCTGGCCCTAACAGCCAAGCCGGCAACACCCAGGCCTCTTTGATGACCACGCACGGCTCTGTAAACCCAGGGGTGCAGCAGCAGCTCACAACAGGGGCTGCAGATGCTGTCCAGGGGAAGGTGCTCTACTGGTCATATGGTGCAAAGGGAGAGCTGGTCCCTGTGTACACTGAGTCACAGGCAGACTCTGCAGGCACTGGCAGCACAGCAACAGCAGGAATAGACTCAGCGGATTCCAGCAACCTTGCTGACGACTATGACGTTGTGCAGGACAGCAGTAGCCCCGCAGTAGGAAGTGCCGTGCAGCAGGGAGCAGCACTACAGGCTGCTGCAGCAGACAGCTATGATCCTGCAGATGACTACGAGCCTGTAGCAGCGGCACCAATGCCGGCAGGCACTTACTCAGCTGAGTTTGAGGCCGTGGCACCGCATACAGGTGTGGTCACGGCAGCGCCACAGGCAGCTGCAGCACCAAAGGCACAAGCTTTCACCGCACCCTCCCTCAGGAACATTCTGTTGAGGTCTGCTGCTTCTGCTGCAACAGCCGCTGTGCCAGCAGCAGCTGACTCAGCAAGCACCCCTGCTGCCAGCCCTCAGGCGGCAGTTGGCATTGCTGCCACTGGCAGCAGCAGCAGCAGCACTGCCAAGGTTGCAACGGCAGCCGCCAGCACAGCCACAGCAGCAGCTGCCAAGTCCAGTGATGATGGCACTGTGCACATCATATCAGCTGTTGAGCTGGGACACAGGCAGCAGTGACCATCTGGACTGTGGTCACTTTCCCGCGTGCGTCCGTGGTTGGGCGCGTCGCAGGCAGCAGCTGGCATGCTAGTTGGTTCCGACTGCCCTGTGTAGCGGAACTTGTCTGGTGTGCTGCACTGCCTGCTGGTGCCGAAGTGTGGATTATTTCCGAGGGGAAATCCAAGAGCGGGATGTTGTGTGTTGCGGACTTGACAACTGCACGTTTGTTAGCAAGGAATACGTAGGGTTCTCTGCAGGGGTGGACTGGTGAGGCAGATTGAAGTTGGCGGGAGGGCGGGTGGGTGGAAAGGGAGGGTCAGGGCGCACAGCATATGTGTGCGGACAAACAAACTGATGCATTTTGACCGTTTTCATTTGGTGGAGGTTGAACTGTGCATGTTTCTGACTGTTTGCATGCTGGTCAGGCCTGCTGTTAGGGGGGGCAGGCGGCACTGTGCCGGGCAACTGCTGCAGTGACTTACACATGTCATTGCAGCTGCTGAAACGGGGATTGAGAAATGCATGGGCAAGGCATCTATGAGTATCAAGCATACACCTTACCTGCTTATGTCAGGTATGCTGAAGATGTGGCCTTGCTGCATCTTTCTGTCTCAGGAAAGTCTTGTGTTTCAAAGTTGTAGTAGTACTCGAGTAGGTTGGCAGAAGCAACAGCTAAGTAGTGCTGTTTAAAGGTCAACCACAGCAGTGGCGGTTACTGTGGGCCTGCAGACGGCGACTTCAGAGCCACACCAGCAGTTCAATGCAGCTGCAACAGCATGTAGTGTCCATCTTGCCCACTGGGGTTTAGGCCTTCATGAGGGGCCTTCAAACTTGCCTTTAGGGGAACTGCATACATGTTGATGCTGGTATATGCAGCTTTGTAGGTTTAGCAGGCACAGCAGGCTGCTCGGTGTCTCATGCAATGCATAGCGCATGGTGGGTCACATGCACGGTGTCCTGCTGTGCCGCCTGTGATCGTGTGGCAATCAGGCAGGCTGTCTTATGGGAGCTGGCACGGTATCGTTCCCTTGACCAGTAAATGACTGCATGCAAGAAAGTGTCAATTTTTATGGTTTGTTTGTTTCATTCAACCGAGCTGTTGGTAACACATTATGTTGACTGACAGACTACAGACGTCACGAGGTGAACTACAGGAGGTTAGAGGTTCAACATGTTGCATGCAGTACTTGCTTGCGGGTGCATGCATAGCCGCATGGTCTTGGTCATCCAACCAGCTTGTTGCACAGCGCCCACACAGGAACAACCTGTGAAGAGAGGACTGCACCATCCACAGCAATCCATCACAAGGACCACAATGGATCCAGCCAACCTGCTTGGTTGGGTTCTGCACACCAAGCTGGTGCACAGCACCACATCTCCACAACAACACATACATATGTCACATGACAGGCACCGCGTGCGTGGGCACAAGGAATGGCAGAACAGCAAACAAGTGATGTCACTTGCTGCACACACAAGCAAGCAAGCTTGGCAGACCACACACCCCATACCAGGCACAATGGGTCTTTCTTGGGGCAAAGCAAGGCTTGACACAGCGGCAGAGCTTCAAGTGCAGCCAGTCTGACAACAGTTGCCAACAAACACCACCATCAAACATGGCACAGCAGCTGTGACTTGTCTGTTCCAACAGACAGTGTGCACAGCATGCTCAAAGCACAACCCCTGGCTGCTCCACCTCGTTCCACCTGCATGCATGTGATGCGCTTGGGCACCAACCGTCACCTTGCCATGTTCTCACAGCCGGCATACCCACATGCAAAGCCCCTGCCCAGGAAACCACAGGGCTCAAGCACACGGCTGCCAGTCCTGCACACGGCCAAAACTGCAGGCAGCAACAAGCCACTGCCTCAAAAGCCACACACGCAGCCAGCAAGCACCAGCAACAGTAGGCGATGCCATGCTGGCACTCATGCGGGGGGATTCATATAAGACTGTACAAAGTCACACTTGCAAGGAGACAGGGAGTGTGATAAACATTGTACTGTACAAAGCGCCGCCCCCTGGCAGGCGGGCATCCCCAGACGGCCCACAGGCCTAAATATACTACATCGTCTGCAGCGTCTCAGACATAACGCAGGAGGTGTGTGCTGTCATCAATGGTACACGTGCATCTGCACAGGGGTTGTGAGTGAGACACACACACACACACGACACATCTTTGCGCCAGACACACAAAAGATGGAGGGAACCCCCACGTACTTTCGTTGTCAGCACACACACGCGCATGCACCCAGGGGCAGCTGTCCAAGCGGTCCCCGGAAGCAAAACAGGTGCACACCCACCCCAAGGGACAGCCAGGGGGCCGAACACATCCACACATATCAACACCAGCCCAATAACGCATCCTCAACCTGCGCCCACAGAGGGTGCAAGTCAAGCAAGCAATGTAAGGACAGCGATACCTCGGCAAACACTACAGCCAATGTGGGTGCAAAGAAGTGCAGGCACCTGGGGGAGGACACGGAATACGCACCACTCATCTTGCACCACAAAATGCTTCCTTGCAGCCTTGCAAGACCATGCCTGTCGCCACAGCTGTGCACAATGCGTCAGGCGCCAAGCTTGCGAGAAACACGGCTGGACAATTGCAAAGGAAACACATGCAAGACGACTGTGATGCAACACAGGTAGGCAGGCACACAGTGCAGCATGGCAGCGTGGCCCCGGGGTGTGATCCGGGGCGGCTGCATGATGCAGGCAACATACCAAACCGGGCGGCTGCATGATGCAGGCAACATATCAAACACAAGCATGCATTGCTGCGTGCCCTCAAGCCAAGCTGTGAGCCTGCACCCGCGATATGCCCAGGACCGGCTCTGAGGATGCCCTCCAATTGCAAAGAGGCACGGCGATGGCACAGCACGACTCTGCAGATGCCTCTGAACTTGCAAGCAGGAACAGAAACGGTGAGGCACAACGCTGTGCATTCGCAAGGAGGCCCCGGTCCTGGATGCGCACCCATAGCATAAAATATCCCACAAGCACATCGGGAAACTGGAGATATGCATGCACCCCAGCAGGACACCAACCACAGCACTCACTCAACATGTCCACAAGGATTCACAGTGTGCAAGTGCACCTGGCAGTAGTGCCACGAGCACCCCAAGAACCTCAAACAGACAAAACGTGCCACATGCACTCCTTGTACAGCATGATCTGTGGGCGAAATGCCGCAAGGACAAGCGAATCAGTGCTGAGTGAAACCCCATCGACACAGCTTGGTACACCCCACCAATCTGCCCCCATCTGGCTACCGCAGCCCAAGCACAGCCTACCCCATGCGTGAGTGGGGCAGCACAACAAGTGCTGCGCATTCAACTCGCACTCCAGCACGCACCAACAGTCACTGTCAGTCCCAGACACTGACTACACCACCAGCAGCATCAACAACAAAAAAAACGCGCACAGAACACACCCCAAAGTGCACAGTCCTCCTGCAAAAGCACATGCACAGACACACCTGCAGACTGCACAGACTTGAACTTTGCAACCACACACCTGCTCACCACCCCCATCCTGCCCTACAGGGCCAAAGCAGCCTGCAGCTGACACCGTGCTTAGGCACAGCAGGCACAAGAGGCATGCACGACCTGCCGGCAGGCCCTCCCAGCCGCTGCCACGGCACCACAGCCCCCACCGCACACCCCACATGCTGCATGCCTGCTCAGAAGCGTGGGCACGACATGGCGACGGTGCCGAGGCCTGCTGCCTGCGAGGCGCCCCGCCAGGCGCCCTTGCCGGGCCGCAGCGCATCATCCATGAACGCCAGCAGCTCCTGCATGAACGCCTGCCACTGCTGCTCGCTGAGCCCGCTCAGCACCTCGTTGGTGGCGCGGGGCGGGGCCCGGATGACAGGGGGCGGGTACATCGCCTTGTGCAGCCCGGTGCGGCGACGGGGGCCCCCTGCTGCCTTCTTCACATTCATGCAGCGACCTACCGTTGCGAGGCCGGCCTTGGACTTGAGGTCACGGAACATCCAGCCGCCGCTGGCCACCTGCATTGAGCGAGCCATGTCGCCTGCACCGCCGTCGCTGATGGGGCCAGACAGCGCAGGGCCCAGCGGGGAGCACAGGCTGCCGCCAGCACTCAGCGTGCCACAGACCGACACTGCTGCTGCACCCTCGCCATCGGCACCGCTGCTTGCTGTTGCCAGGCGGGAGAAGGCAGAGGGTGGCGGTGTCTGCAGCTGCACGGTGCTGCTGAGGTACTGAGACAGCACCTCTGCCTGCCTCAAGCTGCCCGCAGCTGCCATGACCACATCATCCTGCTCGGCCGCTGCCGCGCCCCCACCGCTGCCAGCGCCTGCTGCTGCAGGCAGGCGCCCTAGGGGGCTGGCGCCACGCGCACAGCGCACCTCCCGGCCAACGGGTGTGTGTGCTGCGCTGCTGCCGCTGTCGTCATCCAGGTCAAATAGCAGGTCCCCATCTGCGCCTGGCCTGCCCAGTGACATAGCCGTCGGCAGGTTGCAGGTGGTGCCCTCGCTGATCACCGACCCCATGTCTGCGCTGGGCACCTTGCCTGTGTGTGCAAGGTCCCCTGGACCAACCCCAGGCCGCTGCACCTGCTCGCCTGCAAGCTCCCCAGACGCTGCTGTCATGACCGCCAGCCGTGACGGCTGCGGGGCCTGCTGCTGCTGCTGGGACGTGCTGAGCACCATGGGGCTGCCGGCCAGGCTGCCGCTGCTATGCTCCTGCTCGGAGGACTCATCCAGCTCGCTGCTGCAGTCCTCTTCCAGGAGGTCCTCCTCGTCCTCCTCCAGCACAGCGGTGGGGAAGCCGTCGCTGCTGTGGGAGCTGCTCAGCATGGAGGCAGTCAGCTCGCGTGTCTCAACAGCCTGCAGGACAAGCCACAGCCACATATGTTCGTTGACATGCGGTTTGATTGAGTGAGGTTTGTGCACCAACAGCAGCCATGCCGTGAAGCACAGCGGCCCAGAGGAGGGTCAGCGCTGCTGCTGGACTCTTTGCGCGCGCTGCTGGCTAACAGCGCAAGCAACAAGTAATTGCTGGGGAACTGGCCTCTCAGCTGCGTGCAGGTGCGGACCGACACCACATAACACCAGCACAACATACAGCACACGGTTGCAGGAGATCCTGTGGGGTGCAGACAAGTTGCAGGAAACCCCTTGGGGTGCAAGCAAGACCATCATGTTGGCACGCACCTGCCGGGCAGCAATGCAAGCCTTCTCCAGTTCACTTGGGTTGCTGTCATCGCCGTCCAGTGCATCCAGGGGCCTGCTGGCTAGTGCACCAATGTCTGCCAGGCTGAGGCCAGCAGCCGCGCAGCGCTGCAGGAAGTTTGTAGAGACCTCCAGCACGCGCAGGCACTCTGGGCGCAGGTTGGGCAGCTCCTGCAGGCAGCACAGCACAGCACAGCACAGCACAGAAGGGCTGTGTAAGAACATGTCCTAAGCAGGAGTGCATGGCCACAAACACATCCATCACATCAGCAGAAGCCGCTTGAGGATGACCACCACCACATGCAGTGAAGTGGCTCGTTTTGGAAATATTGCCACAGTCAGTGCCAGCTCAGCACAGTCATGCGCAACCCCCGATCAACTGCTGCCACAGGCATGCGCGCCCAGACACATTCCAAACGCATTCCAACCCTGAACACCCTACCTGCTGCAGCAGCGCGATGTCGCCAGCAGCATCCAGCCGTGCAATGTACTTCAGCTCCTCCTCACTGAAGGGCAGGCAGGCCTGGGGCCAGTGCAGCCACTCAAAGTAAGGCGCCTCCAGCGCCTCAGGCAGGCAGAAGCCATGGTCGATCGGGATGAGCTCATACTCGCTGCCGGCCACCGCCACTACTGCGGTGTTGGAGAGGAAACTGGGCGCGCGGGAACCAAGCGTCCTGGTGCTGCCCGTGAACGCTGCCAGGTCCCTGCAGCTGCCAGTGAGCTGTGGCTGGCGCACCAGGATGTTTCCTGCGTGCCGGTCTGTGTTGAACAGCCGGATGTCCAGGATGCCGATGGCATGCACGTCCCTTGTGCGGAAGCGACTCGCACCAAAGTCGCTGGTGTCCGCAATGTGGTACACGAACTCCTGCAGGGACCCCAGCTTCAGCAACTGCTCTGCGGTGCTGACAGCATCGCCGCTGCTGTCGCTGTCCCTGGGGCCTGCTGGCGCATCTCCTGCAGCTGCTGCGGCTGTGATGACTGACGCCATGCTGCAAACGCTGCTTGTGCGCGCGCTCATGTTGCTGGGGCCGCCGCCGCCCCCTGCAGCAACAGCGGTGCTGGGCGCATACTTGTAGTTGAACGCTGGGTGCCGTGCGCGCACCAGCACAGTGTGCGGGACCTGCATGCATGTGCGCACAAAGAGCAGGACGGGTCAGCACAGCAGCAGGGTGTTGAGGACACATCTGCCCACAAACCTTGACAGGTGACGAGCTGTGTCGCCTGGAAAACAAGCACCAAGCCGGCTGACCCAACCTGCGACCCATCACTGTTCAACTGGTGCTGAGGCGCCCAGCCAGCGAGTCAGACAGGTCAGCGCACCTGTGCATAGTGGTCATGGTCCAGCAGGTACGCAGCCACCTCCCGCATGGCTGCCTCCCCCACACGAACTGTCGACTTCCAGCCGGGGTCTCCCAGGTTGCGGCCGACATAGCCCTTGGGGTTGGCAGGTGCCAGGGGCTCCTCGTCACAAGGCTTGAAGATGGCAACCTTGCGCCCGGCCTCGTTGGTGAAAAAATATGTCCCGCCCATGCCCTCGCGGGCAGCCTCTGGGTCTTGGCGCGCCTGCAGACACATTCAAACCAAGCAGCGACAGCTTAGCACACCCTCAATCTGCCTGATGCTGACATGTGCAAGTGCTGATGTGCAGGTCCAGGGCACCAACTACGTATGTGCTGACCTGCAGGACGGTTGGGACACCAGGCTGATGAACCGTGCAAGACCCACGGCACCCGTTTGCAGCCGAGATCAACTGCTTTGCTGGCGATCTGCGCAGCTGCGCCTGCCACCGCTGCAGCCAGTCAGCAAGCAAGCAAAGTTGCAACATCTGCTACAATCTGCGACAAAAAGCTGCTGCTGCATTTGCTGCAGGTGCGCACCTTGATGCCGCGCACAACAGACTTGACAAGCCGCCGCACCCCTGTGCTGGCATGTGCTGTGCAGGCCACTTCAATGTGGCCGTCCAGCTGCTGCTCGCTGCTGCCTGCCACACTGCCCATCAAACCAGGACCACCACCAGACCTGCACACCACAAGCAGCACAGCAGGCAAGCCCGATCAGCAGGCCGTGACAGCACGCAAGGTATAGCTGCAGCCATGCACTTGCTCACTGCATGCCCTGGGTATGGTTGCAACCATACCATGTACACCTGCCCTAGCTCCAGAGGAACAGTCCGCAAGTACACCCAACCACTGTGTTGCTTTGATGACAATGCATGTTGGCTGAAAGCACCCACCTGCTGATCTCGAGCAGACCACTCCATCCCACAGGAGTGCTTGGCTTGTCAACAGGCTGCCTGCTGTTATTGCCCACAGCAGCGATGACTACGCTGCTGTCACTGCAGCTGCTGCTGCTTCTTGAGCGGTCAGCTGCTGCAGGTGCTGCACAGCTGGCTGTGGGTGTAGATATGACGAATCCATGAGTGGTGGTGAACGATTCTGTAGTGCTGAATGCAGACGCTTTGACCATGTCCAGACCCTGCGAGACGGACAGAGGACAGTGTGTTGTCCACCTGTGAACCTGCTGCTCAAACATGCAAGGTGGTCTGTGGGTGCATATAGCCAGCAAAAGCGTGTTACCTTGATGCCCATGGAGGCGTCAGCAGCTGCAGGCAACACAGGACCACCGCACCCCTCACTCCGCTGCTGTGCACCCTGACGTCCGCGCCCACCTGATGACTGTCAGACCCTGTCTCAGGCTGAACCACAACCATTGAGTTCTGTTGCATGTACATGACGGGCCAGCCTCGATCGAGACGCTTCAGAGGATGGCACCCGAGGCACAAGCTTTGCACACCAGAAAGACGACCCTGCTGTCACTGCTGAGTGCTGCAGAGCACACCACACGGCGAAGATACAGAGGGGCTGTGCGTTGAGGGTTTGAACACAGCACGTCCTTTGCACGGACACGTATGCAGCGTGAAATTAGGAAGCGATCGTAGCGGGCTCTGGAGTGCTGAGCCAGGCATGGGTTGGCCTGTCGTGCTGAGGCCAAACGCCTGCAATTCAGGTCCTGAACTCTAATATTGCTTCGTTCCACCAGCTACCAGCGGCTGGGGAGGTGCAAGCACAATGTCTGTCTATCATCCCCAGGACCCTCACCGTCTCGTCCGAGGACCTCAATAGCTCTGAAACCAGTAATAGCCCTCTCTCGCTCCCTTCCTCTCAAGCGCGTGCCCTGTCTATGAAGCCAGCACAGCAAGGTGCTGTTGCTCTAGCTACAATCCCATGTTTCTTTGTGTTTAGCTCGGAATAAAAGCCATGCACTCAGCAGGTTGGCCCTTGGCACACAGGTGCAATCGACAAAGTGTGACTCTGAGTGAGACCATAACCTTGCATGGCCGGGCGGAAGAGTCCTCCTCCCCTTACTGAACCTGAACCTCGTTTCTATGGGGTGTACCTTCCCCCTACCCCCCCCCCCCCCCCGACGTGCCCTCATAAGATAAGATTGATTGAACGACTCTGCTGAAATGGCGGGCTAGCTTGGGGGTGTTCAGGGGGCCATGCCACCCTGGCCCAAGGCCTGTGACCCAGTTTGCACAAGCCCGCTGAGGGATGGTGGGGGGTCACCGTGTGTGCAAGGAGTGGGACTACGGGACACCTCAGCATGGGCACTTGACGAGTTCAGATTTGTCATCAACATCAACATCTATTCAGCAAACCTGCCCAATGCCGTCCTGCACACGCGCCCGCCTGTCAACAACTTTTGACTCGAGATGACAATGGTGTCTCGTTGGGGCGACAAAGAGACGGGGATACTCCACCAACCGGCCACACACACAACAGCCCAGTGATCACAGCTGTTGGGGTCCTGGCAACGCGTCGCCTCACCAATGGTCAGTAACTTACACACCTGGCCCGATGATCACCTTCCCGGGGCAAAGACGTTGAGGGGGGGAGGGGGGGGGGGGGGGGGTCGGTGTAACACTAACCACTCTCCCTGCTCTTTACATGTTCTTCAACCTGACCCAAAGTCCCATACTGTGCTGATGGACGACCTTGCAAGCCCAGCTCACCAACACTCAAAGACCTGGTTCAGCAACCCTGACTTGGTTGAAACACCCTGGCCAAGCCCTGTCAGCTACACAGCTGGCTGTCCCAAAGAGCCCCCACCCCAAGCATCATCTCCACCCCAAGCATCAGGGTTGGCGGGCTGCTCGCCCCCTGCATCCGCCACCGAGCGCGCCTTGTACTTATCCATCGCTGCCAGAAACTGATCGATCTCAGCAGTGCCCTTCGCCTTGAACGCAAACGTCCTCATACTGGACGCAGCCGCCGCCGGTGCTGCTGCTGCCGCTGCCGCCGCATCCCCCTCTGCCTCCTTCTCCCCCTTTGCCTGACCCCCGCCCTCCCCACCCCCAGCCGGCGCTGCGTTTACAGCAGCAAAGGTGGCGCCCTTGCCCCCCATCATCTTCTCTGTGGGCATCTTGGGGTAGAGGTTGGCATTGAGCAGCAGCCGCTGGCTGCCCTTCTGCCGCATGACCAGCCGGGCCCGGTGGCTGCTGCGGTGGACATTCAGGCGCAGGTCGCCCCGCCCACGCTCCTTCCAATTGCCATCCACAAACTCATAGAGCTTGCCGTCCGCTGCGATGCGGGAGCAGTCGTTTTGACAGCAAGCAGCAGCAGCAGGGCATGCAGCAACAAAACAGGGGGAAAGGTCAGCAGCAGTCCACAACTTCGTACAAACTACATCCAGTTCACGCTGTGGGCACCAGCGGTGGTGGCAGCTGTAGCAACAGGCGTGCAGGCGCAGCATGGTGGCAGCAAAGACAAGCAAAAGCAAAGGGGAGAGCCCTGCTCACAAGATGCATGGTGCAGCCTCATGACTAAACACATGCAGGACAACCAAGCTCCAGGCCTACATGCCATGGCACTCTGCTGCGACAGTCCTGCAGGCCTGTGCCATGTAGACGCACGCCTGGGTGCAGCCACACTGTGACTCACCCGAACTCCACTCAGTGCAGCTACGTCCATTGCGTGCCACAGGCAGAAAGCAGAAGCCCCGCGCTTGTATGGCCCCTTTCCCCACTGTCTCCTGAAGGTGCAACCAAGAACCCTTCCCTGGCCACATGCCGACCCCATCTTCCAAGCTCTGTTCCCACACACCTGTGAACACGGAGTTCTCCTCCTCCTCCCCGGTCTGCTTGGGCACCTCACTCAGCTGCACCACAGGAGCCACCTCCTGCCCACCAAACAGCTCCTGCCCATTCTCCTCGGCCCCGTTCTCCCCTTCACCCCCACCCTCCTCGGCGTCCTTTGCCTTGCTGCCACCCGCAGAACCAAACCCGCCAAATGTGCTGGGCTGTGGCGCCGTAAAGCCGGCAAACAGGCTGCCACCAGCAGTTGAGCCATCTGCAAAAGGCAGGAACACCACACAGCAGCAACATGGTCAGTGGTAGGCTTGCACACTGCTGCAGCGCACACAGGTGTACTTGTGGCTGTGTGAAAGATGTGATGTTTTGTGACTATGTCGAAGATAAGATGCTTTGTGCATTTCTTGGCGTATCAAGCACATCACATGCAACAGCTGCGCCACTGCACGACTCAAGTGTTGCTCAATGCGGAAAACAAGGTCCAGGCGCACTTGGCTCCATAAGAACCCATTGCCTGCAGCATTCACCCTGCAAAACCAACTTCAAAGTATGCACAACAAATCCACCACATCCAACCCAAGCATGAACAACCCAAGCCTACCCCCCAAATAAACCGGAGCTTGCAGCCGAAAGCCTCGACTCACCCTTTGCTGCTGCTGCAAGGCCACCAAAGCCAGTGCCGCTGCCAAAGCCTCCAAACCCGCCCGTAGTCGCCCCAAGCCCGCCAAACCCGCCAAAGGTGCCCCCACCAGCAGCTGCAAACCCACCAAAGCCCCCGCTGGTGCCCCCCGCTGCCTCCTTTGCCCCTGCCTGCTCCTGCCCTGCCTTATCCCCTTCTGCTGCTGCTGCTGCCTTGTCGTCTGGCTTGCTGCCCTGCTGCTGCTCTGCTTCCACAGCTGCCTGCTTGTCAGCTGGCGATGCTGCTGCTGGTGCTGCTGCTGGTGCTGCTGCTGCTGCCTCTGGGGCACTGGTGGCATCCTCACCCTGCAGGTCAGGAGTGCAGGACAACATACGCATGACCATGCAAACACGCAGTATCAGGGGAACAACCTTCGTTGCTGCACACCCCAGCCAGCACCATGTTGCAGCTCCAAGCCAACAGCATATCGGCTGTAGGCATGTTGCAGGGCTGATTGCTGCCACAGCTCTTCATGGCTTGAAGCCATATCTGCTCACGTTGGGTGCTTACGTGCACACTCCTACAGGTAGACGCTACAGGTAGACGCCAATCCAAACACTACAGTTTATGCTATTTATGCATTGATAGGGTAGGCTGTTTATGCATTGGCGAGAATAGTCCAAATTTCAGCACCACACACACATACACACCTTGTCCTGCACGTCAGGCTTCTCGTCCGCCTGATTGGCAGGGGCAGCTGCAGGGGCAGCTGCAGGGGCAGCCTCAGCTGCTGCTTTGCTGGCATCAGCGGGTGGTGCTGGAGCCTGCAGCAGCCGAAGAAGCATGATAGTGAAGCCCCAACACTACTTGACAACAATGATGCGAGCACGCCCACTTGCAGCGGGTTGATCACAGTCTGGCGATGATGGCGATCACAAATGACATGACGCCGCACCCTCAAGCCTGTTGCAGCAGGTGATGTGTGTCAACATGGAGCGCCCAAGCAGATAGGTCCTGCAGCTGTGACGGCACCTGCAACACGCTACTGCAGACGACGACACAGCGAAAGCAGCACTGCCAAGGTTACAAACCTGTCCTGCAGCTGCTGCCGCAGCCAGGGAGACCCCGGCAAAGGGGTTGCTGGAAGTCGCCGCGGCTGACGGTGCTGCCAAGGAGACCCCAGCAAAGGGGTTGCTGGCCGTGTCAGCTGCTGCCGGTGGCTGGTCAGCAGCGGGTGTAGCAGCTGCTGCACCTCCTGCACCTCGCCGGACCTTGATGACCTTTCTTCTTGCCATAGTGGCTGAGTCTGCTTTGCCCCAGGTGCCTGGATCCACCTCCTGCAGCAGCAAACCCATGTCCAAGGCTAGCCCATATGATCCAGCCACTCCACTAGCGGTACTAGGATGTGGTTGCTGTCTGTTGTCCCCAACAGCAGCAAAGCGCTAAGCTTCCTCCCTGAGACTCACAGGCCCGTCGTCATCGTCCTCATAATCATCTTTGGTCATTTGCTGGCCTGGACGCCGTTTCCCAGACGGCATCATGCTGTCGCTGGGTCTCGACATGATTGCTAGATGTGATCTGGTTGGTGAGCGGGGGGCGCCCGATGGTAGGCAACTACGGGCCGCTGGTGGTGTTCTCCAAAAGAGATATTACTTGCAGTGTTCACCATGCTCCGGGGTTTTGCTAGCTATTGAACCTCAACAATGCAACACCGTCTTTAATTCACTCTTGAATGGGTGCTGGAGGTGGACCAAATGCATAATTTTGTTCACTAACCTCAGCCACCCTCCTCACCCTGTGCACACACCTACCCCCCCCCCCCCCCCCCCCTCCCGCCTTCCCCTGCAACCCGACCACATTGGCCTTGTGAGGCTCCCACACACGACTGGACCTGTCCTCCCAATGCGCCGGCGGTTGATGTTTTCAGCTGCCTGCCTGTCAACAACCGAATACTCTCGCACAGTCACAACACCCTGACATGGCACTTGCCTACTAGGCTACTGTGGGATTGTGCCACATTGTGCTAGCCGACCGCACAGCCTGTTGAATCACGCCTGCGCCGCTTGCTGCCCACAGCGTCTTGCCGATGTGGTGCAAGGCCAGGACTGCTACCAGGGGTACTTTCCCTGCTTGCTGCCTGCTGCTGCCTTCTTTCGCTCTGCTCCAGCTGCTGCCCTGTTTCCTGCCGCTGTTCCAGCTCTTGCCCTGTTACCAGCTGCTCAAGCTGCTCCCCTGTTTCCTCCTGCTGCTGCTGCTCAAGTGCTGGGTGATCTGGGCTGCCATGCTGCAACTGCAGCAAGCCTGGTGGTTCCTGACCACCACCATCACCCCGAACAAGCTGCTCCTCACTCAGCTGACGGCCTGGCTGCTGCTGCTGTCCTGCCTCGTGCTCCTGCAGGTCGTCATTCTCGATCAGCACCGCGTCATGCAACACAAACACAGGCTGCACGGGCGCGGGCAGCGGCACCACCTGCTGCTGCTGCTGCCGCACATGCTCCTGTGTGTCTGGCGCCAGCTGCTGTGTGTACGGTACTAGCTGCAACTGCGGCTGCTGACTGGCAGCTTGCTGCTCCCGCTCCTGCTGCTCCAGCTGATCCTGCTCGCGCTGCCCCTGCTGCTGCTGCTGCTGTTCCTCACCCTGCTGCTGCTGCTGAGCTGGGTACAGCGGCGTCAGTGCGCCATCCACCCACACACCACCCCCTTCATCGACCGACGCCAGCCGCTGCAGGCGTGCTGCCAGCTGCTGCAGGGCTGCAGGGCTGCTGCTGAGGCACTGTGGCTGGATGCCGAGCAGCTTGGTGCCCTCCTGGCCCAGCAGCAGGGCCCGCACTTCACCTGCAGGCAGGACAGCATCAGCCTTGGTTTTTTTGTTTACCCGGGGGGGGGGGGGGCTCCTACCGGCTGGCCGCACACAGCGCAACCTGGCGGAAACGCAATTGCCGGGCCTTGGTTTAAACGGCACACACCCTTGGAGAAGTAGCCAGTGATCAGGCTCGTCAGGCTGCTGGTCAATACATGTGCAGCACAGTACGCCTCAACAGGGGGCCGTGCACATGTACTTGGGTTGCAGCGCTTTGTCCTGCCGCAAGGACCACAGCTTACGCAAGGAATGGTGGTGCAGGTCAGCCACTCTTACGCACCGCTTTGGCCCTTGACTTCAACACGCCGCACCCCCTTCCATGCCCCTTCCCCCCGCAGAAGGCTTTTGAGCCACTTTGTTCGTACACAAACAATGACAACATGCATCAGTCCCACTCACCGGTCGCATCCTCCAGCCAAAGGTGTGCGGCCCACTCCCAGTCCGGCTGCCCACTGCCGCCGTCCTGAGGCCGCACCTTGCACCACTCCTGCAGCGCCTGCGGCAGGTGCCCAATGAGCCGCAGCTGGACCCTGAAGGGGCCCGGCTGCCGCTGGGCGGCACTCAGCAGCACCTGGTACATAAGGCGAGACACAGAGAATTGGACGAGAGAAGAAGGGACAGAGATCGCGTGAGCTGCCAGGAAATCTGTGCTGACTCACAAGGGAGGAGTGTGCGCCACACTCAGTGTGAGATGGCACTTCGTCCCCAGGTGCACTGCACTAAGCGCCCTAGCCAGGCACCCTCACCGTAGGATTTGGGGTCTGTGGTTTTGGGGTGGCGGTGTGGGGGATGTCTTGACTGGCTCATCAGCATCTTCCTCTAAAGAGGTCGATGCAATAGGGTCCCTAGGGTCAAGGAGGCTGTTCCCGCATACGCCTGCTGCGTGGTCAAGTACGCACGTGTCGGCATATGTCCACGGAGCCCTCAACATCCTTCCGCCTCACCTGGCGTACAGTGGTGCTAGGCAGGGAGGGTATGCTGCAGCGGGTGATGACCTGGTCCAGGTCCTCTGGCCACTCGCACTGCTGGTTGTTGGCCAGGCGGGTCTGGTACCATGACTCATAGGCTGGGCTCGGCTGGGTCTGAGTCAAGCGGCTGCACTTGCCAAACACCACCTGCCACTGGCCCTGCGGTGGGGCAGCAGGAACAAGAGCAGGCAGAGACACAGGCTGACAGCAGTGAATAGCTCAATGCCCTGATCTATGGCCAAAATGATGTGAAACTGCCACTGGCCCACCAGGTCACCCCCCCAACCAGCAGCAACCCGCACAGCTTTGCACGTTCCCTCGCCGCTTGCTTGGCGGCCATAATGCCTGCTGCAGCCTTGGCAGCGCTGTCTAGTCACGGCTGTAACCACACAGAGCCCGCAAGTATGCTCAATAAACGATATGTCACAGTGTAGCTCGAGTGTAGCTCACCGCATAGTGGGTGCTGGATGATACATCAGCACGCAGCTGCGGCCTGGGGCTCAGCTGCGCACACTTGTATGCAAGGACAACACACATCCACCGCCTGTTAAAACACACCTGGACAGCAGCCACACCCACGACCTTCACTTTGACCCAGTCTCCGACTGCTGGCAGGCCCGTCGTAGGCACAGCTGCAGGGTCCATGACCACAGGCAGGGCAGTGCCGATGGTGGGCAGCTCTGCCAACACCTGCAGGCCTGGTGGCTCTGACACCAGCGGCAATACGTGACGCCGGGGGTGTGCAGGTCGCAGCTGAGTGCCCTTCCACTCTGACGGCAGCATCTGAAGGCTGCAGGTCGAGACAGCACACAGGCGCAGAGACGTGGTTTGACTCTGAGTGAAAACAGGAGTGCTTACGAACCACTGGCACAGGAATGTGTGCTCAAGTTGGCACGTTGGTGACAGGCCCACACCAAGCTTTAAGGGTCCACTGACAGTGGTCGAAAGTTTGTGCGGCATCAGGCTGCAGTACACACCTTGCACACACTGGCCTGGCGTCTGTTGCGTCCCAGACATACATAACCACCTCCTCACTTGCCCTGCGCTGGTCAACTGCTAGCACCTGCAGGCAAGCGGCAAAAAATATGCTCGCCCACACCGTAGAACCCTGTGGTTCCCAGGCGGCAGGCATTGCCAGGCCACTGCGAACAAGCGCTGTGCTTGGTCACCAGCAGGGTCACCATCACAAGGCTTCTAACAATGCTGCCTCTGCCTCTTGCATGTACTGTATGCTGAACACATGCGTTGCATCCATCAGGTACATGTCATGATGACCAGTCGTAATGTTGACAGCTAGGCTAGTTTCAAAAGTGTGTTCCGACAGGCATACAGGGTTGAAAAGCTGGTTGAAGGTATGTGTGTTGCCAGGTGTGTGGTCTGCTCGTGGCCGTGCCTGACTCTGCACCCACTCCTCACCCTGACGCGCATGTCCACGCAGGCTGGCCGTGCAGGCTCCTCTTCGTCTGGAGGAGCCAGGTCCCTGATCCTGCGCAGGTACAGATGGGTAGCATCTGCACGTATAGAAAGCACAGACGGGAACAGTTCAGCCTTGCTGTGTTTGTCTCCTGGGCGTCTCATGGCCCAACACACCGTGAGGTCCGAAACTGATATACTACACCATGCAAAGGGAACTCTGACAAGGCTGTGCTTGGAAAATGCTTGGCAGCTGGCATGGACGAAAGGGAGGGGCACCACAATGACGCCCCAAGCATTTAGCAAGCTTGCACACGACATTCTGCAGAATGGATCCATCGACTGCAGCAACACCAACCAGACCACCCCACCTGCTGCCGTTGCATGGCCGAGGGCCTGCAGCTTGAGTGCTTGAAGCTGCGGCAAGCGGTCAGCTGCATGACGGCTGTCTCCTGTGGTGTTGTACTGCTGCACCGGCTGTGCTGAGCTGCTGGCCTCAATACTGCTGCCGTTCACGTGGTACAGGCGGTACCCAAAGCAGTGCGGTTTGGCCATCTTAGCAAACAGCTGGGGGCGGTCCTGCCAAAACTGCACCTGCAGCCCCATACCAAAAGCGCATGGCAAACAAGTATGAAACCCAAGCTTGCAACTGCGTTGTCCAGTTGGCACTTCCTGGTTGATTTTAAATACTGCGACCTGCAGGGACGGCGTGCCATGCATGTCTGTCGATTTGATTGCAAGGCAGCACCCCTACTTTTCGTGCTTGCAACACAATGTCATGCAGCTTTGATGTCGGGCATTGCAGCTGCTAGTGTACGTACAATGACATTATGCAGCTCCAGGATGTCGCCTAGTGAGGCCCTTGGCATGTTGTCGACCTGCTGTCCAAAGATACACAACGCGATCCCATCTGGGCAGCTTTCATCCACCAGCCTGATGGTCTGGATCAGGTCTGCGTTGCACAGCAGTGCAAAGCTGTAGCTCAGGCAGGCAATATGTTAAAGTGGGTGAGGATTAGGCCAGGCAATCAGGCGCCACAGATGTCGTGATGTGTGTGCGAAGGGAGGTACAGGAGCAACACAAGTGAAGGGTGGGGTCGCTATGCCAGGGGGTCCAGTCAACTTCCGAACCTGTGCCTGAGGTCCAGCGCGGTGCATCACACTCCACCACCACACCAAAAGTATGCGTGAGTTTCTCCTTGTAGGTGGCATATGCAGAGAGAGCCTGCACCCGCTGCACAGCAGTGTTGAGGCTCTCCAACATCAAACACTCGACTTGAAGCCTGCAGGCGTGTGCTGAGTGCAGAGAGCACCAGCACCTGCTGCTCAGCAGAGGCCAGGCTGTCTAACCAGGCACAAAGTTGAAGTCTGCAGGCGTGTGCTAAGTGCGGAAGTGCAGAACCAAGTGGGGTACAACGGTGTAGAGCGGGTTGGGGGTGGGGGCCAGGGGTGGAGCTGGGCAAGTCCACATGTCAGCAAATTCTATCCTGCGGCATGCCTTTGCTGGAATCACCCTGAAACAAACCTGATTTTTGATTTTGTTTTTCAGTTCTGCAACCCTACTAGGGTCCAGGCTGGCTCACAACGTACAGCGGACTGTGAGCTGCTGGACGCCTGCTTATTATCAAGACAACTTAAAAAAAGCAAAAACAACAGCAAAAAGGCCCAGGTGCGCTCGCACACTTGGTCCGAAGCTCACCTCATCCCACACGAGAGGCTGCAGCAATCAACATGCCTGTTAAAATAGTGGTAAAACCCACTGCTGGAGGCCAGAAAATAGAGAAGGATGTGGAGCCCGAGTGGACCATACAGGAAGTGAAGGAGCACCTGGCAGAGCAGGCCAGCATCCCAGCAACAGAGCAGCGTCTCATATACAAGGGCCAGATCCTGAAGGATGAGCGCACAGTGGAGAGCTATGGTGCGTGGCAGGGGCTGCTGGGTGCTGGGCAGCTGAGCAGGGACCGCGGCACGGCTGGCACCAACTGCTGTTGTCCCCCTCTGTGTTCCTATCCATGCAGGCATTGCCAACGACCATGTGCTGCACTTGGTGCGTGGAAAGCCTTCTGGAAACACTCAAAGGTACGCACACAGGTTGCTGCTGCGATCTGGGCTCTCTGCATCGTGGGGGAACGTCGGGAACATGTGCAGAGGCACTCACCTGATCTGACCGCATGTGTTCTGCTGATCGCAGCTCTGGGACAGCCGCTGCACCCTCTGCTGCCCCTCAACCAGGCACTGCAGCAGGGTCTGGAGCACCCATGCCTGGGGCTGGGCCTCTTGGGGTAAGTATGGTGCAAGTGCTTTCAAGGTTCACGCAGTGATTATGCCATGCGTCAAGGTGTAAGCCATTTTGTTGTGACTGGGGGGCAGGGGGAACAGCGTGACTGATACCGCCCTCATCGTGCGCAGGGCATGTTTGACCAAGGCTTCATGCAGCAGATGATGCAGAACCCCATGGTGCAGCAGCTGATGAGCAACCCCGAGATGATGCGCAACATGCTGCAGATGAACCCAGGCGTTCGTGAGGTGAGTGCTGGTGCTTGTACAGCGTGGGTGCAGCCTGCATTGCAGTAATGCAGCAAAGTATTCCTGGTGGCGTTGATCAGTGAGCAGGAACTGGTCGCATGGACTGCACCTGGATGCAGCCCATGCCGCCAGCATGCCGTACGTTGCTTTAGGCAGCAGCTGCTGGTGCAGCAGGCCAATGGAGACATCACTGCACGCTGCACCCGCGAGGAGACAAACAGCCAGTCCGCTTGCAAGCCTGGGGCTGATCATGACGCTTTTCAAAACAGCAGCAGTTTGATAGCAGCACCTTGGGCAGCGGACAGTGCATGCATACGTGTGCTTAACGCATGGTGTCGCTGGTGGTGTGTGCAGCTGATGGACAGGGACCCCCAAATGGCCCAGATGCTGAACAACCCTGAGCTGCTGCGTGAGAGCTTCAACATGATGGCCAACCCTGTGAGTGCATGAGTTCATGCAGCACACACTTGTCTGTTTCTGAGCCACCTTCAGCAGCTGCAACATGCATGCCAGTAAAGCTTATCTTGGGCAGCTTGATGGAATGCGTGCTGACAGTCAAGTGATACCGCACAGCCACTGGTGGTCTTTGGTTGGTCTGGATGAGTGCTGGAGCTATGTCTTGACGCTGTGTGTAAGACACTGAGCTTGAGTCAAACTTGAGCGGGTGTGCACTGCTCCTTATTGCAGAACCTCATGCGGGAGCATATGCGCAACAATGACCGGGCCTTGAGCAATATTGAGGCACTGCCAGGCGGCTTCAACGCTTTGCGGCAGCTGTATGAGAACGTGCAGGTGGGCAGAGCGGTGGGGGTGAGGGTGCATGGTGGCTAGGAGGGCTTGGTACCGGTAGGACCTCACCTGTACCAACAGTCGTGCCTGCAGACTTCCATCGTGCTTGCTGGTTCTCAGTGGCGGTCCTTCACCCAGGCAGGCAGTTGACACACATCTGCTGCCTGCTGCTTCGCTGCTGACCGTCTGCAGGAGCCACTGCTGAATGCCACCACTGGCCCCAACAGTGTGTTGGGCAACATGCAGGGCAGCAGCGCCGCAGGCAGTGCAGGTGGTGCAGCAGCACCGGCAGCGGGCGCAGCAGCAGGCGGCAGCGGCACCAGCACGAGCGGTGCGGCGGCAGACCAGCCAAGCTCTGCACCACTGCCCAACCCCTGGGCGCCAGGAGGTGAGTCCGCCCTTGCATGGCACCAGGTTCTCGCAAGCCGTCTGATCTGGGCACAGCTCATGAGCTGGGTTGCTGTGCAGTGACTTCTTTCAAACATCTCTGTCAAGCGTACACTGTGCTTTGCAGCCGTGTTGTTTGTTTGGCACCTTTCCTGAGCTGGTGCTGGGTGTCATTGATGCTGCAGGCGGTGCTGGTGCAGGTTCTGGCGGGGGTGCGGCAGGTGCAGCAGGAGACCCAGCAGAGCTGCTGCGCAGCTTAGGTGGTGGCGGCGGCATTGCCAGCCTGTTGGGTGGTGCTGGCGGCCTGGGTGCTGGTGCTGGGGCCCAGGGCGGCATGGCAGAGATGACAGCACAGCTACTGGAGGACCCCAACATGCGTGATCAGATGATCAACATGATGACCCAGCCTGGCATGATTGACATGATTGCCAGCAGCAACCCTCAGCTGGGGCAGATGATCAACTCCATGCCAATGATCAGGCAGACGATGCAGAACCCTGAGATGCTGCGGGCCATGCTGAACCCTGACATGATGCGCATGATGGCACAGTTCAGCCCAGGCATGGTGAGCGCCACCTCAGGCTGCCTAGCAATCTGGGCCCAGTCTGCAAGCAGCAAGCCGCTTTGAGTTTCTGTCTCACCCACCCCAGCAAGCTGCTTAGTTCCTTTGTAGCGTTGACGCTCGCCGGTGTTGATTAGTTCACCCAGGGCAAGGGGTTGCTGTTACGCCAAGACCATCACTTGGGGATGATGTCGATCTGTTTGTGGCAGTGTTGTGTGCGGCGTTGTTGGTCCCCGTGTTGCTGCGTCGTCACTGTGCGCCAACGTCCCTGCTTGGCTCCTTGAATGCAGGGCGGTGCTGGCGCAGGCGGTGCCAGCGGCGACAGCGGTGCAGCAGCCGGCATGCCCAATCCGGCGATGCTGGCGTCGCTCTTGAGCGGCCTTGGGGGCGGTGGTGCTGGCGCAGCAGGGGCAGGCGGTGCCGCAGGTGGTGCCGCTGGCGGGGGCGGGATCGACAACCTGATGCAGATGCTGAGCTCAATGGGCGGCATGGGTGGCATGGGTGGCGGCGGGTTTGGTGCGCCCGCACCTGTGGCAGACCCTGCCACCCACTACGCCTCACAGATACAGCAGCTGCAGGTGGGGCCTACATGCATGCCGCAAGCCCATAGGGATCACCTGTGCTGTGCTTCTGTGGTGCTCAGTGGTTTTCACCTGGCTACGACAGTGCTTGCTATTTTCAGATGTTGCCAGTCTTGGTACTAGCCAGCTGTCTAGTGTGTCTTGTCACGCTGCAGACTTGGCAAATTGGCTCATTGTTATGGCTGCTGCGCTGTGTGTTGCGGTATGGTTTGCAGGACATGGGCTTCTATGACCAGGAGGCCAACATCAGGGCGCTGCAGGCGACAGGTGGCAACGTAAACGCAGCTGTTGACCGGTTGCTGCAGAATTTCTAGGGTGGCCCAGATGGGTTCTCCAGTGGGGTTGACTAAGTTGCTCTGTTGTGCGGTGCGTTGTGACAGTATGTTTCAGCTGTTGCAACTGGCTCCAATGCTGTCTGGCTTAGCACAATCAAGTCTTTGCTCCCTTGCTGCTATTGCTCGCGCTCCAGCTGGAGTGCTGTAATTTCCACTGCAACATCCACAGTACTGCTATGGTTGATGTGAATCCAGCCTTGTCGACAATCGCAAAGTTCGTGCATGGGTCATCAGAATGTCAGGAACATTCCTGATTTTGCACCCACCTGCAAGGGGGTCAAATTAGCCTGCCATGCTGCGCCTCCATGAAGGCACCCCATATCAACTGTGGAGGTGCCGCAGTCGCTGTCTTTGGGGCAAGTCGTGCAAAAAGCCGCAGCAGCATGCCACAGATCACCTTCCATGCAGGATGCACACTGTCAGCTTTCTGCCTGGCCGCCTAAGCTTAACAGGCCTTGTCAAAACTTTGTCGAAATGCTGGTACAAGATCATCAAATCAAAGTTTGAAACCACTTGGTACGGTTCTGCAGCTGGGACCACTTTGTTCAAACCCCAAGGCACGTGTGAGCCCAGGCACCACCACAACAGTGCTTGGATGCTGTCCAAAACGGCCCAACACCTTGCTTCGACGTTCCAGGCTGTCTCGGTTGCATGTTTCCACAATTATGGTGACGCGCGGTTTGTTCTGAACACCAACGTTGCACAACAGCACCCCCATATCTTACGGCTGTTCCACCACAAGTGCTGTAAGAACCCGTTTGGTGCTCGCAAGACGGTCCTATGCCTCCAGGCAGGCCCACAGGCCCTCAGCAGCAGCAAACAGGTTGCTGAGCAGAGGGCATGGAGCGCTCATCAAGCTTTGGGTCGCAGTCCAGTGCTGGATCAGCATTCACCAGCAAGTCTGCGACCACAAAGTGAGTCCAAGCCTGTCTGACACAACGTCTGTAGGTGCACCATGGTGGAGCTTCCTGGATAGATGCAGGGCCGCTGTTGTGCATCTGCTGCAGGCTTGTGAATGAAGCAGAGAAGGAGAATGCCCTTGATGGGCAAGCACCCGGCCTGCTCACAGCCCTATTTGGAGCGCTGTATACGCTGGCAAAGGAGAAGATTAATGACACTGCTCAGATTGCCATGCTGGCCATCTGGGTTGACTTCCTCATGATCTTCACCCTCCTTTTGATGCCAGAGTACCCTTGGGAGGTGGACCCAGACCTCTGGTACGGTTTGTCATCGTGTTTGCCCTATGGCATGAGCACTTGCTTTGCAGCAGCTGCCGTGGTCTGACGGTCAGGCGCACTGCCACAACCTGGTAGCAGGCTGTGCTAGCTGACTGCTGGTGTGTCGTCCATGTTGCAGGGTCTACAAGATCTTCTACTACATTCAAATTCACCTCCCTATCGCTGGTCAAGTAAGCAAGCTTGGGTCATGCTTGTGCTGTGCCACCAGCAGTAGCAGGGGGGGCCCGCTTTGGCTGCTGATGTTGTTGAGCAGCTGCATCGCCAACAGTGCACAGGGAGTGTGCAAAAGCAACAGCCTCAGATCCAGGGTACCAGACAGCCATGCTGTCAGCCAACACACCTTACTGTCCTGGCACATCCATGCCGCAAGTAGTGATAAGCACCTGACCAGGCTGGCTTGCAACTTTGCGCAGGGCTACACATTTTATCTGGCGATCTTCTACATCATGGTGGCAATCCTGTTCATCTCAGTTGCCATCTGCATTTGGGTGGGCTGGTGCTTCATGAATGACAGCTTTCCCTTCCTGTGGCCCATCAAAGTGGCACGGGTGGTGGTCAGCCTGTTTGTCAGCATGTTTTACCTCATGTCCCTCAACATCTTCCTGGTGGCTTGTGCATGCAAGCACGACCCAAAAAGTGGCAAATGGAAGCATCTGTACTTCAAAGTTGGTGAGGTGGCGTGAGACCTGGGCGATGTGATTGGCGCCACACAGTGAACCCAGCAACCGCAGCACCAATGCAGACGCATGGCTTGGAGGGCTTGGCAGCATGTCCATAGCTAGGGTTTATATCGAGTTGCGCCCTTGTGAAGCTGGCACTCATCTCAGCCAATATCACCTAGGCCTGTGCATCTGTAGGATGTGTGGCCTGCCTAAACGCCCCAGCCTGCTGAAACAGGCTGTTGAAACATGCAAGGCAAAGCTGAGTCTAGCGTTGGGCTTTCATGGTGTCTGCCCTTCTCTCAGATTGCTTGAGCATGCCGCACCTAATCCATGGAGTCATGTCACTCACCAGCGCCGTGGTCTTCTTCGTAGTGGCAATCCTCCTGGTGAGAGGCACCCTGTCAGGGTTTACGCAGTGAGCACCCCCCCCCCCCCCAACAGCAGCAGAGCACGGGCGCAAAAGCCCTGGCCTCCAAAGGCCAATGTCAGCATGCACTGTCCGTATGTCAGTATGCCCATGCAGGGGACAGGCTGCAGGCAGGCAGCCTGAGTGCTGGTGGTCTGCTGCAGCTTACCTCTGTGACAGACAGAGCAGATGCACCTGCATGCAGCCTGATGCCCGCAGGTCAACAACACAACGCCCAGTGTGTTCTGTCACAGCAAGTGCATGCAGAGTAACGGCAGGTTGCGTGTTGACAGAGGGATAACCAAGCTGTTTGTGTGTGTTTGGTGCCCCTAGACGGTGGGTGATCACGAGCTGGAGCCCATGAGCAAGAGCTTGCTGGCCGCACCGCACAGCATGTGTGAGCTGAAGTCACTGCTGTGCAAGACAGTCATCAGTTTTGCAGACATCCTCCTCAAGCCTCTGCCGTACTTCCAGACAGTGCTGTACGTCCTTGCCTGCGGCCTCATATTCTACTACCATGCACGCATGGTGAGTGGTGATGTGCCATCAACAACAGCTCTACCGCGTTTGCAATGGCAGCTCAATAGTCACAGCAGCTCGGGAAACCTTATGGTGGCAACTCTTTGGCGACTGCTATGCACAGCGCTCAGGAACTAACCCTCTGTCTTGTGCCTGGCGCAGGTGCCCCATTATGTGCCCTGGATTAATGTCCTGCGAGGTGGCCTCAACGCTGTGCTGGCCTGGGTTTCCTTGATGTGTGTCATTCTGAGCTACACTGTGGGACCCTGGGAGTGGGATGAGAAGCACCACCCGCATTGGGAACACAGTGACTACAGGGTTGCGATGACTACGGTAAGCAGACAGACGCCAGCAGCAAGGTTCAGGTTTGAATTCACTGCCTCAGCCGTTGCTCCATGTGCATTAGGAAGCCACAGTGGAATGGCCACAGCTGCCAGCAGTGTGGATGTTGCCGCTGACATCAGCAGAACTGATGTAGTGCATCAACAACTCGTCAACGTGACGTTGTGCTGGCCGCATGTGCTGCAGCTGATGGCGGTGGGTGTGCCGGTGACCTTCCTTGCCGGGGCCGGGCTGTGCTGGGGCCACCTGGTGCATGCCTGGAAGACAGCCTTGAAGTTCAAGGTGCTGCCGGAGGGCATCAAGTACCGCAACATCCACAGGTTCTGGACAGAGTTTGATGTGGAGATCGCCAGTCGCGTCGGGCGTGTGTGGGACTCGGAGGGCGTGCTGGACCAAACAGCACTGGATGTGGCAGAGAATGTCCTAAAGGTGTGCCCCCGGGGGGGGGGGGGCGTGCATTGAGGCCACCATGGGTGGCTAAGTACTCTGGTACACTAGTGCTTTGCCAGGCGTGTCAAGTCCGACTGGTATGATACTGCAGGTAGTAGCCGGCTGGATCAACGTCCTGGAGCGTTGTCAAGGCGCAGCTGCCGTTGAGATAGTTGGACAGACATTGTGGACCTACAGTGGCATTCTGTCACGGGTGCATTGCTGCCTAGAGCTTGGTGGGCTGCATGCTCTCGAACACCCACTGACATGACTGTATCCTGCATTGTTACATGCTGCCATGCCAGGCTGGTGTTGCTATGAAGCCCAAGAGCGTATTCATGCACATCGCCTACTCCAACTTCCTCATCGATGTGCGAAAGAATGTCCAGTCAGGCTGGAACCAACTGGACGCTGCGACAGCGCTGGGCCCCAACCTGTCATACCAGTTCAGTGTGTTCAGCCGCAAGCAGGAGCACAAGCAGCAGAGCGGAGGGGGTGGTGGTGGTGAAGGCGGAGCTGTGGACCTGGTGTCATATGTTGAGTTCCAGAAGAACTACAAGTGAGTGGCCCTGCTGCAATGTGCTGATTGCACCAGCCAGGGGCTGTCAACCTACCTGCATCATGCACCATGTTGGTGGCCAAGATCTGGCAGGTGCCCAGACTGCACTGTAGCAGTACCATTGTCTATACCTTTCAAGCTTGTAAGCACCTGCTGTCAGCTTCAGCGGAGGTTCGTAGTCTAGGGAAAGTTTACAAGTGGATGCGCTGGGCGGTACTTTCAAGGTACGATGGCAGTAATAATGTTGCAGCTCTGCCCCTAGCCTTCATGTGTGCCTCTTGACATGCACCGGGTGACACCCTATGACGTCATTGCACGTGCTGCAGGTCTCTCATGGTGTACCACAAGGCGTCCCTGGTGGCAACACGTGACTTCTGGCGGCTGCTCAATCGAGACCGTGTCCCGCTGGACCGCTTGGGCCACAGCTTCTCTCGCATGGACGAGATGGAGTCCAAGGCAGAGGCCACCTACAAGATTGTGCTGGACAGGTACCCCAGCAACGCCAAGCTGCTGAGGAGCTATGCCAAGTTCCTGGAGAGCATCAAGGTGAGGGGTTCAGGAAACTCAGTGCTGTTGGCAACGCGCTGTACGAAGCATGAAGCAAAATGGTCGACCGGTGTCATGCGTAATAGGATGTACGGACGTGCGCTTGTGCCACCAACGCACAGCCACCAGGCAGCTGCGTCCTGTTGACCAGGACTATGTGTTACTGTTTGGCAATAAGCACTCGGCTGTTGGTGGTGCATGAGCGCGTGCGCAGGTTGCAAAGCTATCCCCATTCAACAGTGGTGACAACCTATGAATACACCCTGGGCCTTTCTTCCAGTGCTGTGCTGCAAAATGCCTTCCACACCAGACGTGCATGCACAGCGCAGTGCATGCAACATGCGGCTGGCCGCGCGGCGCGCCTGAATGTGTGCTGTGTGTAGACACAGGGTTGCGTCCAGCCAATGCATGAACCATCCAAAGTTGTGACATTGCGAAGTTGGTTATAAGTGCGTGTGTTGTGTCCGCCATAAACTGCCTGCAGAATGACCCATGGGGTGCAGCGCGCTACTATGCTGAGGCAGAGAAGCAGGAGGAGCTGGAGGAAAGCAAGGCAGCGGACATCCAGGTGGGCTTCACATCGGTTCCCTTTTTGCATTGTTCAGCCCGGCTGAAGTGGCATGGCTATGAAACTATCCTACTAGTAGCCCCCTGAGTGAGTCACTTCAGTGCAGGATCTGTCTTGCCTGTGGATGCAATGCAACTTTCTGGCCCAATGAATGTTCACTGCTCAGCGGCTGAGGTGTGGCTCCTTGCCCTGCAGGTTGGCGGTGACGTTGTCAACGACAAAAGCAGCGCCATCGTCACCATCAACGCAGTCGGCACAATACAGATGGCCAACAAAGTGGCCACACAGATGCTGGGGTAAGCCTGTGCTTTGTGACTGCCACAAGCCCCTGCTAGTCGAGTTTGAATGCCCTACCATGTATGGTTTGGCACAAGACAATTGTGGCTGGCAGCTGGCAGCGCTAGCTAGCCCCTAGGAAAGTTGTGCACGGCCAGCGCTAAAAGCCAGCTAGCTCAATGGCACTTGAGGAACTGACCTCAACAAGGAAAGGCCAGGGTGACTCTGACAGTCAAGTGTCAACCTACGTATGATTGTGTGTGTAACTGTGCTGTGGCCTCAGGTACAAGAGGGGCGAGCTGAATGGCAAGAACGTCAGCACGCTGATGCCCCCACCCTTCAGCACACGCCACAACAGCTACCTGCGCAACTTTGCCAACACAGGCAAGGCCAAGATCCTGGACAAGTACAGGGAGGTAAGAGGCCTTCTCAGCACCGGGCAAGCTGTAGCCTCCGCTGCAAGGATCGCACCGTTGGCAGAATTGCAACCGCTGCTGATCCTGCGGCTGGACATGCATGGCAGGAAGTTCGGCATGCAGCTGCATGCTGGGCATTAAAAACGGGTCGTACTCTGGGCATTATGGAGACAGTGACTTGATGTCTGCGCGGGCATGCCGCTGATTTTTTGTATGCTGTCCCACTGTCTGGCACCTGGCAGGTGGTTGCCCTGCACAAGGAGCGCTATGTCTTCCCAGTCACCCTCAAGGTCACCAGGATCTCAGGGACAGGGGTGGATGCCATCTTCATGGGCGTCATGAAGGTGAGCAGCAATGAACTGGCTAGGCCTCACATGGTTGAGCCCACAATATGAGGGCTTCTGGGGGATCGGCAGACCTGCAAAGCACATATAGCGAGCAGGCTGACGGCACGCCTTCACCATGACCGCCGCATTGTAACTACAAGCAGCCTGTTACTTGGTGGGTATATATACTACGTAGTGCCAAGGAGGGGACTCCGAGTCCCCAACCCTCGTACTGCACTGAACTGTGCAGCGCTAAAGCAAATGCTTGTTGTTACTGTGACATTGGTATGCTTGCAGCCTACCGTGTCAGACCCCGGCAGCATCAAGGCATGGCTGCTACCTACCGGCACAATCCTGTGTGTGGACCTGTCCTTCATGGACTATGCCGGCTGGGGCCCAAGCGAGCTCATTGGTCGGGCCTTCAGCAGCCTGGGCACAGATAACAGTGTGCTGGATGAGTAAGTGACCTCCTGCAGCTGGCCGGACAGCCAGGCCACCGTTGACCACCATGCGTGTGACGTGTAGCAGCTGAAGTTTGGGCACGGCACGGTCCGCTAAACACAGTTTGCTGGTGCTTGCACTATGCATGTGTCATCCAATTTCCAAGTGTGGTCGCCCTTCCCACAAGGCAAGTGCTGAACACTGCACCTGTGTTGCCGTCTGTGCTGTAGTCTGATTGCCCAGGCTGGCAGCTACACAGAGGAGCAGCTGGAGGAGGGGGCTCTCACCATCACCACAAACATCAAGCACAAACATGGCCAGCCTGTGCCGGTGCACGTGAAAGTGACCATGGGAGGTGAGAGAAAGCAAAGCCCAAGCCTTCCCGTTGACACCCGCTCTGCTGACTGGCTGGCGACAGTTCCAGCCTGGTTGCCAGCATTGACGGGCTCTGCTGCCGTTGCATCTCTCAAACCTCAATCCCCAAAGAAATTATGCCTCTTGGCCCCATTGTCCTGCACTGTGCCGCACACCTGTCATTGCAGTGAGCTACCAACCTCGTCCTGGCTGGCTTTGCATGTGTGTTCCGCAGGCACCGAGTCTCAGCGCATCCTGGTGATGTGCATGAAGCAGCTTGCAGAGACAGAGCCCATGGGTGCCTTCGACCAGAAGGGCCAGTGCGTGTATGCTAACAGCCCCATGGCATCCCTGCTGGGCTACAAGCTCAGCATGCTCAAGTCCCAGGACATCACACAGCTCTTGCCACATCCACATGGGATGCTGCACTTGAGCTACTTCAGGGTAAGTGTTCACGTGTTCTGATTGCCTAGCCTGTACTAGGGCATGCCTTGAGTGTTGTGATGATGGGTGGAGTCTTTTCTGAGTGGCGCACTGTGGGCTGCAAATCAGACGTACGGGTCACACGTCACATTGAACCCGAACTGCGGCCAAGACCTGCTCTCCTCACATTGACAGGCATAACATGCTATCCTGCTGTGGTTGACTCTGCCGCTTCTAAGCTGATTCATACAAGAGGGATTACACTGTGTGGCAGTCTCACATGCCGATGATGCTGCCTGGTTGCAGGACGCTGACCACATGGCAGCCAAGCCCCCAGTCAGCAGCTGCAGGAGCAGCATGACCAACATCATGCTGACATCCAACAGCACCCCCGTGTACGTCATCCCCACCATCATCCCACACACGCCCACACCTGCTGTGGGAGGCCTGGCCATGCTGACCGACAGGGCAGCCAGCAGTGGGGTGACGTTTGCGTTCAAGGTGCAGCGCAGCAGCAAGTCACAGTACCTCAACGAGCGGCGGCTGATGCTGGGAGTCACGGCATCTGGGACGATCCTCTGGACCAGCTCTGGCACGCCAGAGGCGCTGTTTGGAGTGTCTCCGCAGGGCATCCTTGGTCAAGGCATTGCACGCATGGTGGACGTGTTTGAGGAGTACACCTCAGGTAGTGGACTTTCTCCGACATTTGCAACACTGTCTTCAATCAGCGCCTTGCTTGCTTGTGGTGGAATCTTCCAGCATCGGATGCTGCATCTGCTCAGACCACACTGCTGGGCGAAAGTTTGGATGTGCTCAACTCCCCCACCCCGGCTAGTTTGGCAGCTGCCAGGTGCTGCAGGGGGTGTTCAGATACTGCCCAGTGTCAGTATGCCCCCCTCCTCACTCCTATACTGCTACTGCTAACTGTCACTGTGATTGGAGGATTACACACAGAACACACCCTTTCTGTGGCGTGCAGGTGACCCGGATGCACAGATGTCCACAGCCCTGGCTGCTTTGGTCAACTGTTCCGCCACCAAGCCCGGCACCTCCTGGCGTGTTGGGGTGGGGCATGTCACGGCAGCGGACCTGGCCAAGGTGCAGGACAAGGTTGCTGCTGCAGCAGCAGCGGCGGCTGCAGAGAAGCGCATCATGCTGCGCCAGGCCAGCAGCCGGGTGAAGACCAAGCCAGCCGTCATGACGGTGAGCTGTGGTATGGGGCCTATTGATATGCTTATATGTCACATACCTTCTATGACACATTGCGTAACAACCACAATGCTGTATTTGCATTGTCACAGTTGGGCCACCTGTGACTTGGCAAATACAGCATTGTAGTTGTTACGCAATGTGTCATGGCCAGGTCCTGTGCTGCTCAGCGCAATGCGCTGTGGAGTGGCGCGGTAAGAACAGGCTACAGGGCAGCCAAGAGGAGCAGAGCCACAAGACACGGGCAGACCCATTACTGCCGTGGCCGTCTACAGACGGTTGTGTGCCAGAGGCCCTCATTGCCATCACTAAACTCACCCAGTCGTATCCCTTGCACTCAGGTGACCATGCCTGGTGATGACTCACTGCCGGAGGAGACGGCTGGCGCCAGCCCTGACGTAGCCCTGTTCATTGAGCTGTGGCGTGCTGACCTGGTGCTGGGCGTGGCTGAGGTGGCTGAGCATTGCAGCATCGCAAGGGCTGAGCCCGGCATGGGCCTGCTGTTTGGCATGGACCAAGCCCGCATGGTGCAGCATGACCTCAAACAGTGAGTAGAGGCTTGGATGCATGGCGAGCGCACACGCTGTACTGCACTAGTGAAAGTATCCTTGTGGTTCTACCATATTCCTCTGAAAATGAGTACTTGCTTGCGCACAAGGAATGCAGTCAGCAGCACGCAGCACGTGTGCGGGGCCTGCAGTTGCCTGCAGACCGGAAGCTAGGGTAGCAGGGCGGCCGTGGTGGTGGCGTTTTTGGTTTCAAACACAGAATCTTGTAGCCAAAGTGGCTTGGTGGTGCGCCCCTGCAGGTTCCTGGTCCTGTCGTCAGACACGCAGCTGGCTGACCTCATGGGCAGCAGAGGCACTAAGAAGGGCGGCATGAAGGGCAGCCACAAGAGCAAGGCAGGGCCCATCAAGGAGCTGGAGGGGGTGCACCCTGACGGCCGGCCGCTGACAGTGTCCCTGCAGGTGTGCAGTACTGCACTAGTGCACACAGGCAATAAAGTTGGCATGCAGCATGCATTGCCTGGCGCATGCTTCCTCAACAGCCAGGCTCCTTGTTACCAGTGTACACATGTTGTTGGAGAATGCGGGGGTGACAGCAAAGTGCTGCAGAGGCAGATGTGCCTCGGATCATGCTAAGGTTCACGACAAAGCTGACGTGCTGTGGGCAAGCAACTGGCCACCCATCAAGTTTGGACTCACAGTACACTGTCCAGACTGTTGTCTGTGCACGCACATGCCTTGGGTTGCTTAGGCCAGAAATGCAAATTCACGGATGCGTGTATGCGCACACTCTTGCAGGCGGTCCTCAAGGACGGCTCTTCTGATGCCAGGCTGGTGCTGGCCATCAAGCCCTTGAGGCCTCTGGCGGGAGCACCACGCATGCTGGAGGAGCTGATTGCAGCGGAGGCAGCAGAGGCAGCAGGTGTTACCACCGAGACTGCGCAAGCTGTTCCTGGACTGGCTCTTGACAGGGTGAGCAAGCACCATTGCCAGAGCTCACAGGACGAGGCAGGCAGCAGTATGGAAGGAACACACACAACGCACTTTTTGAGCCTGTCGTCATGGCATGCACTTGATGGCTGTAACTCATGTGTTTCACACATCATGGCATGCAAGAAGGGGGGCAGACAGAGGGTCAGACTTGTGTCCCTTTCTGATGTTGTATATGACCTGATACATGACAGCGCTAGCTTGAGCTGGGCGACATGCATTGTATATGATCAGGCGCTGTAGGAGAGCGGGCCTGACACTGTCATGGCATGTGGGGTGACCCAGCTGTACAGCAGGACATCATGATAATGTGCACCTACTTTGCTTGTGATGGCACCATCCCATACTCTTGCCTGCCTGCCTCAATGCTGTCTCCAGCTCAAGGCGGCCACTGCCACTGACAGCAACCTGCTGGACACACAGAGAGGCACACACCGCAGCAACATGCCCGGCAGCAACTTGGTGACAGCACGCCTGGTGGATATCGACATGCCTCCTGGCGATGGCGAGCCCCACCGGGCTCCAGCACACCTGGCGGACTCACCCACTGGGTCAGACGAGGTGGGCACGTCATGCTGACACAGCCTGGGCCTCCATGCAGGACATATGGCAACTCTGCCAATCCTCTCTGTTAGCCCTGCCTTTGCACTCAGTGCAAAGGCAGGGACTGCAACATGCCCACATTGCTTGAAATGTCTTGTTGCGTGGGAAGTACAACCAAACGGTCACACTGGCCAGCGGTGATTGGTGTTGTTGCAGGGCCCGCACCACAAGCATGCGGCCTTCGGAGACTCACCCACTGGCTCTCAGCGGGGCCAGGACAAGGACGTGAGCGACGGCAGCGAGGAGGCACACCCGGCTGCCAAGCACAAGAAGAAGCACCTCACAGAGGACCAGCAGGAGGCCCTGCATGCAGCCAAGGGTGCCAAGAAGGCACAAGAGTGGCTGGAGACCGGATTTGCCGGCTTCAAGAAGGTGAGCTGTGGTTGGAACATGTATAGAGTATGTCTCGGTGCAGGCCGTGTCACAGTGATGGCAAACACATAGTGCAGCCCTTTTGTGACGCTCTCACGTGGTCTGCAGTGGTGGTGCTGACTGGGTTGGCAAAGCAGGTGACAAGTATGTTCGCAGCATCTGGCCGGCTGTCTAATCACTTTTGTGCCCCGCCATGTACGCCTGCCAGACGCCCGACCCCTACGACAACAGCTTGGCCCTACCAGGTGCAGTGGACGACCCAGATGGCCCCGCAGCGCTGTTCAAGCGGGGTGGCGAGGGCAGCACCAGCAGTGCCGGTGGCGGTGCAGCAGGCAGGGACGATGCTGGTGACGGGGCAGGTGACAAGGGTGCTGCTGGCGACGCTGCCAGTGGCAGCGTCGCAACGACCAACGCGGCCAACGACACCGGCATCGTCAGCGACTACGGCCGCGGCAAGCGCCTGCGCAAGCTGATGCGCCTGCTGAGCAGCAAGGCTGCGCTGCAGGTCGTGGTCAGCTTCCGCTTCAGGGTGATCCTGCTGGTGGCTGCCATCTGCGTTGTGCACATGGGCGCGTTTGGCGCACTGCTGGCCTTCATCAGCAAGCAGGACGGCATTCTGGACAACGTGGAGGCTGCAGGAGAGGTGGTGGACATGGTGCACCGCGTCGCCGGCCTGGCTGTGGTGCTGGACGCCGCGGGTCGTGGGTATGGCTTTTCAGCCGCCGATATACCGAAGTATGCCGCTGAGATGCAATACTACTACAACAGGTGGGAACAACTACACGCGGCGCATGCATACATGCAGCTTGGGTTGATCATTACAGCCCTGCGTTGCTTTGTCACACCCAGAGACGTCTGAGCAGCCGCAGCAGGCCATTGGCAGAATGCACTCCTTCTTGCTGCTACCAGCAGCAAGCAAAGCAAAAATCAAGGGAATGATAATAATAATAATAAATAGTTGCCATGCATGACATTTGTCTCCGCCATGCGTGGTACTTGCTGTTGTTGGGCGCTGTGCAACAGCTGCGTTGTCGTGCATGATGTGCCAGACCCACTTTCAGCTGATGATGACCGTAATGAGGATGGCTTGTGTGGCTGCGTTGCGCAATACCTGCATACAGGCTGGACACGATGCATGCCGACCTCTACCTGAGCTTTGGGCGCAGCATGGAGGACGTGAAGCTGTACCACCTGTGGCATGACGACAGCCTCGACGCCACTGCTTTCCTGGATGCCGCCAACCCTACGGTTTCCTCACTGCAGCGCACCAGCCTGTTTGCTTTGGGGACATCTGTTGTTGCTGCCGCAAAAGAGGTGCAGTTTGCCGCGCTGAACCCAGGGGCAGTGCCAGAACCTGGGCCGGTGTCAAACATGAGGGCGTTCAGGTACCTGCAGGCCAACGGGCCAGGCACCATGTACACACCCTACATGAAGTCGCTGGACGGCATCGTGAGTGACCTCGAGACACAGCTGCATCGCATGAACGCTGCCTTATCTGCGCTCAATTTTATTTAGCAATCTGGGGGCCACAACCTGTGCATGTCAAAATTGCAAGATCGTTCCTGATAATTGGCTGGTTCACCTGCCTGCAACCTGGATCCCTGATGTGGGTGGGCAGTTCAAGACCCTGTGCCCTTGTTGACAGCCTCTGTTGGCCCTTCTGCCGGCGCAGGTCGATCAAGCAATCAGCAATGCTCGCAACATCCAGCTGGAGCTGCTGGTCCTGCTGTGCCTGGAAGGTGCCGGCTTCATGATCCTGGCAGTCTTCCTCATCATCCGCTTGTTGCGCAGCATCAGCGTTCACCGTCAGGCCCTGTTCAGCGTCTTCCTTGCTGTGCCGCACACATACCTGCGCTCGCTGGCCAGCAAAAGTGTCAGCATTGGCGACGAGGACGCTGAAGACGAGGATGGTAAGTAGGTAGAAGAAACAGTTGGCTGTCCCTCAGGTGACAACAGGAAGTAGTCAGGGGGGTCCCCTATCGTTCAGACCATAAGCTGATCGCATGTACACACGTCTGTCCGTCTGTCACAGACGCACCCGGTGTGCTGATTGGCGATGTCCTGACCACTGTCTGAGTTTGCGCACGCACACGGTGTGTATGTGTGTACACACTCAGACAGCAGTCAGGACATCAGCAATCAGCACAGCCGTGGTGCGCTGTTGCTGCACACTGTGATTTAGCAATAGCATGCGACAGCACCAGCAGGCAACCCTGTCAGGCTTGGCACAGCATCTGCAAGGCGCTGAGTGTCCTTTTGCTGCCTGCCGCAGATGATGACAAGATCATGCAGGCTGCTGAAGACGCTCGCAAGAAGAAGCAAGCAGAGCTGATAAAGCGTGCCGAACAGGAACAAGAACATGAGGACAACTGGGGCTCCATCCCTGGTGCCCTGACCAAGCAGCTGGCTGTCAGACAGCAGCAGAAGAAGAAGGGCAAGAAGGCCATGTTTGCAGAGGCCGAGGGCGACGGGGATGTGCAGGTGTCTGTCAAGCGGGGCGCAGGCAGCAAGGTAAGAAGCCCCGACCTGCGGTCCAAGTGCCTCCGTGTGACCGGCTGCTACTCACCAACCGTGTATTTGTGTGCGAGAGCACCGCATACACAGCTTGCAGTAGTCGATTCGCATGGCTATACAGGGCTGTAGACAGTATAGTGCATCAGCAGCATGTCACCCGTCAGCTTTGGCACTGCAGGCAATGCCTCTGAGCATCCTCCCGTCCCATCACTGGCTCTGTACAGAGACATGTGTCTGTGTCTGCCCCGCAGGGCCCAAATGCTAGCGGCAAGGGCTCCTTCTCCATGGGTCTCGCAGGCGCTGTGGGTGACGACCCCGCTGCCGACAAGCAGCGGCTGTTCAACGGCAAGGAGCTGGTGACCAGCACCAAGTCCGCCTACGCACTGTCCTGGCCCATCATGGTGTGGGGCATACTGGTGCTGGTGCTGTACGGCATCAGCTACGACAACCTGTCCAGCGAGAAAGACACCATGGTGTACATCAAGATGACACAGAAGGCGCGAGTCGCTGCTAGCAGGGTGTCCTACTTTGCCCTGCGAGCCAACCTTGAGCAGGTGAGCCAGCATGGCTGCAGGGGTGCAGGCAGACATAAGGACGAGTGCAGGGGGCGAGTGACACACTCAGGTGCCTGGCATAGACCGACATGAGCCAGGCGCAACTCTCAAGTTGTCACGCTCAGCTCAGGGTGACCCTGTGCAGCACAGGGCCCAACTACACAAGCCTGGGCTGGGTAGGTGTGCAGAGCATGTTGATAAAAGTCACTGGATGAGGACTGATATCATTCTGTCTGTCTTGTAAGTATTTTCTGGATGACGGTGCTGCCAAACCTGCAGGACCTTGTGGAGCAGCGGCTGATGCAGAGCAAGCTTGGGGAGGAGTCAGATCACCTGGCATGGGTGTACACCTCTGCACTGTATGGCAGTGGCTCCCAAAAGCCGACTGACGCTGCAGCACATGGTGACTTCGAGGAGGGGAATGGAGCCTTGTTTGCTGCCAAGGGGTGAGTGTGTATAGCAGTGATATAAGCTATATAGAACAGCAGTCATGCATGTCACATGTCTGGTGCATGATGCACACAATGTTCACTTCTGTGGGCCAACGATGTTCCTGCACACATATCAGCACAGTTGCACTTGACAGGGCTGCTCAGCATCAGTGCCTGTGCACCTCTCAGAAACATTGCGCTGGTGCTTTCAAGCTGGTGTGCTAATGATGCAACTGTGGCAGATAACAACCCCTCGTCTACAAGCCATCCAAAAAGTAACATCTGTGCATTGACACAAGGGGGGGACTACGTGTCTGTTGTAAATTGTTATGCGCTGGCACCATGATCACAAGCAGCACTTCATGTGCACTTCTGTCCTGATGGCCCATGAGTTCTATTGCCTGCCGCTGTTGGCTATCCCGTGCAGGCACAAGCGCCTGCTGTTTGACACGGAGGAGTGCCTGCGCGACGACTACACTTGTGTCCCGCCAGACAATCCTTACTACTCCATCTCAAGGCGTGGCCTGGATCCTGTCGTCCTGCGCCTCGTGGAGGAGAGCATGGTCATGAGCAGATCCAACACGTCCGTGCTGGGGCCCACACACCCTGGGTGAGCATGGCAGGCTGGCTGACCCCCCCCCCCCCCTACCCCACACCCAGACACATGTGACGGATATGTTGCTAACATGCTAGCTACATGTGCATCCTCTCTGCTTAACACACACGGTAACCCCGCAATACCGCGGCAAGCCTGTCCTGTCTAGAGCAACTGTTGTCATAGCGGGCGGGTACCCAAGGCACCACTGACTCAGTGGCTGTCGGACGGCTGATGTTCATGCTCCATTGTTGCCCCTGCCTGCAGGTTTGAGTTCCTGTGGAGTGCCGCCTGGTACGACCTGCACGATGGCTTGTCACACATCATACACGACTTTGTCCTGGAGAACAAGCAGCTCTTTGCCAACCAGCGCATCATTCACATCCTGCTCATTGTCATCATGGTAAGCACCGACAGCGGGTGTTGCCAAGCCCAGCGGGATGCCTGAAACACACTGACCCTTAAACAACTCTTCAACCCCTGGCCAGGCTTCTACCAACAAGTGGCTTGAACAGTAAGCTCTGGCAAACCACATGCATTGCATAGAACCCAGCGCACCAGCTTGTTCCTGGAGGCAGACCTCCAAGGTTTGTGTCATCCCAGATGACGTCAGCTAATTGGCGTGGCTGCATTTGATTGCGTTGTCACTGGACCTGTCCGGATAGGTGGTGGGTGGTGCAGCATTCCTGCTGATGATGATCCGGCCCTTCCTGCGCCTCATCTCCAAGGAAAGCCGCCGCTGTGCAGAGCTGCTGGTGCAGCTGCCGCCAGACTTTGACGTGGAGGGCATGGTTGCAGCTACATGGAGCGTGGTCAAAAAGGTGTGTATATGTGTGTTGACAATTGAGTTGCAATCAGCCATTCCAATTCAGTCGGGGTGTATCGTTAGGTCGCAGGAGGGCATGTATCCCGTGTGTGTGTGTGTGTGTGGGGGGGGGCATTACAAGCTGGCATGACACCGCATGCAGGTGAAGCTGTGCATGGGTGTATTTTACCATGGGGAGCACACCTGTATCTATGCCATAGAAGGTAAAAATTATAGCAGGGTTGATGGGTCATCGTGATGCCCTCTGTCTAGTTGCGCAAAAGCAACCCAGGGAACATACCCGCCAACCCAGGGACGCGATTGGAAGGGCGCATTGGATGCTTGCTGGTGCTGCAGGCTGGCCTCTTTGCCGCCCTTTGACTGTTGACAGACTCTGCGCCATGCTGTGCTGCATCTGCAGGAGCGGCTGCTGGTGGAGCGCAGCGGCAAGACCTTCTTTGAGACAGCTGGGCTCATGGGCACCCTCAAGACGCTGTCCCGCTCATTCTTGGGGCCAAGGCCACCCCTACACAGCATGAGGTAGGTGATGCCATGGCAATGGCTGCTTTGAGCGGAATTCATTACTCATAGGCGTCAGGCCTCCATGTGTGCTGCGTTAGCAATGCTTGCGGCACGGGTGGTGTTTCCTGCTGGCTGGGAGTGCCAAGGGGGGGTGCAGATGTCTCTTCGAGTAGCACACTCTTTGCTGCGTACGCAACCAGAGCATTGAAATGTCTGCAGCTGTTGGCGCGACACTGTCAAGCAGATCAGTGCTGAGTCATGTTAGTGGTAAGCAGATAGTCGCCAAACGACTTGCGCAAGGCGTGTCGCCCTGGCCAACCGCGATGCCTGCGATGGTGCCATTCTTCAAGAAGTTATTCCTGTACTGCCTGCAGCTTGAGTGCCATGGGGCCAGACGGTGCTGAGGACAAGCTGTTCACTCCCCGCTATGAGACAGAGGGTGCTGGGCGCACCCCACGCCGGGCACAGGGCGACTCCTACGAGCGTGACACACCCTTCAGGTGAGGCTGTGAATCAGTTTACAGCTGCATCACTGAAATCACTGGATTGGCACGGATGCAGGCCTAGGGTGAGCTTGTCTCCTGATGCAGTGACTGGCCAGCTGCATCATGCATGCCGAGCATGGACCAGGTCTCCCTTGGCTTGGCAGCCTGTGCCAGCACGGTTTTTCCTGTTGCGGAGCTCACAGTATCAGCAGCATCTTGCAGCTGTCAAGGCATCAGCAAGCCAACGTGCTTACATTTTGCCTGTTCATTTCTTCCATCAGTTTGGTGAGTGAAGACACTTCAGTTTGAAAGGAGATTTTCATATCAACAACGTGCTTACGTGGAACCTGCTGCAGGTCCTCACCCACCAAGGGCTCACCATCACGGCGCAGCGGCAGGACGCCAATGCCTGAGGAGTATTTTGAGGACCACGAGGAGCAAGATGAGGAGCACGCGGCCATGGCTGAGGGTGGCAGGGGCGGCCTGCGGCACAGGCACCCGGCACTCCCTGCTGCTGGCAGGGGAGGGCCCAAGGGCAGCCCACGCCCAGCACACTCACGGCGTGCCATTGTGCCAGTTGACGACGAGTTGTTGTAGGCGTGTGTGCGGCGGGATGCAGGGTGTACTGGCTGTGCATGCGATCGGTTCACTTTGCAGAAGGGCATGATGTGCAGAAAGGGCGGGGCGAAAAGAAGGTGTGCGGTGCGGTGCTTTGGCGGCGCAGGTTTGCAAGCTGCTTGCTGTGTCTACTGCTGCTGGGTGGCAGTACCTGTGTTGCTGAGTGCCTCAAGTGACAGCTAGGGTCAGCTTGCACTGCCACTGCACCAGTGTTCAGAAGGTCATGGCGAGTGGGATGTGGGTGGGCTTGTTGAACTGGGAGGTCTGAAAGGAGCAGCCTTATGCTTCAGTTCTTGTTGGTTGTCAGCCCCCGGTTGGGGTGCATATTACTTTCATTGGGATGTGTGAGTATCAAAACCCTTGTCAACATTGGTTTCTGGTGCGGCCTGTTGGTGGACAGGTGGACATGTGAACGAGTTGGCACGCACCGGGGAAGAAAGAAGTAACAACATGACTGAGCGTAACTGTAGTGCAGTTTGTGCTGCATGGGCTGGACCTACTGGGCAAGAAGGAATAGCATGGACATGTGGGTTCTGTATGCTCAGGTCACTTGCAGCGTTCAGGTGGAGTGTGAGTTGGCCAAGTCTGCGATTCAGCTGTGATAGCACTTGCTGTGATGCAGCACATGCTGTGATGCAGCACATCATTGGGTATACCGCAGGAAAATCAGACAGTGCATACAATATTCACTGATTCGATGGCACACTCACTTCAACTAGCTTCGAGTGTTACACAAGCACCATGTGCTCTGGCAGCTACAGAAGGCAGCTTGCCACACACATTGCATCACTCCCAATTCTCAGTCTACACTGCAGGGAAAAAAGGCTGGAAAAGCTACTCTGCAAGCACTGACATTCACGGCACAGATGGCGCCATGCCCGGCATCACTTCAAGCCTTGGGCTTCTTGAACGGTGCATTGAAGGAGGTCTTGGCGCCTCCGCCGTTGGTGCTGACAGTCTTGTTGATTGTGTCGTCAGCCTTGTCAGACTCATCCAGCACACACTTCTTACTAACAGAATCCAGCTTGAAGGTCAGCATGCAAGCATTGCAAGCAAGGTCCTGGCCGGTGGTGGAGGTCTGCAGGTGCCCGTGTGCGCAGGCGTCGCACTTGGTGCGCTGTGGGTTGGCGACGGTGTTGTCGGGGCACTTGGTGCACACGCCGTTGCGCTTCAGGTTGTACTCGTCTTCGGCGCAGGGCTGGCACTTGCTGGTGCCGGTCTCATCTAGTGTGATACGCTGGGTGCCGGCTGGGCAACGGGCAGGCACTGCAACACAGGACAACCAACAGAACGGTGTGCAGTTTCAGAGCGGGGAAAAGCTACGATCACTGTTTCGCATGTGTACGCAATTGTGGGCCAGATGGTAAGCAATGGGCGACGGCAGCTGGAGCAGCTGCTGAGGAAAGCGGTACTCACTGCACTGCTTCTTGGAGCCGCTGGGTTCAGTTCCTTTAGGGCAGGCCACGCAGGCGGTGACATCCTCGTTGCTGGCAGCTGGCTTGTGGGTGCCGGCTGGGCAGGCATTGCAGCGCTGGGCACCTGCAGCAGCAGCACAGCACACACCACAACCAAACTTTGAGTCTCAACAGGCGAAGTGAGGGAGGAGGAGGAGAGAGAGGAGGAGGTGGAGCACGGTGAACATGCAGGCCTCACCGTGCCAAAGTTATGTCAAAGGGCGAGCTGCCTGGAGACCCCTGCCCGGGCTTCAGCGGACTTGCCAGCTGCAGCTGTGCTTGCACTGACCCCCTCCAACTGATTTACTACCACCATGTGGCAAGTCTGATGCACACAGCGCTCTGACAGAACTCTGTCTGCATATCTTTGCCACATGGCCTTCAGACCAGAGCGATGGGTGCGGTCACTGCAAGCACAGCTGCAACTGGCCGCCACCGGGCAAGTCAGCAACCAACACACATTGTCACTCCAGTTACAGCTGGAAAGCTACTGACAAACGTACTTCCAAGAATCAAGGAATCTCTTTTGGACGTACCCCTGGCTATGAGCAACTTGCTGTGTGACACAACCTTGACCTACTGCCAGTCCAGCCACTCACCTCCATCAGCGTTGACCTTTGCAGCATAGTACCCGCCACCACACACGCAGCTGCTGAAGTCCTCAGTAGCATAGCTGTACGGAGTGCACTGCTGGCACACAAAGGCCCGGTTGACCTGAGCTGTATAGGTCAGGGGAGACTCGCACTGCACACAGCTGAGAGGCTCGGTGCTGTTGATCCTGTAGCCTGCACGGCAACCGCAGGCGCTGTTGTCTGACAGAGGAGGTGTGGACTCGCTGCAGGCATCACACTGAATGGAGTAACCGCCGGCGCTGACGTGACCAGCTGCGCACTTCCTGCAGGAAAGCAGAGAAGCCCGGGGACATGTGATTCAACAACTCCACACATCCATGAGTCAAGCCAAGGTGCCAGCGCATGGTGGAGGGATGCTGGCCCTGTTGGAAGCTGGTAGCAGTGCGTCTCTCCTGCTTGAGAGTCGGCCACATTCTCTCCTGCTGCGGTTTGGAGGGTATGGTTTCAAGTGAGCTTGTGACACTGCTGTATCAGCGCTACCACAGCATGACATGCACTGCACTTCTACAGCATTTGAGCCATGCTCGTTCCAACTGCTGTTGCTGCTGATGCCAGTCTAAGCTGCAAGCAAGACCATTGGCCTCCAAACAGAACAGCAGCGGCCCCAATGCCTCACCTGCACCCAGTCACACCAAATGCTCCAAGGCCTGTTGCAATATAGCCGGCCTCGCAGCCACACTTGTTGTCTGCGGTTGCCACTGCAATCTCTGGGCAAGCGTGGCAGCTTGCTGCGTTGCGTGTTGTACTGACAGCCTTGGCCCCACAGGACACACATGTCCTGTGGACTGTGGCAGCTGAGGGTGCGCCTATTGCATACGTGCCTGGCATGCACTCACACGCGGTGTGATCTGCGTTGGGTGCTGACAGTCCAGGGGTGCACATCACGCACTCTGCACTTTCGCCACCCAGGGATGCCTCTGACTTGCCACAGGGGACGCAGCCAGAGGCCTTGGCGACAGGCTTGGCACCAAACAAGCTGCTAATGAGGCTGGCCAGGTCTGCTTTCTGCACTCCCTCTCCAGGGGCACATGCTGCAGCGCTGCTGCTTGCCACCAGACCCAACAGCAGCACAGCAAGCAGCTGCAGGCCCAAGCCGCGTTTGAATGCAGCCATCTGTTTCCTGCAGAGAAGCACAATTCGCTGGTTGAGACGAACAGTGGGGAATCTGATGAGCCCAGAAGCATAACTTCGTAAGAACCTCCAAGCACACGTGCACTGGCGTCTAGAGGGCGAAGCAGCTTGTTTTTTGTTATCACTATACGTTTGGTATCGCACCTTCACCAAAGCTTCGCCAATGGCCAAAGGCCAGATTTGGGCGCGAGTGACTTTCTGGACACTCCGGGACGAGCGGGACGTTCTTACAGCATTCAATAGATGAAACGGCTTGTTTCGTTCGTGATACACCCCGTCAAGAAGGACGTGAACGGCGGTAGCCACAAGTCAATAACTTCCATGTGTCAACCCGTGGTTTCAACCAAACCTCATCACCGCGTCACATTGGCCTTGACAGCAACAACGACACTCCAATCATGCCCTTCTCGTGCGCTTTCTCGTCCTGACGGCTGCTGCTGGCTGTACCTCTAGGGCTTCCAGCTCCTGCTGCGCTTCCTGTTTGATCGCCACTGCAGCAGCTGCTTCCACATGTTTGTGTTCCTGCTGCTCGACCTTGACTGCAACCACACCCTGCACAAGTCCACAACCTTCCTGCTCAGTCTTGACCAACACCTCAGCTGCCACTGTTGCTGGGTCTGAGCAGCCCAGGGGTTCAGTCTTAACCACCACCCCTGCTGCCAACTGCTGCACATCACTGGCTGGAGGAACTGCCCCTGCAGCACCCCTGCCAAAGCTGCTGCTAGCCTGTACAGCAGCCTTACCGGCTGCAAGGCTGCTGCTGCTGAAGTTCCCGCATTTAAACGACGCCAGAGGGCATGGTTCTGCCGTTGCTGCTGTCTTGCCCCTGCGTTTGTCTCCTGTTTTGCTGCGCTTGAAGCAGTGCGGGCACACCTTCCCATGCTCCACCAGCAGCACGTGCAGCTCATACCTGACAACACAGAGCGAGCAGCAGAGGTGCAATGGGAGCTTCACCCCCACATACAAATATGATTCCCGGTGAATAGGTAGCGCCCGTGTCAGGCGCATACCCCACAAGGCAAGCATACTGTCACTGTGTGTATGAAAGTCAACCAGTGAATTCGAACTGTGTGTATGAAAGTCAACCAGTGAATTGGGGCATTCATCAGCAGCTACAGCTGCAGCATTTCCAACAAGATCCAATCAAGATTCAATCAAGATCCAATCACAAGCACTTACTTGTGTTCGTCAGGCACCACTGCATTGAGGTACTCATATGTCGCCTCTCTGCTGGCAGTACCAGCCACCCAGCCCAGCTGCAGCACAGCAAAGCAGTAAAAGCAGCACACACACGTGGTATGAATGCCCACAGCATTCAGAGAGAAGGCTGTGTGCCCCTGCCAAGCTCTGTTTGTGAGTGATGATGACACACATAACACAAACGCATCAGACTGATTACTGCGGCTTGCTGTGCACTGCTTCCAATGGACATGCGGGCTCTCTTGTGGGCGAAGGAGTGCAACAGCTCCGGCAACAGCTGCCAACTACTGTGATGGATGTAATTGACAGGTCTTACCTGCTTGCTGATCTCCCAGACGTGTGTGTCCACAGGGCATTCGTCCCGCCCAAGGCAAAACAGCATGACACCTGCAAGCAAGCAACACAGCAACTTGATGATCAGCCTTGCAAAGTCAACTATACAGACTTTACAAGGGGATGTAGCTGCTGTACTGGCATCCGGCTGCCTCTGATCACAAGTTCAACATCAGAGCAGCAAGATGTGCACACCACCAAGTGGTACGTCAGGCATGTTCATGTATGTCAATCAAGTCTGCAGTGATCGAGTCAGAAACAGGAGTGGACCGACAGGGCCACATCCACAGCCAATGCAGGCTACTCACATGCTATGCTCTTGGGCCCCACGCCCTTGTATCTGCCCAGCTGTGCCTTGATGTCATCGCATGGCAGCTGCCTCAGGTGCTCCAGACTGAGCTCACCACGCTCCTCCAGCAGAGACTCAAGGATGGCCTGACGGGTCACAGTTGGGGGGGGGGGGGGGTGGATTGGGGGGGGGGGGGGTTGATGGATGGGGTGTGTTGCAGTCTGTCGTGATGGCGATGCTCCACACAAGATTGGCCTCGTATGTCATTTGGGGGGGGGGGTGAGCACGTGAGGACTTTGCAGCATGATCAATACAGCTGGATGCAGGAGATGCATGATGATGCTGTCTTGGGCATGGCATAGCAGCAGCATAAAGCAGGTCTTGCACATTGCACACTCGCACCGTGTGCAGGGTGCAAGCCATCCTGAGCCCACCTTGATTCGTCCAGCCTTGATGTCGGCCAGCCCACCAACACGTATGGCATCCTCGACTGCCCCTGCAGCAGTGCATGCACCAACTCAGTTTTGTGCCAGCAGTCTATTTGTTGCTACACCCCTCGGGCAGCCACTTGGTGGCACCACTCCACAGGCAGCCTCTGTGGTTGGTGCGTGACAAGATTTTGATGGTGGGGTTTGTCCGAACGGCCCCCTTCCGTGCTGGTTGCGTCCATCCGTGGCTGGGTTCAGTTGCAACGTAGTTGCGTGCGTGACCCGTGTAACACCTCCATTCATTCCTCTGTGGTTGCTGCAGGCTTGCCGCCTGGAAGAGGCGGCCACACAAGGGGTGATGCACAAGAGCGCCAGTGCAATGTTGCAGGCACAGTGATGCAAAGTGCGTGCCCTTGCTTGATACCGGCCCAGCGCACCTGGCGGTGCGGTTCTGACCAGCTCCCAGCTGGGGAAGGCCTGTTTGAGTGAGGTGTAGGCGCGCTGGGATGTGATGTCTGTGGTGTTCTGTGACAGAATCGTGCGCACCTGCAGCAATGGCACCCACATAAGTTTGTTGATATGCATGAAATTGTTGTGTGCAGGCGCACCGGGCTGGTTCACCGAAAAGGGTGTGTGGGGGGTGTCTGATGTATTCCTTGCATCAAATGAGTGGGTACACACAGCACTGTCAGTGCTACCAGCAGCTCAGCATGCTACTGCTGAGTGGTGTACATGCAGCTGATACCGTAAAAGGTATTGGTGCTGGTTAGAGCAGGCGCGGTGTGTGACCACCCGGTGGCAACGGTTTATGTTTGTAAGAAGTCCATCCTGCATGAACTGGCTTCCACTTGCACCATACGTTCTTGCATGTGCTGTGCTTGAAGGTGGTGGTTTGGAGTGCTGTGGTGGTGGTGGTGGTGGTGGTGCTGCTGCTGCTAGCAGGTGTGTGACGCAGAGCAGGGACGTGGCAACGTGCACCTCAACACACGCCTGCCATCACCAGCAGCAGCATTTTGACCAACACCACTATAACTACAACCCTCCATCCACGCCACCGAAGCTCGCCAACATACCAAAGAGTCCAGTACAGTGTGTGGTTCCTTCAGTTCACATCCTGGCTGCAGTCCAGCGGAGTGTTGGTGCCTGTTGGGCTTCCCATGCCTCGCTGCAAGGGCATCAACTACTGCCTTGACCTCTTGTGGTATTGGGCGCCCTTGGCCCAGGGGCATGCGTTTTAGGGCTGCCATAGCTAATGTTTTGGGTCTATGTGTGATGAATAGGGGCGAGGAGGCCCAGCAACGTACAACGAACCGACTGAACAGCCTGGTACAGTCTCAGGGGCTGCGGTGGAGGGTTGTCCACAGGGGGAGCAGCAGCACCTCAGAACAGCAGGCTACCGTTGACAGAGGGGTGGGGCTGCCAGAAGAATAGCTGAAGTTCCAATCAACATATGCTGCGACGAGCTACACTGGGAATAGCTCGGAGTCCCCAATCTTGGCGTGGATACAGTCTGTACAGTGAGATCAGTTCAAAAACTTATGTTGCTTGCGGGGCACGTGCAGGTGGCCGTAAGCTGCCAAACCATTTTTGTGTTTAAGCTATAATACATTTTGACAAGTAGCGTTGGGTTCATCGTGATGTCTAACTTGCTTCCATGTTCATGGCAAAACTACTCTTTTGCCGCGCTATGTTGCACATAGCAGGTCGCATTGCTGTCGGACAATCAAAAGGATGATCAGTGATTCTGTCTGGCTGCATGCCTCTTTCTAAGTGGACTCTAGTGCGGCTGCAGCTGCAACGGGGAAGTGAAACATTCCAGCTTTCAGCCAAGTCTGTAATCACTACCTGTTTTACTTCATTCATGAGCTATTATCTACCAAGGAAAGTCATGCTGTCTTCGTTATCAGCACGAAAGCGCGCGCTCGTTCTCCAGGCTGTCCTCCTCTTGCTGCTGGCTGCCGTATGCACGGGATCAGGTGCGTTCTGTGCATCATCAAACACTTTCTAATCAGTTGCTGATGTTGATGCCTGCTCGTTCTTGGTCAACAGTAGTTGCTGACCACCTGACCAGCTGCTGATGGGGTTGACACAAGTATCCTGCACTTCCAACCGTGCTGCAGGTCAACGCCACAGTCGGGCTCACCACAACAGACGGCTGCAGTCAGCACAAGGCTTGAAGCTCCCTGTCCTCTCAATACCAATTAAGGCCGCCACCGGGGTGTTCAAGCAGCTTCAGCATGCAGCACAGCCAATCGTCGAAGCACAGCAGACCGATGAATTCGCCCAGCAACAGCAAGGAGGCATGGAGAGCCGTGCAGTCTCAGCAGGCTTTGCTGCCAACGGCGGCAAAGCACGGGCGAAAGCTGTAGCGCATGTCCAGCAGCCGCCCTCAGGCGGCATGGTGTCAGCTTTGGCTCATGCAACTGCAACTGCCAACCATGCCTCCGAGGCATTGGCTGTATCCAAATCAGGAGCCTCGAATATGGTCAAGCAGGGCGCTACAGTAGCAGACACGAGTGCAGAAGCGCTCGCTGACCATAGCTCGACTGCAACAGCAGACTCAGGATCTAGAGCCATGGGTCTAGGAGGTGCTGCTACTTCTGCAGGAACTACCACCCGCTCAGCTGCCACACATGGCAGCAGGAGCATTGTGGTCAGCACGGCGGTGTCATCTGCAGTTGGGCATGACAGCACCGCGCACGTTATCTCAGACTCTACAGGGTCTGCGGAGCATCACGGCTTCACCCGCACAGCCGCAGACTCGATCACCATCGCTCACGATGGCAGTGCGGCTACCGGCACTGCCAAGTCTACAGCAAGCTCGCAGCAGCATGGCGCGGCGGTATCTCACTCTTTGATGGAGTCCTTCTCACTCTTTAACGGCAGCAGGACAGATGCTAACTCCCTGGCGACAGCGCGGGGCAGTAAGGGTGGCGCTGCGGCCTCCCGAGACAAGGCGGTTGGGATAGGGCTGTGGTCATCACAAGCTGCAACCAACACGTCAACAGAGGTTGTGTCAACCAAGCTGGGGCTGGCAGTTGTGACAAGTGTAGTGAGGTCCATCACAGCACAGGGGCGGCTGGCCTGTGCTGACGCGATCAGGAGGGCGGCAGCTGAGCTGGCTACAGGGCCCCAGCTCAATATCAATGACGTCACATTGCACCTGGGTGGGAAAGTGCCTCAGAAGTGCCTGACGAGCTACAAAGACCTGGCGGTCACTGCTTTGAGGAAGGTGAAGGCTGAGCACCAAGCTGCGGATCCTGTTACAGAGGCAGGGGCTCAGGTTCAGGACTTTGAGTGGGTGAAGGGGGGTGTGCAAGCTGGGATGGCACCGGCGTTGCAGGCTGCAGAGTCCAGGCTACATGCGTGGCTGGAGACTTTGGCTGCAAAGCAGCAGCAGCCATGAGGTGCTTGTGCGAAAATGGTTCCAGTGGCAGGCAGGGTTTGGCTTGTGGCAGGTGTGTTTTGTTTGTAGGGAGGGAGGGCAGGTGGAGATGGTAGGGGAGTAAGGACTGCTGATGATGCACTCGCAGGCGCCGCAATGCGCTTTGTGCGTCTTTGTTTGGGGGGGGTGCCAATTGCTGAAACAAGCAGTTGCCGCAGCTGCGTGTGTGTTTGGGAGGGGCAATTGCTGAACAAGCAGCTGCAGGCGCTAAGTGCACTGGCTAAGTGTGTGTTGGCGGGGAGGTGGGGGTGGCTGGCGGGAGGCCGGGGGGCACTTGCTGCTGAACAAGCAGTTGCAGGCGCTGCAAGGCGCTGTATGTCGATGTGTGCAGTTTGGACTTGGAGTCCAGACTTATCAGTGAGATGGCAGGATCAGATGCCTCATTGACCTGTCTGCTGAGTGTCCAAGGTTGCACTTCCTTGCATTGCTCTTGGTCAGGTGTGCGCCTGCCCCACACAGTTCTGGTGACTAACCCGTGACTAACCCGTGACTAACCCGTGAATTTTTTTCACAGGCATTGGGTGGTGCGCAGTCTGCTGAGTTTTTGTTCAGCCGAATGTGCAGCTGCTTATATTTACCTGGAATCGCGCTCGGAATGCAGTCATCAGCTCAACGTTCAATGAGGTTCTGCTTCGATTTATGGTGAACCAATGCAGACCAGCACAACCGCAACCATTTGACATTTATTATCATAAACGTTTGGGTATATCAGCAACACAGAGAGCTTAGGCCCAGAGGGCCCGTGAGCACAGTGTTCATTGCACAGTGCTCCCCCACGTGCAGCCACAGCAGCATCAGGAGGAAGTAGCTATGGAGGAAGAAGAGCAATTCTTTGACACTGTTGAGGAGGAGGAGTTGCCGCAGGGTGTGTCCCCTGTCTGACCTGCAACTGCTGGCCCCAGATGGCACTCACTGCTCACACCTCACTCAGGCTTGCCCCTGCATGGTGTGGCTGCTGCAGGGGCTGAACTATTTGAGTCTGTATATGAACTTCACAAGTGAGTTGACAGCGCAGCTAAGGCTACAGCAGGCCTCCACATGGGCCCACCAATGCACCCTGGGGTGCACCCACCCCAGAGCGCAGGTGACCAGCAACTCCAACAGCTGTGTGCTTGTGGTGTTGCAGGGCTGCCTATAATAACGACGTTCGGCACCTCAAGCGACTTCTGCAGCGCATGCCACAGGATCAGTACATCCAGTTGGACCTGCATGGGAACACGGTGAGAAGCAGCGTCAATGCATGACAGCTTGGGTGGGGTCCTGCAGGTCCCGCATGCTGCCAGTGTAGCTTTGAAGCTTTGAGTGCCGCAAAACATTGTTCCTTCCTCACGACCTCTGTGCATAGTGATGAGTGCTGGCCTGGGAGCACACTTGATGCCTGCTGTTGCTAGTTAGTCATCAGTGCTGGCCACATGCATCAACCTGTTGCATCTGCAGGCCCTGCATGTGGCAGCCATGCGTGGCCACACTCTTGCAGTGGAGGTCCTGCTGGAAGCAGGCCTGCCAGCCAAGACACGCAGCAGCAGGGGCTGGACAGCCTTCGATGAGGCGTGTGCAGCACGTGCCATGCCTGTAGCAAGGTGGGCCGGGCTATCCTGCAGCGGCTGTTGTGGGAATGAGCGCAGATCAGCTGTGTTGCAGATGCAGCTGGTGCTTTTGGCGGCAGCAGCTCAACAGCAGCACCTCGGTGTATGGGGCAACATCACGACACTCAGCTGTGGTGGGACACAGTCCCAGCTGCATCTTGCATTGCACAGTCAAGACGGTGCTTCCAGCGGCAGCAGCAATTGGAAACTCTCTGTTGGAGGCAGCAAGAGTTGCCAGATGGTGTCTTCAAGTGTTGTGGCGTGTGGTGTCATCACCGCCGTGCTGGTGGTGCTGTGGTGCTGTGGTGCTGCTGCCTGCAGGTTGTTGCAGCAGCGCATGCTGCTGGATGCAAAGATGGAAATGAAGCAGAAGCGAGCCCAACTGCTGGACAGCATGCAGCAGATGCCAGACTACTCACTGCAGGTGAGAGCGGCCAGTACCAGCCACAGCCTTAGCATTTGCTCAGGCTGGCTACAGGGCCAGCAAGGCCTGCATGCTGCTGTAGGCATGCTCTGCTTTCATCGAAACGCAGAGAAGCAGTTGGTGTGCATAGGACACAGCGGCAGCGCAGATGGTCCATGCTAGTCTGGGCTTTGTCAGAGGGCAGCACCAAGTGGCAGTGTGGAGGTATGACCCGCTCTCATGTGCCGGCCAGCAGCTGTACAGTACAAGGGGCGCCACTGTGTTGCCACACTATCGGCTTGCACGCAGGCCAGTATCTTACGTATGATGTGTGTGCTGACCTGAGCATCCTGCTGTTATGGTGTTGCCTTGCAGCTGAAATGGCAGCTGGGCAGTTCGGTGCCAGGTCTGGGCATGCTGCTACGCAAGTATGCACCCCATGACACCTACACCATCTGGAAGGTCGGCAATAAGCTGCGTGTCGACGGCTCCCTTATGGGCATCAGCACCAGCAGCATGATGCCCGAGTGGAAGCGAGGCCACTTCAGTCTCATAGTGGACGGCTCTCCAGAGGGCATAGCAGCGGCAGCAGCGGCAGCAGCGGCAGCAGAACAGGCCATGGCAGCAGCACGCCAGGCGGCAAAGCAGAAGTCTCAACGGCACCAGCAGCAGCGGCACAACTGGCAGCAGCAGCGGGAGGATGAAGGGGTAGGGCCTGTGCAGGAGCCGCCGCCGGAGCAGCAGCAGCAGGCGGCGGCTGCAGGAGGGGTGGCAGCAGGTGCTGCTGGCAGCAGTGACGGCTCGGTGTCACCGGCTCCTGCACCGGTGACACCCGGCGGCAGCAGCACAGCAGAGGGACAGCACGCCGCTGATCCACCTGCAGGCTCCACAGCAGCGGCAGCAGGGGGCAGGAGCGGTGCCGAGGGTGCTGCTGCTGCTGCTGCCAGCAGCAGTGATGGCGGCGGCGGCGGTGAAGCAGGAAGCAGCAGCAGTGGGGCAGCTGGGGGACAGCAGGGCAGCGGCAGCGGTGGTGGCGCTCAACAGCAGCAGCAGTATTTTGACGCTGAGGCGGACCCTTGTCCTGCCGCCCAGCCGTCGGCGCCGAGTGGTCCTGGTGGTCCGCGTGTGCTGTTCCTGAACCATGGCAAGGGCAGCTGGGTGGACCTGTCGGCTGACAAGAAGGCACTCAAGCTTGAGGCAGAGGCTGAGGAGGAGCAGGAGCTCAACACAGAGCTGTACATGGCCATGCAGCGGTGAGTGGCGCACTGATGCAGCCTGGATATCATATGTGCAAGTTATAAGGCTGGTGGGAGGGCTGGTAGGTGGGTGGGTGGGTGGGTGGTGGGTGGGTGGATTTGATGGGTTGGTGGGCAGCTGGAGTGTGTCATTACTCAAGCCATTCGTGTTGCTATCACAGCAGTTTGTATCAGCAGGAGCACCACCTGTGGGAGGTTGGTGCTCCTGCAGCACCCGTGCCACTGCGTTGAGTATGTTTTTTGAAGTTCACAGGGGGGGGGGGGGTACCCCCGACCGGCTGGCCACACACAACTCAGCCCAGGAAACCCCGACTGCTGGGGGCCGGAGGCAAAGCCTCACCGTCGAGGGATGCCTAACACACCCTATGCCAGGAGTTGCAGCGCCCGGACCCAAACCATCATGGGAGTTGAAAACCCACGTTGATCATGTTGGTGCGCTGTGCCCTGTCCACACAGGGACATGGAGAAGCTCCGGCTGAAGCCACGCAACTTCCAGTTTGCCGCAGTCAAGGGCTGGCTGGGTGGTGACATGACGGAGAAGGTGGAGGGCTGGAAATGCACGGTGTATGAGGCGACTGGGAAGGTGCGCAGCAGCCCTTGACTGGCATGCTGCTGCTGGTACTGCTCTTGCTGCTGTTGGCTTTCCCATGTGCATGTGGAGCTGCGGCAACTACCAACATCAGCTATGTGTTTGGTGGCTGTCTTGTTGATGCGGGTTTTTGTAGCAAAGGCAGCAAATGTTGAGGCAGCCCTGCATAACTGTTGTGCATTGCTTACCTCAACCTTTGATGCCTTTGCTACAAATCCCCCATCAACAAGACAGCCACCAAACACATAGCGGATTTGACCCTGCAGGAAGTTTTGGACTGGGCTCTGCTGCGCCTGGCGCTGCTGACCCATGCTTGCTGTCCCTGCCTCCCTGCCTGCCTGCCCGTCTGCCTGCCTGCCTGCCTGCCTGCTGCGCTGGTGTGTTGTGGATCTGTCTGCAGCTGCTGGCTGTCAGCACGAGCAAAGCTCGGCTGCTGCTGTCCCCCACCGCCACCTTTGAAGACTACCTTGCGGCCGAGTATGCAGCAGATGCAGTCAGCGAGACCCTGATCGACCCCCTCACCCCCTCGGGCTTCGACATGATGAGCAGCAAGAAGGACCGCTCGACGAAAAGCAGCGGCGGCAGCGTGGGCGCTGCAGACTCCAGCGCACACAGCGGGGATGCGCTGGGAGGGGACTCGGAGTTCGATGGGATGGTCTGGGGATCAGCCGAACCGGAGCCCAGCAGCAGCGGCGGCAGCAGCAAGAAGTGGGGGAAGAAGGGGTCGACCAGCAGCAGCAGCAAGGGCAGCAGCAAGGAAGCAGCAGCGGCAGCGGCGGAGGGCGGCGGCGGTGGCAGCAGCGGTGGTGGGCGTGTGCTGCGGGCGAGGTGCTGGATGGCGCAGTCGTTCCCGATGAGCCTGGCACAGCTGCTGCCGCTGCTGGACGTGATTGGGAATGCTAACAAGCACATGGCAAAGGTGCGGCCGGGATTTTGGCTGTGTACTGCTTGTGCCGAAGGCAAACATTCGACAGCGTGCGGGTACTACCCGATAGTATGTTTGCCAGCGTGGCTGTTGCAGGGGCCTCGGAGACATGTCAGCTGCACCAAAAGGGGAAGTTGCTGACTGAAGTGCTGGGGTTGACTTACCTGGGGATTGGGTCACAGCTGCTGCTGCTACTGTTGCTGTATGCTGGTACAGGTTGGCAAGTTTCTTGCCAAGTACAGCCAGATGGAGATGTTTCCGGTCAAGCTGCAGGTGTGTTGGCACGTGACTTGCAAATGCTAGACAACTGTGTGCAGGACAGAGGCAACTCAGCCTGGCCTGCCCTTGCCTTCTTGCAGGGCTAGACTCCATCAGGATAGGAGCACAGCTGTAGCGCACGGCCGGAAGTTTGAATTGGTGCCGCACACACATGCACAAGTGTCAATATCCATGCAGGTCCCTTATCAGCTGAGCATGTCAGGTTTTGCATGCAATCCCATGCTGCGGTGGTCAGTGCAGCTGTCAGCCAGTCTTTGCCTGTGCCGTTGTTGCGCATGCAGGTGCCGCTGCTGTTGACGGTGCATGCGCTGGTCAGCTTCAAGGCCTTCCACCTGCTGCAGCCAGGCAGCGGTGAGGCGGCCCTGGCCCCTGACTTCTTCACTGTGCCTACCAGCTACAAACGCAGGCTGCTGTCCGAGGTTATGGACAAGGCAGGGAAGGGAATGATGGGAGCCTATGGACACGATCCAGATGCAGATGAGGAGGAGTGGGGGCTGGAGCCGGGGGTTGGGGGCTGGTTCTATGGGGGAGATGAGGGGGCGGAGTACATGGAGGAGTTGGCGGAAGGGGGTTCTGGGAATGGTGCTGCAGACAGCACCAGCAGGAGGAGCTACCGGATAGGCAGCGGGCTGGACGAGGATGCGTAGGATGAAGCAAGGGTAGTTGTTGCAGTGCAGTGGTGTAACAGTTGTTGTTGGCTGCAGGCATGCATGTGTCTTGTGAATGCCGCCGGGTGGGCCCAACAGGGTGGCAGGCTCTGCTGCCAGACTCGATGATACCCATTGCGTATGTGGTACTGGTCTGTAATGCTGTACATTGGTGGTTGCTGTCATGGATGGGATTGGCGAGCCCAGGGGGCCCTCCAGCCTGCCAGGCTGGACAGTGTAAGCAGGCTTTTGGCGCCAGTCAGCCCTTGGGCCGGTAGAGGGCGCCATTCATCTATCCAGTGAGCATAGGCAAGGTCGTCACATCCCGCACGGACAACACAGACAGTGACCGATTAGTGGGTCGTCAGAGTTTGACCTCGTGAGTACATTCAGCTCAAAGAAGTCACCACGCGCACCCGAGCTGTTTTATGTCCTCAAGCTACAAAAGAAATCGTTTGCAACAGCAAACAGTGCGCTCCCTCTTTCACGTCTGGTACCTACTCTACCACACTGTCGGGAACCCCCACTACCTTCAGTTCCGCTGTACACGCAATCACATCGTGTCATTCGCGCCCTTGTACGTTCTGCTTCGTGATCAGCGAGGGGTCCCTGTGGCACAGTGCAGATCACTTTCATAAACGTGCCCCTTGTTGAAAGTTTGGTGAATGTTGGAGGATCGGACACAGGTGCAGTGTGGAAGTCCTGACGGCTTCATCGCAATCTCGGCCAGGAGCGGCAGCTATGGTAGCTTGACGGGGATGGAACCGCAGAGCAACTCGACAGCAGCAGACGCGAAGATTGGGGCCAAGCTAGCAAACAACGGCGCAGAAGACGAGATCAGTGGGTTTACAAAGGACGCCGTGCCCCCATTGCGGTCCACCAGCTCGGCAAGGAGCATACTAAAAAGCACCACCTCAGGGGAGCTCCTAGTGGACTCCTCAGGGTCAGGCAGGATCAAGCGGGCGGTGTCCTGGCATGATGAGGAGGGCAAGACCCTACATACAGTCCGGGAGTTCACGCCCTGGTAAGTGGGGCTCTTGAGTATGCCGCATGTGACCTTCCGCTACTGCTGCTGTTGTGGACAACTGCTGTTGCAGCTCTGTGGCGTTTGCCAGTTCTGTGTAGCTCAGCCAGGCTTGCACTTTTTCGTTAGGCTTCAATGTCAAGGCCTGACATCAGCAAATTATGTGCTGTTGCTGTTGGTGTGTGTGCAGTGAACACGATGATGCAGAGCTGCTGTTCAACCCTGGCGAGCCTAAGCAGTGTTGCGTCATCTCCTAGCAGCGCACACGCGGCAGACGCCCACCAGCAGCGCTGCATGCAGCAGAGTGGCGCTCCTCGGCAGCTGTCCCAGCAGCCCCTGCAGCAAACCTGTGCTGGGCTGCAGCACGGCGCCAGCACAGCAGCTGCGGGCTCGTTACCAGCAGCTGCCCGGCAATCAGCCTGTGCTGGTTGAGAGGGGGGCACAGCTTGCAGGCAGGGGATGCTGCTTAGCTGCAGGGCGCTGAGCCTGGTGCATGCACCTGTTCTGGTGACAGTTACAGCATGCACTGCTATGGTCTCCTGCAGGCTGTGCTCTTGCCTGGGGGATCGCAGTCGTAGTGTGCACCTGCAGGATTGCATGTGCTCTGACGCTGGCACATCTGAAGGCCCGCCTGGTGGCAAAAGCAGCTGTGCTGGACAGCAGCCAGTTGCCAGCCAGAGAGCAGGACTGTTGCTGCCAGCACACCGTGTGATGCTGGGTGTGCCTGAGCCTCACTTGTTTGTTGTTGTCCCAGCAAGTGCTCTGCAGGAGTGAGTGTTCTGTCACAAGTTGCTGTTTGCTGTTGCATGGTGGCGTGTGTGGCGTGAGATAGCGTAGGCATGAGTTGAAAGGGCGGGAGTTGCCGCCTCGCCTGTATGCAGCACGCCCTTGCTGCTGCCGATGCAACTCAAGGCCCTGCTTGCCCGTGCATGCGTAGTACGTGAGCTGCCGTACAGCTGAGTTTTGTGACCGCTGCCAACGGTCGGTCAGCTGTGCTGTGTTGGTGGGTGGTGGTTAGCAGGCACCAAGAGCAGAGAGGTTAGTAATATTTGGTCACACCTGCTGTGGGGTAGTGAGGCCCAGGCGCCGGGCTGCAGCATGCAGGGAGTGTTGTGTGCTGGACTGTATGCATGTGTGTGTCCAGAAGCTTCAGGCTTCACTGAAGCTCCACCACGCGGCAACTGCATGCATACGTGGTATAGTACAGCCTTGTGTGTCCAGAAGCTTCAGGCTTCACTGAAGCTCCACCACGCGGCAACTGCATGCATACGTGGTATAGTACAGCCTTGTGAATGTACAGCACACACCGTAGTACGGTCAAGTTGCAGTTTGTCGGACGCCAGGCAGCAAGGGCATCTAGGGCTTATGGCTAGCTGGTGTGCACCCGTTGCAACCAACAGGTTCACACACAGTCTGGTGCGAGTAACAGCCATGATCTGGGTGCCCTGTCGGTTGGCAGTTGCTGGACAGCCCAGCAGAGCGGCGCTGAGCTGCCAAGCCACTGATTACTAATAGCTTAGGATTGGATTGGGCGCTGTGGCTGGCGTCAGTGCCTGTTCCCGTTTTTTGTGTGTGTCCTGGCCACTGTGTTTTTAAGTGAGAGCACTGTTACATGCCAGGACACGCTGTGCATGTGTACCTACTTGTGTACTGACTTGGTGGCTGTGTCCTGGTGTTGCGGGAGAATGGGGGTCAGCCGGGCTGCTGGGTGTGCTGATGGGTCGAGTGTGCTGTGTAGTAGTGATACGGTCACGAACCAATTTTGATGCGCACACGCAGGCCCCTCCACAATCACAGCAGAGTGAACCTTGAGCGTAGTCACTTATCGCTGGGCCCATAGTGTGTTGAGTATGTGTGTGGGTGACAGATGGGGTTGGTCGGCCTGTCCTGCAACTTGCCATGCTGCCGGCAGGATGTGGCTTTTGCATGGCTGAGTATGCTGCAGTGTGGTTGTTTGATTAGCAAGGCGAAGATCTATTGGCTTGGCGTGCGTCCCAAGCAGCTCCCTCTTTGCATTGAATAGGCAGGAGGGCGGGCTCTATGCATACTCACCTACAACATGCTGACGAAAGTGTGTTTTGTAACTTGACGACTGTTGATGGCGGGCATGTATTGATAGGTTCCAAACGCTTGCTGGCTCCCATGGCGACGTCACCATTACTGTGCAGCATGGCTGTCATGTACCTGTTGCTCCAAACATACATAGTGTCAGCTACATGGCCCAGACAAGGACAGCTGAGCCACTCAACTCAGCCAAGCCAATCAGCCTTGCCAACTCCACACCCACACAAAACATGGCAGTTACACGATGCCGCTTCCGATCCTTATCTTGCTAGCAGACAGGCTGTCCAGAGTTCCAACATCACAACTGGTTGGGGGATGCGGGACAGACATACATACAACCTTGTGATGCCGTGAAGGGCACACAGGCCCAAGCCCAGCAAAGGACCGAAACTGCCCCGCACTTTGACAGACTCTCATCGACAGCACAGGGTTTGGAAGGGCCCACACCTCCTTGAACCCCTTGACAGGCCGCAGCTCAACTTCCCCCGCCGCCCTCCTTAGAACCTGCACAGCTGCCTGTTGCAAAGCTCAACCGCCCCTGCCAGGGAGCTGCCAGGTCATGCAGCCTTCGGTCACACCGGCATGATGCCACACAAGCACAACATTCATCCCCATCACCGCCACTTCCAACCATGGCTGCACAAATCAACACACATACAACGCTCTTGCAGCAGATACGGTATCTACAACCATCACACGATGCCAAGTCACGGTCCATATGGTACATCGTCACGCCACACAACCTGCAGGAACAGTATGTCCCCACACACTCTTCTACCCTCAATCACAAGGCTGCTGCCGCCTTGCTTGCCGCACATGCTGCCACAAAACACAGCACAAGGGACGCGAGCTGCCTCGCCCTGCACCCCAGCACTGACAGCTGTAGATCTCCTGATGCAGGAGATGCCCACCATGCAGCCGCTGCAGCGCCATGGCGACACTGCCCTCTGCCAGCACCACCAGGTGTGGTGTGTGGTAGTCGAGCATGCTAGACATGCACACCCCTCTGAGCCTTAACTTACGCCAGTGGTTGTGCAAAGGCTTGCCTCCTTACTTACTGCCAGCGCCATCAGGCAGGGCGGACAGCCGGTACATGCGCAACAGCATCCCGCCAGCAAGGCAGCAACCAGGATGACACAGCTCCATCCTGCTGCCATGCATGCCCCCGTCCACTGCAACGGCACCACGAGAAGCCAGACACCTTTGCACCGCTGCTGCACTGCCAAACAACACAACACACCAGAGCCAACAGCGACCACTACCCACAAACAAACCCTTGTGACGCATGCAAGCACTCCCGGGTGGTCAGGGCACGCGCAGCGCAGTGTTGCTGTCCTTCCTTCACACGAGGGCCCACCACAGCAGCTAGCCACATACCCTTCATACGCATGCGAGCACTGCTGGGCGGTCAGGACATGCGTTGCCCCTTCAAGGGCGTTGCCCGCCTGCTGCGCTGATGGCTGCCAGTGCTGCGCTGCTGCTGCTGTTGAGGAGCTTCTGGTCCAGCACCTCTGTCCACCAGCCCTTGCCCGTGGTGCTGACGGTGCCATCGATGTGCACCACCAGCTGGTGGAAGCGCTTCAGGGTGGGCCTGAGCACAGCGCAGCACAGCACAGCACCACACGTCAGCACAATCCATCGCAGATGTGTCGGGTGCAATAAAATAAGATGCACAGCGGTACAATCAGTCGCATGCGTCTGACCAAGGCGTGCAGGTGGTGCTTGCATGCCCCTACTGTGTTGAAAACACAGGCCCTGCAATGCCTGCGTCTGCTCTGCGCAAATGCTTTGGCAGCATGCTGCTGTGCTGTTTGCATGTGCCTTTGATGCCCAAAGCTACCTACCTGTGTGCGATTGACAGCAGTGTGATGCCTGCTCCTGCACAGGCTTCATACAGCTTCACCTCACCATCAGCAGACACCTGAACACAGGACACAGCGCAGCCAGCCAAAGCAGGAGACCTGAAACACAATGCCACTACTCCAACAGATGTCCAGCAAGACCAAGACCATAGTTTAGCAAGCAGCAGTGTCGCCAAAGCAGGCTTTCTCATGAGCGAGCCGCAACACTCCCGCTCATCCTTGGCCGTCATGTGCCACATGTCGGCTGACCGAACCATTGACCACCAGCAGAAACGGCTTACCCCACAAACACCACTGCACACGGCTGGCCCCTTCGCACCAAACCGCATGGAGAAAGTTCCCCATGTCATCGACAGACGGAGGCTCAACTGGTCTCCCAGCACCACACCCCTTCTTAGCGCACTGGCGCACTCAGCACTCCCATCAATAAAAGAAACCACACTCCCGCTCACCGCACTGGTGCACTCATCCAGGATGGCGTATGCTGGCTTGTGGAACAGCAGACGGGCCATTGCCAGCCGCTGCTTCTCCCCGCCGCTGAGTGTCTCGTTCCACGGCTGCACCTGGTCCCACCCAGCACCACGGCCCAGCAGGTAGTCCAGCTCAACAGCAGCAAGGCACGACGCAAGCTCTGCAGGGAGGGAGGAAGCAACACATACATGTCGCAACTTTGGACGGTTGATGCATTGGCTGTATGCATTTCATGTGTCTACATACACATGCCATGTCTACATACACATGCCATGTCATGTCCAGCAGTGTTGAGCGTACAAAAAAGCCGTACATGTGAAGACACGCCGCAAAGCAGGACGCAAGCTCTGAAGGGAGAGAGGGAGGGAGGGAGGGCAAGAGCGAGAGAACAAGGGAGGGAGCGAGGGAGACGCACACATGTTGGGCTGTCGTGAGAAAGCAAAGGTCGCCATGCACTCCATTTGTTGACACACAGATGATGCTTTGCAAAATCCAAATTTGGATTTCATTTTTTGTCAAAAAAAAATTGGGGGGAAAAATCAAAAACCAAATAATAATGATACCAATAATTAATGGCAAGTCATGTGACACACACCCCCCACTTACCCTGGTCCAGGCCGCTGTACTGTGGCGCCTGCCCTGCCACGTCAATGAAGTGCTGCTGGTCTGTGTGGTTGCTGGCCGCCCACACACGCGCCGGTGGCACCGGGTACAGCAGCTGGTCCCGCAGAGTGCCGGTCACCAGGTAGGGCCGTTGGCTGAGGTAGAACAGCTGCTGCTTGGAGGGACAGCTGATCTCACCAGCCTACAGGGCAGTGCAGCACAACACATGCCCCGTTGAGTTGCGCCCAAAAACTTGACCTAAACCCTTATTCCCCAATGTGTGACGTGTACATGGTGCGGTAAGCTGCTGCTGTGTAGTACATGGACAACTGCATATTTGGTCGTTGACAGTCTGCAACCTGCTGCTGGGTTTCACAGTACATGGTTACCAAGGAAATGAACTCTACAACAGAAAGCTGAGCTTGCAGGCACGGCAGGTGCTGCCTTTGCAGCAAAGCGGCCACAGGGGCCGCAGCACCAAAGGCTTGAGCAACCTTAACAAGTCATACCAGACAGATACCACCATCGTACACAGCTTCTTGCGACGCTTTGGAAACACAGAACCGACTGTCCAACCGTAACTCTTGACTGTCCAACTATTGGCTGTGAAGTGTAGCCTGCAACACCAACCCTATTGGTGTGTGACCCCACCCACCTGCAGTGGCCATAGGCCTGCCAGCACCCTGAACAGGCTGCTCTTGCCGCAGCCGTTGGGCCCCATCAGCATCACACTGCAGCCACGACGCACCTCAAACGACAGCTCACGCACCTACATAGGAACAAGGGACAGGGTTTGGGGGAGGGGGGGCAGCAGGAAGCGGCAATGCAGATGAGGCAGCACACAGCGCACTATGACACCGATGGCAATGTGTTCCTGAAAGCTCTGTCGTGGCAGACTTTCATCATGCAGAGGCCATGGATGTTTGGTGCAGTGCATGCCGCAGAAGTCCCAGCTTGTTATATCAAACAGCTCTATACAAAAGCACCATGCGTACACCAGGCCAGCAGTATCTGAACTCCACAACACTCCACAAACGCAAGGTACATCAGGCTTGTACCCCCCCCCCCTGCACGTAGGGTGCATTGTGTGTGGAACCTCCCCCCCCCCCCCCCTGCGCCTGCGCCCCATCCCCCTTACCAGTGGCATGCCATCTGGTGCGTCCAGCGCCACCCTCTTGAAGCTGATGATGTCACCAATGATGCGCTTCGGCGCCACAGGGGAGTTGGGGGGACGACCCAGCACAGCATGGCCCGATGTGTCATCATAGTTGAACTCATCCTGTGGCATGACATAGGCAGCAGACATGTGGCAAAGGCAGCGATCATGTGACATGCGAAAGCCAGTGGTAGGTTGAAAGGACGCCTAGCACAGCATGGCCTGATGTGTCATCATAGTTGAACTCATCCTGTGGCATGACACGGGTGGCGGACATGTGACATGACATAGGCAGCAATCGTGTGACACGAGAAAGGCAGTGAAAATATAAATAAGGGACGGCCCAGCACAGCATGGCCTGACGTGTCATCATAGTTGAACTCATCCTGTGGCATGACAAAGGCAGCAGTGGTGTGACATGACATGAAGGTAGCGGTCAGTTGGGTGCACGGCCCAGCACAGCATGACCTGACGTGTCATCATACCTGGACACATCCTGTGGCATCACAACTGTCAGCACAGGCAGCATGCGAGCTCATTCAACATGGTGGAGACACCGTTGACGGCCCATGTGCTGGAGTAGCACAGCACAGGCCACATGCGGTACATCACACACACTGCATGCTACCTGTGCTGTGCTGCCTTCAGATACGTTACTACATGCGGCACAATACGCGTATGGAGGCATGGACCGCCCTCACTGACTACCAAATATATGACACATCATACTGCACCATCATATTCAGCACTTCCGCAGCTTGTTAGGCACAGCCCGCCAAACCCTATACATGATGCCAACGCAGCGAGGCCGATGCAGCATCTGCTTGACACACATAAAGCTCGATCCGCTTGAAACATGACCTAGCCTGCTACCCCTACTGAGCGCATGTCAATCTGCAGCAACGACCTTATTGACACTTCTCACCACAGGAGGGCCCTGAGCCGACTGACCCAGATGGCATACATGCTGACAAACACAGACAAAGCCAGGCCATGGGTATGGTTCAAGCAAACCGGTACTGCCGTGTAGGCTTGGCAGGCTCCCACTGCATGCCCATAGCACAGGGTAACCCCCTCACCGTGAACTCTGCCTCTGTGTCCTGCTGTGCTGCTAGTGCTGCCAGCGATGCGTGGCTCAGGTTGCGTTTGAACAGGTCCTTGTGCTCAGTGTCCTCACAGCTCATCTGCTTCACCTGTGGGTGGGAGGGGGGGGGGGGGGGGGGAGGGGGAAGAGGGGTGCAAGGGAGGGGGGGGGTATTTGGATGTGAAGGGGTATAAGAGAGAGGGGCGAGACGACAGGGGAAGGAGATGTGGGACACCCACACCAAGACAAATGGTCTTAGTGATTGATGCATGCAGGGTTTTTCTCAAGCTGGTGGTGAAAGATTATGCGCCTGCACAGCACAGCCAATTTGAGGAACCCTCAAGTTGAGGATCGCGAGGAACTCAGTTCCCTGGGGTCCTCAACTCCAGGGCTCCTCAAGTTGGCTGTGCTGTGCTAATGCGCCACTCTTGAACACCAGCTTGAAGGGGTGCATGCACGCACGCATGTGGTTCACATAGCGTGTCACACCTTTGGGGGGGGGGGCATGGGACCCACCCCCCTCAGCGGGGGTGCGCATATCCCACTGAGGCAAAGCCGAGATGGGGGGGGGGGGGATGTCCCATAACACCCCTCAGGGCCTAAAGGGCAGATACCTATTACACAGTACAGTACAGTACAGTTTTTTGGGGACAGGGTCCCAACCTCAGCACTAGCCAGCGAGCCAAGGGCTCATGAGGGTGCCCCAAAGGGCCTTCAACTTGTCGTACCACAGTCTCTAAGGTCAGGTGTGGGGGCGATCGAGATCACCCGCAAGCCAGCCGTCAATTCCAGCAGCATTTTTGTTTTCAGTGGTGTGCCTAGCACCACCTATTACATACTGCCCACAGCCCACACAGGGCCATGCGTCCTGCCTCACCTGCACCAGCAGCTCTGCCACCCTGCTGGTGTACCATTGATTGAGTAACCTTTTGACTTGTTGGATTGACTGATTTATTGACCGATTGGATTGTTGATTCATTGATTTTTAATAAATTAATTGATTAATTGATTGATGCCTCACCTGCTCCAGCAGCTCTGCCACCCTGCTGGTGTGGCCTGCCAGGCCTGTCATGCGCTTGTAGATGAGGATGAGGTCACCAATGCCGCGGGACGTGTTCTGCAGCAACCGCATGCTGCACGACACAGCACAGCACAGCACACGAGGCGATGTTACACGGCATATTCAGCAGCAGCAGCACCAACAGCACCACGTCAGCCTCACAGAGTAGGATGTTTGAAGCTGGGTTGGCTTGCAAAGAGATGCTTGCCTATGCGCATTGTGCAGCCTGACCCCGTTGACAGACATATAGCGTGTTTTGTGTGCATAGCAATGCCTGGAGCGGCATCCCTGTTGCCAACCGCCTCAGCTCTCCATCCACACTGTCCATGCACAAGTCGCCCGCTGCCATCTGACCCTCCAGACCAACAGGCACTGAACAGGACTACACATGCACGCCCATCCTTTATGCAATGATACATGACGTCCCTGTGGACACACTGCGCTGATCGGATCTGCAGCCTCAGCTCCCCATCCACACTCCCCATGCACATGCACACTCCCATTGCATAAGTCATACCCAGCCATCCAACCCTCCGTACCACTAGGCGCTGAACACACATTTCAGTCACGATCACCACAGCTACAGCTGAAGGCCTCACCCACCTGCGGATGTAGTCTGCTGTCAGCTGCCCCTGGCTGCCACGCTTGCGAGGGTCCATGAAGTACAGTGGGCCAGCATACACCAACAGGCTCACAGCACTGGCAAAGTACTTCACAAAGTAACCGTCAGCAATCTGCGTTAGTCACCACACAGCAGGCGGCCAGGGACAGCACGACAAAGCGTCAATACACATGTACAGTGGACCCGCATACACCAGAAGGCTCACCGCACTGGCAGGCTCACAGCACTAGCAAACTTCAACTTATAGCCGTCAGCAATCTGTGTGCAATCACCACACAGCAGGCGAGAAGGCCCACGTCACACGGCGTCAACAAACATGGGACATGTACACAGTTGCGGCTTGCGTGCAAGCGCCTGCAGGGTGCCTGATAGAAGCAGTAGCAGTCAACCCCCACACTGCGCAAAAAGGGACCCCACTATTCTAAGGGTCTCATTGGTGAGGCTCATCTCTCAGTGGTGAGGCCGGCCCCCGGCAGTTGGTTTGCCTGATTGCGCCGTGCGTGGCCGACCGGTAGGAGTATGGGCCCCCCTGGTACCCCCCCCCCCCCCACCAAACATCCTTGGCCACCATGGCAGCCACGCACCTGCTGCATGAAGCGCTGGAAGCTGGACAGTCGTGTGAAGGTTATGAGCCGCTGCAGGTGCTGGTTGAGGATCAGCTGCTCAGCAGCACCAGCAGGAGGGTCATTGAAGGCAACCTCCTCAGCATGCGCCACGAGACGCTGGTGTGCAGCCCTGTGGGGGGGCAGGGAAAAGTACAAGAAAAGTAGAAAACATGTCACAGACAAAGGCCACACCTTGTAATGTTGAGGGTGAAGGGAGGCGCGGCAGAAATGCAGGGCATAGGATCAAGCTGGCGTTGAAACTCTTAGGTACGCGATGGCTGCAGCACTTTGCTGTGAAGCCGCCGCCAGCAGTTTGGACTGCTCCCGTTCTTACAAGGCAGACAATACCCCAAGAGGGTGATGTGATGGCGCACATGTACCGTGAGGGTGACGTGCCAACAGCTGGCTGTAATGCGATGCTTTAATTGCGCAAACTTGTTTACTACACAGCAGGTGCAAGGGAGATCAACAGCAGGCTGTGTTTGTCGATCGGAGCCCTTGGCAGCACCTATGCAAACCCCTGCTTGGCTGTCGCCAAGAACAAGACGCAGCCATGCAGCCCACCTGAATGCCCCAACCAGTGCGCTCTCCTGTGCTGTCATGGCAGCCAGTGGTGGTGCGATGGCCCGCAGCAGGTAAGCTATCCCTATGTAGTACAGGTACAGCGCGATCTGACCCTTGTAGCCCATCACCCGACTCAGGGAGCGCGTGAACAGCAGCACATCAAGCAGCGGCTGCGGCATAGCGGTAGCGATACAAGCAGCGGCAGCAGAGACAGCGGCGGCATGATCATATTCTTGCAGCATGGAGTGGGTCTTGAGGCTTGCATTGGGCCGGCTGGGTCTCTCGAGGCCTTTTTGTGCGCGAATGATGGAAGGATGAACCAGTCTGTGCCGCCCTAAGGCTGAGACACCCCTGGACGTCCACAACACAGCACACCCACGGGGGACCCCATGGCGGCTGCAGTGCGGTGCATGAACATGCTTGCGTCCCCTTCTGCAACCATCTGCTGCTGGCATGTGCCCCACACAGCTCCTCTCCTGCGCGCTGGCATGCTGATGTACACAGCTGCTGCTGACATGTTCACCATTCACAGGCCGTACCAAAGTTTGGACTTAGTAACCCTAAAACCCTAGACCAAGTGCAGCACGCCCTACCTTGAAGGTGTGGCTGTAAAGGTCGCTGATGGAGAAGCAGAACTTCTCCACGTCCTCTGTGATGCGCTGGTCTGCATGAGTAAGGCCGCCCAGCGTGCTGGCTGCGTAGTAAGCACGGTTGCTGGTGTACATCTTGTGAAGCTCCTCCGTCAGTCTGTTCAGTAACAGCAACAGCAGGACATCCCACCAAGCAACACCACAAGCAGGAGTACAGCATGCATCAGTAGTGACACAAGCCGCACCATGCACCGTTCATGGTGTGCAAGCCTCTGATGATTTTTCTGGCTGTGCACCTGTGTGCACCTCTGTGACAAAATGGTGGTGTGAGCAGTTTGCACCAGAATTAGGGTTTTCAGTTTGGGCTTCATGTAGAGTGTGTGCACTGCAACTCACAGTGTGCTTTCAACAACTCACTGTGACGCGAGCAGGCTACTGCTACAATCATCAGAGCAACGCGGGCAGCTCTCAACGGCTGCACAGTGGTGGATGCATGCTGTTGGGGGAGGGACACTGATCACCTCTGGGCTGTGTCACGCCCTGCTGCAACACCTGCAGGTTGGGCCTACTGCGCAAGACAACGGTCGCTGCTGCTTGTTTCAACCCTACCTCTGCTGAAAGCTGAGCTCCAGGTTTTTCTGCATGAACTTCAGCCCGCTGTTGACGACAGCAGCTGGCAGGCCGAGTAGGGCAAAGTCAACGACAGCACGCGCAAACTTGCCAAACTCCTGCAGCAGCAGCGACAGAAAGCGCAGCGGATGGCGCCTGAGCTGTCGCAAGTTTGAACAGCCGCCAGGAAGCAAGGCCACTTGCCCTGTTGCACTTGCCATCACTGCTGATAAATGCTGTGGAGCACCCAGCTGCGTTGAAATCGCATAATCTAACAGGTGCTTCCAGCTGTTGGCTTTGGCCACATGATGGCTACCACTCATTGCTGCATGTGCATGTCACTGCATGTCAGCTACCAACTGGATGTCAGCTGCACGCCTACAGACTGACCCCTTCATGCAGCAACATCTGGTCACTGTACTAATCCTGCTGTCCTTCACGTTGCCACGCCGCTTTGGGCAACACCTCACTGTCCGGCTGCAAAAAGCCTGACTCCACATTCATGAGCAATGCATCTCCATGCAGACGTTCCAGTCAACCAAGTAGGTACATGCTCATGAGTGGGATGTGCTCCCCCTCCCCGCAGCTGCAGCCCAGCAGGTGCTGATCTCACCAGGCCGGTGATAGCCTTTCCAGCATAGCCCTCCACCCTGCTGATGTAGTCTGTGAGCAGGGTGCGGCTGACCAGCAGGCAGCCCTGTACCAGCACCAGCAGCGCCTCCTTGCTCAGAGGCCCAGGCACACAGCTGCAGCACAGCACAGCACAGCACGGCACAGAGTGGGGTGCAGGGTGCAAGGTAGGGCGTGCGTGAGCGAGGACAGGGGTTGTGTGTTTGAGGGTGGGGGGAGGGACAGTGGCATTGCCGCTGGTGGTTATGGTGGGTTTGGTTGTGATTTCATGATGGAATGTGATGTCTGTGGCATAGGATGTCATGCTGTGTGGTGTTGTAGTAAGATCGCAGAGGCTGAAGCTGCCGTGTCTGTCAACGGAAACAAGTGGATACTGTGTGGTGTGTACATTAGCCCAGCAGTGCATAGGGCACAACTCGAGCATGAATGTCCATTGGGCTACTCAAGGGCCATGCATGTTTTGTGTGGAGATGGGGCAGCCCCCTGCATGCGGCTGCCCGCAACTGCTGTCCTGCTGCACTGAAGCCACATGCCCATTGCTTGATGCATCAGCGCAGCAGCCGACGTCTGCCTACTGTGGACAAAAGGCAAAAACACAGTTGGCTGCCAACCACCGCATGTTTGTGAGCAGCTGGGTGCTGTGTTTGAGAGGTGCATGACAAGGCCAAACAACTTGGTGATGCTGTAACCTGCAGCCCAGCACCCTCCACTTACATGCGCAGGATGGTGCATAGCCGCTCAAAAAAGACCCTGTTGACTGCTACTTTGGTTGCAGCCCGCTGCTTGGTCTGTGCTGTTTGCTGACTCTGGATCTCCTTGACAAGCTGCTTCTGTTTCCACTGTGCTGCTTTGATCAGGTTGCGAAGCTGATGTGCGCTTTGTGCACCCCCCAGGACCACCGCTACCTGCAACAGCGCAGCAGCGTCAGCCAGTGTCATCACACTCCAGGCCACCTCAGCATGAACCCTTGTCCGAGTGGCCCTGATCAAACGACGGCCCTTACTGCTTACCGCCAATGCTCTCTTTTGGTTGGAAGTGAGGGCCAACACATACTTCACAGAAGCCATGATCAGATGTGGCACAACTGCTCAGTGCTCAGTTGGAGACAGGCTAGCGAGGGCGAGAGCCGCCATCAGACGAGAAGCATTTGATGTTGTTGTCCCTTCAACTGAGGATGTGAGTGATGTCGATCAAGGCTGATGCTGTCAGCACAGTGTTGTGATTGCAAGGACAGCAAATTGAACGTGGCTCACGACAGGAGGATGATTGTCGTTGATCAGCAAACAAACACAGTAGCAACCAGCAGCTGTGCCGTTGTCCGAGGAGCCATGCAAGTGTCTGATGACAGTAAGTTGTTGAATGTGACAGCTCACCACAACCGCCATCCACGAAGGTGCAGCCACTGAGAAGTGAACTGCAGATATCTGCCTGAGGACATCTTACACCCTCAGGGCTCCATGGTTGGGGGACTCTGGCTGCTGCTTTCTTGTTAGCGCATGCACAGTGCCAGCCTGCCAGGCTGGCACCTCCTGCTGTAACAGAGGAAGAATGTGGGCTGTCATTTATTGACTTGCAGATCTCACTGCTTGATGACTGGCAGCCTGTACACCGGTGCCAGCTCCCAGTGCCTCACGCAAACCTTCCCGGCACATCATCCCATTGACATGACCATCAGAACCACTAACTTCCACCATTTACCCCTCTGCCCCAAGGGTTGGGACTGGATATGAGGGGAACAGACCCTTTGCGGAGGGCTGAGAGGCGACCGAGCCAGCTACCTCACTGAGTCAGCAGACCCTGGCAGCTCTTCCGCCCTGCCTGCTGCGGCAACTTGCACAATCACTGTCTCTGCATCACTTCACGTACAGTTGCGATTGTAAGGAGATTACATGTACAGGCTTGCAGGTGCCTAGCGCAACCTCATGCATGCAGGATGCCACGAGCAACACTGTGCAACAGCTCACGGACGTTTGCTGGGCAGAGGGTGGACCAACACCATGTTACACAATCAGGACCAGCACGCCAGACCCGGGCGTGCAGTGCAACAGGCAGCTAGCATCAGCAGGACAGCCACGGCTTGGCAGCTGACTGCTAGGCACACCATTTTCTGAGACGCATGCCTCAACCCACCCACACATCCACCACATGCCATATATGGCGTATACAGATATCAAGCACATAGCTTCGCCCTGCGGCCATTCGCTGTGCAGGCGACTTGATTGGGTGCCTGTCTGCAGTGAAGCACCACATAGGGCACCACAGCAAAACACAAGGCACACAAGCCACTCTGCTCATAGCAACCATGCCCACAACTCAACCACAGGGTGTACAGGAGTGACACTGCCTGCAGCTCAAGGGGAGATACAGGTGCTGATGAGCAGGCACACAAGCTTAGGCACCCAGTAAATTCAACCCCCCATGCGTCCTGCACCCCGTGCACCATGGGTTGATTTAGTAGTCTTGCTCTTGGCCACTGCACAATGGTGAGAAACAGTGAGTGGACCAGTTCCATGCATTGCACACCACGATACATGTGTGCAGGGATGAGATCGATGCTGCAGTAGCACAGGGGCCCTCAGGTTGGGAACCTCCAGGCATTGCAGTGCAACCCTACATTCCAGCACCAAGGCCTGCAGCCAGCACAGCCAAGACAATTGGGCGAGCTGCGTCTTTTGCAATGTAACCCGTATGCGCAACCGATTTGCAATGCTGCAGCTAAGGCAGTCGCACTTTCTGCGCCACCTTGCTCAAGCAGACAACCACAAGCACCAGTGCTGCTGATACCCTATCAGCCACACAACCACTCCACAGCCGTACGTGCCAATTAGTCTGCCTGTGTGGAACAAGTGCTGCAACGCTCGCCAAACCGCACCCACTATGGCACAAGCACAGGGCCGCTGCTCCGAAGCGCTGAAGGCAGACCTCCACAAGCAGACACACATCACACACATCTTGCAGCTGGGTTCATCAGCCGGCCCAATGACCACTACAAAACGGGTGCTGACTCACCCACCAAAAGAAATAGGAATAATCCCAGGTGCAGTCGGCTCCCTCTGAAGCCATCACCTATAGGAACACCAACCCCACACATCTCGGCGCCGAAGGCACTAGTTGTGTAAACCCAACACCCAGGATACCCAAGGCCCACCCATGTGATGTGATTCCACGCAGGGCAGCTTCCAGGATAGGCTTCAAAGCACTGCGCATGTTTGCACCACTCGTTGCGGTCTAAATCTTGACGCAACAACACTGGCTGTGCTCAGCCGCTGTGCTTCCCCACCAACCATTGGGCGCGCCAGTGGCCCTTCTCACATGTTCAAACCTTTGGGGGCCCCTGACCACCAAAACAGGCTGCGCAGTGCTGCCCGAACCCTCACATAGCCAAGCAGTCTGCTCACCTTTGGGATATGCATGACTGCTACATAGCTGATGGCCCACCCGTACTCAACCCAACGCCCAACAAGGCCCTTACTCACATGTTTGTATGCGTTGGGGCAACCACCAAGAAAAGGCTACACAGTGCAGCCCATATCAGCATACCCTGTTGCAACTCACAGTCTGCATTGTCAGAGTGCGAGTATCCCGGCAAGAATTCCACACAGACGAGACCCCGACAAACAAAAAGGGGGACCCTGACCCACTCTCCCATAAGACCCTTGAAAGCAATCACCCTGACCGCCCGCCAAACCAACACAACCAAGCCCCCACACATAGTGGAGAGAGCACAAACCACCCACATGATCTCGAGAGGTCTGTCACATCCGGCCCTACCAGGAACCAGGGATAGAGACCACACTATCTGACGTGTGAATGACGAAGGTATCTGCTGAAGGGGCGTCCAAACGAACAAAGCAGCACAAGGCTGCATAGCAATCGCCAAAGCCATTGCATTGCAGCCCTCTTGGAGCCCTTGGTGGGGAGCATGGTGTGCCTGATGCACGAGCAAGCGACAGTCAATGAGGGAATATGCGGACACAACAGTGACCCATAGCACACTCCCTAGTACTGTAGCCAAAACACATCTCAGGTCACACTCACACACACAACAGAAGAAGCTATGGGCAGCTGTGCTGTGCCCCTTGCAGGGGCAAGAATAGCCAGCACAGCTGCCAAGCCTGACTAAGCATCACCGCCCATGCCGATGCCGAGGGTGGGATGTGCAGCCTTGTACTGCCGTCCAGGGAGCAAACAGAGATTTGAGATCACTCTCAAAAACAGCAGGCAGGCACACGCACACACTACAAGACTCTATCGCCCCCAGAGGGCTGCCAAAAAGCAGCAGAACATAGGATGCTTTGCTTACTGCAATGTCCAAAGCATCCGCGCTATTGCATGGCAGGAGTGATTTGAGGTGCTGGACCAGTCCATGCTGGGCACGAGGTATAGGCAATGCAACCTCTCTAACACAGGGACAAAGCAGCACACAACCCAGCGGGGGCGCAGAAACGGCACCACATGTACTCTCAGTGGGGTGCTGTGGCTAACAGTCGCACCATGTACACTCGGAGCTGTGTGCAGCAATGCACGTTTCTTTTTGCACGCTCCATGCAAATAGGGTGTGCGTTGGAGCGCGCTCAAAGATTGATTCGTGGGGGAAATGGCGCAATGAAGCAACGCAGTGGAGCAAGTCTGCTGGCGCTTTGTGCTGGCCCATCAAAAGCGCACTGTATGCATGCCAAGCTATACGCCAGCACAGAACAACAGTGCCTCAGCGATGAAGCCAGGAATACTGCACAGCTGTAGAATGCTCACAAGCAGGAGGGCACAGGACACTAGACTGCATGGCTTAGGGGATTGTGAGCTGCCACAACTGGGACCGCACAGCCCCCATACGCCTGCTGCAAACAAAACAAGGCCACAGGGCACAACCCCTTCGTAGTAAAGACTCAAGACCTTGACCGCCCATCCACTGATGCATGGTGTTGACAAGATGAGGTCAAGCGATTCAACCTCGCACGCAGTGGCTGCGCACATCCGGCAGCGAACACAACTCAAACTGCACGTGAGTAGCGGCACGAGTTGGGTCCACCACCGACCAACAGTCTATACCAAATCAGTCCAGCACTGGTGCCCAGGAAAAACAAGCCTCACTTGCAAGTGCTAGTTCAAACAGCAAGCGTGTAGCGCTCAAAAAACCGGTAGTGCAGTGTGGTGCCAAACGCCCCTAGGAATGATTCCATGCTCATACGGCTGATGCATGCACCACTCAGCAATGCCAGCAGCTGTCGTTCACCCCATCACACACCCTCACACACACACACAGGTGCCACTCACACACGCATGTCTCAACATCGCATCATGGCTGCTTTCTGTTCACATCCACACAGTACGCCCACGCAACAGCCATCCACCAGCTGTACTGGCCCTCATGTTCACTTAGTAGCCACATGCACCGTCCCCATTCCCCCAATGGTGCAACCGTTTTCAGGGCGACTGGCACAAAAGGCATAAAGCAACAAACAGGAGCAGGAACAGGAGTGCGAGCGCGTCTCCCAATCCTGCGTTTCTAGATACATATCGGATCTACAAGCAGCAGGATAGGGCCAGTCCCAGCAGGAAAGCAGAGCCAAACATGAACGGCTTGCAGCTGATACGACACCACAGGCAGCAAATGGGTGCACCACAGCGCTCAACAAAAGCTGTGGGGCTAAGAGAAACAAAAAGAAAGAGGAAGGTGCACCAAAATAGGGAACAGCTGTCCTCCAGAGTGGAAGACACAGGCGCTGACTGCAAGCTGCAGCGGTGAAGGTGCCTGCAAGTACATGGGCCATGCAGTACATGCAGTCCTTGACCTCCACCAGCAGCTACAGAGCCGCGCTTGCTATGCAAACCGCCCAAAACAAGTCAATTCGCGCGCAAAAGCCAGTCCAAGAAGCCAGTCAAGTGCTATGGTTTGGGCCGAGTGCAATACTACCACCAAATGGGACCCTGTCGGTCCCCTGCTGCACCCCTGCAGCCACTGCCAAAGAAGGAAAACAGTACAGCGTGCATGCCCACTGCCTTGTGCAACGACAGCACACAGACAGGCAGGTTGATAACCAACACAACCTGCCACGGGCGTACGCGACAAGCTATCAGCCAATTGCCCGGCAAAGGTGCTGCTGCACCTGCGAGACTGCCAAAAGGGCTGAAATCAATGTGACAGTGCTCTGGTTTCAAAAGGAGCTACTCTGCACCAAACCGGCAACATTGCAATGTTGCCAAGCCAAACACGACTGCGTGAAGAGGGGAACACACCAAGCAGCGCACAGCACAACATCAATGTAGGAGTACACCTCCATCACAAGAAGGCACACATGCATGTGTCTGCAGGATCAGGCTTGCATGCATGCATTGCCTGCACAGCAGCGCTGCCAAGTGCGCCAGTGGTGAACGCCAGACGGTTACTGATCCTTTGCGATCACAGCAACTCCAGAGTCGCCTCAGAATGACTGACAATCTGCTGCTGAGTTGCAGGCAGAGTAGCTGCTGCTGCAGGTGTCCTGCAGGTCAGCATCAACCTCCTCTGCAGCCGCTGCTGCATGCAGGCCTATGTGCTGCTGCACCCGCGCCTTGTGCACGACCAGGGCCTGTGCACGGGCTAGCTGCTGCATCGTGGCTGCTAGGGCTTGCTCTGCAATGTTCAGCGCCCTGTCTGCTGCATCGGGTGAACCGCACTCGTATATCTGGGTGGCCAGGTGCATCGCATGCAGCGTCAGGTTCAGCGCAGAGTCAGCATCACACAGCGTGCGTTCCAGCACATGCTCCTGCGCCACGAGACAAGCCAGCACAGAGGGCAGCAAATTTCAACAGGGGACAGCAGAACACTCAAAAGGGTCACGAGACGTGCCGGCTGTCACACATAGTGTGGGCTGTTTGGCCTGTGGGCTAGCTCCACCTGCCAGCCTGACTCTGGTTCGTCTTTTAGACGAGTATTCTCTCTCCTCATATTGCCTGGCCAGCGTTCAAGAGCACACAAGCCACATCACCAGAATGCCACATTGTGCTGATCCCCACCCCATAAGGCTCACCACTAGGGCTGGAGCAGCCTGCTTGAGTCCATGCTGTGGCAACGATAGGGGCTGAGGCATCGCCTGCTGTTGCATGAACCTGTGCGGAGAAGGACTTGCGCTGCTGCTGCATCCATCGCATTCCGTGCTGCCCATCGCAGCACCTGCCAGAGGGGAGCAAGAGCACTGGCGCTTTGCTGGGGTGAGATAGCAGCTCACGGAGCGCTTCATGGCCTGTGATTGCAACACATGACAGACAGAAGAAGGCAGATCGCTCTCACGGCTGCGTAAAGTTTAGCAACAGCTGACATGCATGCACAGCAAATGCGAGGCGCCCCATCGGGGAGCGTCCCAGCGCACGCAGGCCAGGCATCATTTGGTCAGCGAGCATCAGGCACCCCACAAGGCCTCTGCGTGGCGGGTAGCCCCCAGTCCCTGCCATCATCATCAGCAGCATGCAACACCCCCAGCACGCCTGACAAGGCAAACCCAAATGCACCGCCTGCGTTGCGGTACAACTGCGCCCGCGGGCTCGCTCACCTGTGCCAGCAGCAAATCAGAGGTTTTGATTGACGAACTGCTCTCCGAGGGTGCAGACGCTTGGCCTAGACTTGGCATGGCCTGACGATAGCTACTAAGTGCACTTTGACGAAACGTATTGTACAGCAGAAGCCGAGCGATCACAACTATGAGCCGAAGAGGAGTGGAAGCTGCTGATCAGCGTACCGCGGTTGCAAGACTTTGAACGTTGATAGAATACAATCCCTATTGACTTCCTAAGTAAAGCTGACGCCCAAAAAATGTTGAGAGTGACTTGAGTGACCAGGCGGGGATGGCGATGCAGTGACGTCGAATTTCGACGGTGAAGCCACAGACAGATGCAGATCGTGGAGTCGTCCACTAAATAGGTGCTCTTGGCGTCCGCAGCGAACATGTAACCCTCCAGGCTGGCACAACGTGCGGTTTTCTTGCATTTACATGCAGGTATTCAATTGCTAGTGCCGTTGCAGTGAAGAAGAATGTACACTTAAGGGTAGTCTCCGCACCAGCTCGTACCTAGCAGCGTTGTGAAGGACTATTACGAGGGCACTATACAGTCGATATTACGATGCCAAGTAGTATTGGTCGTGACCGGAATGGAAGTTTGAGCAAAATATAGCTCCTTTTACTACCAAAAGAGACGGCTTCGTATTTGACGGCTCCAGGTAGCTGTCGCCATGTCCAGTTAACGTTGTCACTGGGTGTCCAGTGGACCCAGTGCAGATGCACTGACGTCATCTTCTTAGACTACTCGCAACCAACAAAGATTCCATTTGCCCACTCATCTGAAGGTGAGAAGAAGAGCATTGGTCCTGTGTACCACCTGGTACGGTACACGTACTGGTGTCCTGTACTGGTGTCATCAGCTACTGTCATGAGCACGGGACCACCAGGCTGCTGTAGCAGACCGGCCTCCGACCTATCAGCTATACGACAACATCATCCTGCAATGCAGGGCACTCACCAGCCACAGAGCCATGGCTGCAAGCACCTACAGTAGTGCAGGTCGGTCAGGTTACGCCCTCCCATCAGCATCAGTGCAGCAAACCACGCCACCCTAATCATCTGCTTTTGCACAATATCCTCCAACCAAACCACTCCACTGGACTGCAACATACACCACCCCACCCGCGGCTGGTGCAACGCACATGCAATCACTGCAACAGAAACAGTGCCGCCCCTGCAGCACCAGGGTCCAGCCCCACCCTTGCAGCCTGCACAGCCGCTGACAAGCCCTCAGGCAGACGGCAGCTAAACAGCTGGGCCAGCAGCCTTTCAGCATCTGCCCACAGCACCGCACGGCCAGCACTGCTGCCACCATTGCTGCCACTGCTGCCGTCACCACCACCCCCACTGCTGCCACCATTGCTACCGCTGCTGCCGTCACCCGCACCCACACTGCTGCCCCCCTGAGCCAAGGGCCGACAGCCCACAGGCCTAAGCAGCACCTGTACAGAGGCACAAACACCTCCGGGTGGTGCACATCACCAGCTGCTGCCCCAACCCCTGCAGAGCCCGTCAACCTGTCAGCCACAGCCGGCAGGAACTGCTGCAGTGCCCAACTGCACCACCGCTGTAGCTCGAACTCCACCTCCCTGTCCATCACTTCCCCAGCAACTGCCACACAGGCTGCACCCTCTGCACCCTCCGAAGCCCCTGCACCCTCTGCATGATTTGCAGCCTCGGCAGCATTTGCAGCAGCTGCATCCGCTGGCGTTGTAGCTACACCTGCCTGTCGTTTGCACAAGAGGCCTCCCTCCTCAGTGCAGCACAGTACATGCCACAGCACAGCAGCAGCATGCTGTGCCAGCAATAGCGGTTCCTCATGATGGTTGTCAGCCTCTCTCTCAAACAGCCGCCGCAGCGACACACCCGGCAACCGCAGCTGCACACACACCTCCCCTTCTGCTGCCGTCACACCCGCAGCTTCTGCGCCCACAAGCTGGGACCCAGGGGACGCCTCGGCAACCTCCTGCTGCTGCTGCTGCTGCAGGTACCGCCGCTGCAGTACCTGCGGTACTGCTGTCTGTACAGGCAGTACCACCTTCAGCAGCAGCCGTACCAGCTCAGGCCGCAGCTGAGGCAACCAGCTGCAGCACCGAGCTAGCAGCGCAAAGCAGCTGCCCTGCACCGCAGCAACGTACTGAGCACCACCCGCAGCCTCACAGCTGCCTGCTGCCACTACAGCAACCCCAGAGAGGATCACGTCCCCACTCCTGCTGATGCCTGTTGAAACCCCGTTCCCATTGCCAGCCTCACTTCCCTGACTGGCACTGCTGACACTACCGTTGACACCCCCAGACCCCCTCTGCAGGGGTCCTGCCGCATGAGTCACCCCTAAGGCCCCCTGCCGCAGCGGCTGCAGCACGGACTGAGGTACCAGCTGCAACGCCTGCTGTGCTGCTGCTGCTGCTGCCTGCCGCACCTCCTCCTCCTCATCCTCCATCAGCATCAGGGCTAGGAACCAACACCTGAGGGACAGGCTGGATAAGCCCTGTGCCTCCTGCTGCTGCTGCTGCTGCTGCTGCTGCTGCTGCTGGGCCACTGCAACAGGAGCAGCTGGGCCAAGAGCGCCCCGATCCTGAGGACTTTCTGCAGCTCCTGATGCTGCCTTGACCAGTGGTAGTAGAAGGCCTGATAGCTGCAGTGCCTCTGCTGCTGCGGCCCTTAGCTGCTCAGGCTTGTCTGGCGCCCCAAACTGCCCTGCAAGCGTGCACAGCCTGTTCACTGCCTGCACACCATCAGCATCGAGGTTTGCTGTATGCATCTGTACTGATGCTGCCCCCTGCCCACTGCCCCCCCGGCCGGCATCTGTACCAATTACACTGCTGCTGCTGCTGCGAGTGCCTGCTGCTGCTGCTGCTGCTGCTGCTGCTGCTGCTGCTGCTGCAGGTAGCACCTGACGCACCGCCCTTGCGGCACACAGCAGTGCCTGCGCACAAGCCTCTGGCTCCCTGCAACTGTCTGCTATGCCTGTCAGCAGCAGCAGCTGGCCGACATCAACACCACCAGCAGCACCACCAGCAGCGGCAGCAGCAGGCACCACCTGGCTCATCCCTTCCACTTCAAAGGAGGCAGCAACATCATGCTGCTGGCGGTGCTGCTGCTGCTGATGGGGGTGCTGCTGCTGCAGCTGCTGCAGGTAGCCCCACACTACCAGCAGCCGCTTTGTCACCTTGACCAACTGGCACCCACCCTCCTGCAGAGCCGCCCATACACTGCTGACCAGGACCTGCAGACACTGAACCGCCACGCTGCCGCCACTGCTGCCGTCATTGCTGCCGTCACTGCTGCTGGCAGCAGCAGCAGCAGCGAAGTGGCCGCCAGCGCCTTCTGCCTGCAGCTGCTTGGATACAGCTAGCAGGCGGCTGAGTTGGACAGCAGCAGCCTTCAAGGCAGCACATTGGACCTCATAAGAGCTGCTTTGAAGTGTGACCGGCAGGAGGGTCGCCAGAAGCTGCAGCTGCTGCACAAACACTGCTGCGTCTGTGCTGACATCAGCTTGCGTCCTGCAGCTGCTGCTGCTGCTGCTGCTGTGGATGGCAGGTCCTGCTGGCAGAACATGCAGGCTGTGCTTGTGCAGCAGCAGTTGCAGCTGCAGGAGGGGCCCCAGCAGCAGTGCAGCACTATCCCTCATGTAGCAGCTATACAGAGGGTCCTGTGCATCCTCACTACTGCTGCTGCCACCTGCTGCTGCTGCTGCTGCTGCTGAGGAGGATGCTGGTGCTGCTGGAGGGACAGTCCCATTCACAGCTCGTAGGCAGCTCTCCTGTAAGGACAGGACCAGCCACCGCAGCAACTCCACACTGCTGCCATTGCTGCCATTGCTGCCACGGCTGCCGTCACCACTGCTGCTGGGGTCCTGTGCACCGTCCTGCTGCTGCGCCTGCAGCAAAGGCCACAGCTTGTAACTGAGCACCAGCAGCTGTCCCGCAGCAGTGATATACTGCTGCTTTACAGCACAGCACAACCCAGCCCCAGGGTTCAGCAACACACTGCCTTGCACGAAGGCAGGCAGCAGCTGCTGCACGAGTGCCACTGCTGCTGCTGAGCTGCCTGCATTGCCGGCCTGGTGACTGCAGCTGTTAGAGGCGGCTGCCAGCAGCGCAGTCAGTTGCAGCAGCGCCCCATGCAGCGCATTCTGACCCACAGGCTGCTGCTGCTGCTGCTGCTGCTGCTCGTGCTGCTGAGTGTTGCCGTGTACTGCTTGCGATATGGATGGCCCCTCAGGGCCACTCCCTGCCGCAGCAGCAGCAGCAGCAGCAGCAGCAGCAGCGGCAGATAGCACGCTTGCCAGCTGTGAGCACACAGCATGCAGCTGCTCGACAGGAACCAGGGGCGCCAGTGCTGCAGCAGCCATGCTGCGCACACCCAGGACTGCCGACTGCCCGACAGCTGCGACTGCAGGCACAAACACAGCCGGGTCTAATGCCTGAGGCGCTGCTGCTGCTGCTGCTGCTGCTGCATCAATCGCACCACTGCCGTCTGCAGCAGCAGCTGCATCCGTTGTGGTGCTGCTGTTGCCGTGAGCAGCGGCCGTGCTTGTCAGCAGCAGCGGCCGCAACCTCGACAGCACTATCAAGGCAGGGAACAAGCTGGGTGGTACTGTAGCAGCACTGTTGCTGCCTGTCCCTGCCTGCTGCTGCTGCTGCTGCTGCTGCTGCTGCTGCACGGCCTCGTGCAGCTGCTTCAGCAGGAAGGTGTGCAGCTGCGGGTAGCGATTGAAAAAGTCAACAGCAGAAGGGCCTTGTATGGCAGGCAGGAGCCCAGAGCTGCCGCCCCTGCTGCTGCTGCTGCTGCTGCAGGTGCTGAATGTATGCAGGCCAGGTGGTGTGGCTGCCAGCTGGTTGAGGGGTTTGAGCAGTTTCTGCAGCCGGTGGTCGATGTTCCTGGCACCTACTATACGCAGCAGCAGGGCTGTGAACGTCAATGCAGCCGCATTGCGGACCTGTGATGCATAAGCAGCAGCAGCAGCAGCAGCAGCAGCACAGCGATAGAGCAGTCTCAGTACCAGCAGCAGTGACAGGGCAGCAGCAAGTGTGCTGCATCGCCGGCATCATGCATTACCTTCAGTAGCACTGGCATGCTGTCTTCGAGACTTGCTTGATGTGCCAAATGCTGCTGACCAACACTTTTGCAATGGGCATCCTCCTTTCAAGTGACATCACAGCACACACCACATGCACACACCTTCCCGCACGTTCAAAATTGTCATGCTGCATCGGCCGCTTGCATCCTACATGCCTACGGTGTGTCCAAGTGACGCCCAAAACTTGCAGACCTTCCCATCCATCTCAACATATACTGCTGGGGACTCTTGTGTGCATTCGTGTGCATTCGTGTGCGTGACCGTCATGACCAGCGATTTGTCGTCATGACACAGGGAGTGCATCCAGCCAATGCATCAACCATCCAAAGTTGTGACATTTCGGACTGTGTATCCCATGCCCCAAAGCCCCCAAAGCTTTGCAGCCGTATGCTGCTTACCTCGCATGCAGGCGCTTTCATGTCCTATACGTATCCGGCTGCCATCACCGCCACTGCATGGTAAACCCAAAAGCCTAAACGCTATACCTACCTCCCATGCAGGCGCCGTCATGCCCTGTATCGCCGCCATCACCCCCACTGCATGGAATCCACTGCTGTCCATGGCCATGTTGCTGTCGTTGAACACCACACGCAGCGTGTTGAAGGCATGGACCTGCAGCAGGAACCCCGGGGGGGGGGGGGGGGGCGGGGGGGCAGGGGGCAGGCGGCAGGCGACAGGGCACGGGTGTCAGCACAGAGCAACGGACAGTGTCAGACCCCTGCCAAGACCTGCAGCGTGTTGAAGGCATGGACCTGCAGCGCAGCCCCCGGGGGTGGGGTGGGGTGGGGTGGGGGGCAGGGTGTGGGTCAGCCACAGAGCAACTGCCGGTGTCAGACCCCGAGCTAAGACCTGCTGACGCTGGTGCTGAAAGGTTCAGCCACCACTGCTGCCAGTGGATGAGGTCACGCAGGGCGCAACATGATTGCCCTAGCTATCCCAGCAGCAGTGTCACTTACCCGTGGCCATGGCTCTTGCAGGCTCTCATCACTTGCAATGGCCAGCAGCTGCTGCAGCCCGTATGGCAGCAGCTGCTTGGGGGCACCAGACGGCTCAGCAAGGAACAAGGCAGCTATGGCAAACGGCAGGCCTGCACAAGCAAACAAGTGGCGGCAGCAACGGAGACAGTCACGCAGTGAAGATACATTGGGCACAGTGCTTGATCAGACTGCCACAGCAACAGTGAAGAGGCAGTGATACTAGCAGCAGTCTCGGGGGCAAGCAACGCCACGTGGCGGCCTTGCACTTGCACCCAGGTCTTCTCAATGCTCCCATGCTGCAGCTTAATCACCTTGCACCCCACCCAGACACAACTGCCATATGGCCCACTGAGCACAACCCGCAGCAGCCAAAACCCCAGTGGTGGATGAGCGCACACAAACCCTTGCCGGCTGAGCCTGCACTGACCCAACCCCATACGAACAAGTAAAATCGGCAAAGCCCATGTCACGCCATCCTTTGACTGTCCTGACAGGACTTTCTGGTGAAAATCGCATGCAACTCTCTGCTCAACTACTAGGCAGCACCACAAGCCCTGAGGGTACTCCTACCTGCAGAGCGCCGTACAATGTCATCACGGCTCTGCCCCGGGGCCTGAACCCTTGCTAGGCACCTGTCCAACCAAACCCTTGGTAGTTGGTTCAGGCAGGGTTCAGCGCTCTGCAGCAGCCTCTCCACCAAGCTGATAAACCCTGCCTGACTCTTCTCAACCGCCCCGTTATGCTTCATCGATAGCAGCATGCTCAACTGCAGAGACCCCAACTGCTCCAACTGACCAAACTCCACGAGCTGCTGCTGCTGCTGCCAGCTGCCGCTCGGGATCCTCCCGCCCACTTCTGCAGCAGCAACTACGGCGTCCGTACGATGACTAATGTAAGTAATCGAAGGGACAGCGCTGCTTTTGGGCAGCGGCAGCCGGCCAGCTAGAGCTCCAATCAGCAGAGAGGTTTCCTTCCAAGAAGTCCAACAGGTGCTGATCAAGAGTTGGATCGCCGGCCCTGAGAGCTGCCCCGCTGCTGCGGCATCAGCAGCATCACCTGCCGGCATGGCAGCAGCAGCACCGTCACCGGCAGCGTCACTGCTGTTTGTGGCGGCTCCAGCAGCAGCAGCAGTGTTGAGAGGGGCTTCGTCGAAGTCTGTGTCACTGAAGGCATCGTCTTCTGCTTCCTCTACCTCATTGGCAGCTACGTTGAGGGTCTGCGGTTGCACACATACGGTGGTGGGAAGACAGCAGGACAGCAGGACGGACAGGGTCAACACTCACATGTGCTATAGGCGGTCAGGCACAATCTCCTTTGCCCAAACAGTCGGGCAGCAGCAAGCAGTCACAATATATTACCCCGGGTACCCTTCTTTCATTAGTGTGATGATGTTGCCAGCCTGAACAGCAGCTTCAACAGCTCAGCTATAAGCATACGAGCGTACACAGCAGAGGGGCCGCCCTGCACAACTGCGTGGACAAGCCGCATCCTTCCAAAAGCTTCAGAAGGCCACCCTTTCCCCAAAAAGGGGATCCCGGGAAAGCTAGGGGGGAGGAGGAAAGGAAAAAAAGGGGCCCTTACCTGTGCACTGAGCAAGGGCTTCACAAGGTCAGCCACCTCAGTCAACAGAGCCACCAGGTCCGTCACCCAGCAGTGCAGCACGACAGGCGCAGGAGCCTCCACCACAACCAACTGCTGGCTGACGCTGCCGCTACCTGCTGCGGCTGCCAACCCGCTGCCACTGCTGCCGCCGGCAGCTGCTGCTGCCATGCCGCTGCCAACGTTGCCTGCCAGGCCACATGCTGCTGCCACAGGTGCTGGGACAGCTAGGGCGGCGGTGCAGCTACTGCTGGCCAGCTCCGCCCATGGTAGCACCTGTACACAGTACTTCAAACACAACAGAGTCCCATGCACCAGGCCATGCCTGCTAGCAGCAGTGATATCTGCCTTAGCACTGGCCAGCTGCTGCCGCAGCAAGCTTGATAAGCTGCCAAGCAGAGCAGCTACTGCTCCCACCCTGTCCTGCTGCTCAGCAACCCCACCAGCACCGCTCCTGCTCACACCGCTACCGCCGGCATGCGTGCTGCTGCTGTTGCAGGACACCCGGTCCTCCTGCTGTGTGCTGACCTGTCCTGCAGCACCCATGCAAGCTGCAGGAGTGCTGACGGTGGGTTCAGGTGCGGCCGTGAGGGTCCAACCAAGGCCCAGGAGGTATTTAGAGACCAGAAGCTGCATAGTGCGAGCACCAGCATCGCTTTCAGACATGCGGGGGCTCTGCATAAGCTGCAGGGCCCAGGTTAGTAGGGGCAGCAGCTGTGCTGGGGTCTCGCAGCCTGGCAGGGGAGATGGCATCAGCTCCAGCACACTGCACACATGTCAAGGAAGGCACAGTGGACGTGGCAGCATCATGAGTCAGAGGCCCTGCAGTGTCTTCATGTACAGGGCCAAACCCGTGTGCTGAGCTGTGTGCTGAGCCCTGTGCTGAGCTGTGTGCTGAGCCCTGTGCTGGGCTGTGTGCTGAGCCCTGTGCTGAGCGGTGTGCTGAGCTGTGTGCTGAGTGGTGTGCTGAGCGGTGTGCTGAGCGGTGTGCTGAGTGGTGTGCTGAGTGGTGTGCTGAGCGGTGTGCTGAGCGGTGTGCTGAGTGGTGTGCTGAGTGGTGTGCTGAGTGGTGTGCTGAGCGGTGTGCTGAGCGGTGTGCTGAGTGGTGTGCTGAGTGGTGTGCTGAGTGGTGTGCTGAGCGGTGTGCTGAGCGGTGTGCTGGGATATACATATGTGTTGTGTGCCGCCCTGCCTCTCCCACGACGCATATATGGTGCATGGTGCATTGGCAGGCAAGTCACTCCATTCCTTTTGAGCCCTCCAGCGATGGTAACCGCATGATTGCCAACTGCGTTACATGTGCAACCTGTCCAGTGAACCCAACAACAAGGCATGTATGTGACTACACCATCGAAGCGTTGTGTGCAAAACCAAGACAAAACCCCAAAGAACCACCTGCCAGCGGCCTCACCTGCCAGCAGCAGCTCTCATCTTCTCCCAGGAGTCAACCACACAGCACAACAGCGTCTGCACACATCCAGGGCTCAGCAGGTCTGCCAGAAAGGGCTCTGGCAGCACGCCAGCACCGGCCGCGCAAGCGGCAGCAGGTGTGCTGGGCTTGTGCTGGCCCCTGCGTACTGGCATGCCTGCTGTGCTGCTGCTGTAGTCTGCATGCAGCCAGTGCTGCAGCAGTCCTGCCATAAGCTCCAAGGCATAGTACTTGCGCTCATAAGGGCCACCTGCATATCAGTCACAGGGTTGTTCCTGTCAATACTCTCAGCTTGCTTGCTGTACTAGCAACAGCTGGCACCAAGCTTTGGAGTGACGCTGTACACAGGGATGCAGCCTGACAACTCTCAAAGCATGTGCAAGGCATGCACAACACGCACAGCTGCTTAACTGTGCAGCCAGGCCACAAGAGGAAAACCTTGCTGGGTTGCAAGCATACTGACCCATGCAGCCGCATGGGCATATCGTTACTGCTGTCAAGGCCGGGGCCTGGACTGTGGCTTACCAGGGTATAGGCTATCCAGCAGGGTTTTGCTCAGCCAGGCCAGGAACCTGAGCTGCCGCTGCTCGGCATCGGCCTCAGACTCAACAGCAGTAGCGGAGCCTGACCCAGACTGTGCACGTGCTGACAGGAAGCTTCGTGAGGCACGTGGCAGGCCCTTGGGGTGTGCACCACCTGCAGGACACACGTGTGGAGGCGTGTTCAGATGTGGAGGCTCTTAAAATCAAAGTACGTGCCCTCCTGCGACCTTACGATACATTCTGACTGACTTGGAATGGCTGGTTGCAGCTCATGTGCCGACACATGCAGGCAACAGCTTCGCCAGCATTACTGGCCCTTCTGTTCTGTCTAGCTGACAGGTGCTGCAAGGGAGGACCTTACATGAATTTGTGGGCGTCAAGTTGCTGTAAATTGCAGCCGTGGAGAGAGCAGCAGAGGCAGAGTGGAACTGCTGCTAGAATGACTTGGGAGGCTGCAGGCAGCTGCTGGGAGAGGGGTTAGGTGACGTACCCGATGCACCTGGTGTGTTTGCGACAGCAGCCCTGTGCCGTATGGCCCTCACAGCAGCAGCTTGACGGGCCAGCAGCTTCTCCCATAGAGCCAGGCTCTTGTGGCGACTGTCAGCACCTGCAGCACAGGGACAGCACGCTGGCTTAGAAGCACACATGCTGGTTGAGCAGCAGCCAAGCAGTGAGAAGGCAAAGGCTAGAAGGGAATTGGCACTAGAGACCTTATTGAAAGGCCTAATGACACGTCTGTACAAACTTTCACCACCAACACAGGAAGTGCTGTGGAGCGTATACATCCACACACAGCCCCATGCTGAGTCAGCATCACAAAGAGCGTGCATGGCCCCCAGCACCCAGCCCCGCCCAGCAGCAGCAATGGCAGCAATGATGCAGATGTCTGCAGCCGCTGCGGCGGCCTGTGCAACGTTGCCACGGCACCACCAGTACACCACCAGTGAAGCAGCACCCTTCCCGCATCATCACCTACCCGTGCATCGCAAGCAGAGGGTCAGCCAGCGCTGAGCCACCATCAACTCCAGCACGCCGGGGGCCGCGGTGGTCCTGCAGATTACGAGGCAACACAACACAGCAGGTGCCGCAGTCATGGCTGCTGCACTCACCCCCTAGGTGAGAAAAATAGTAGGTGGCCATGGTTGCAGCATATCGACTCCTAGTGAATGGAGTGTTCGGGTGTTGTTGACAACAGGCACGCTTCCAACAGCTGAAACAGAACAGAGTAACAGACACAGTTGCGGTGGCCTCAGGTAAAGTAGGTTATCAGCAGGCGGCTGCCAAGCAGCTCACTTTGCTTCGGGAAAAAGGATTGGTTATGCTGTCTCATCCTCGGCCACGCATACCCCACACCATCATTACATGCATGCCGCACATGCGACAGCACTTTGCATGATGCATAACACCTGCCAACAGCATCTGTGCACAAAGCACCACTGTCAGGGGTCCTGTCTTGACCCCAGACAGGCTACACATGCAGGGTCAGCACCCCAAAGCCAACACCCTGGTTTACCAAGTACAGCTTGAGCCGCAAATCACTTTCCATTTCAAACACATGTCAAAACCCCGTACCAAACCCATGCAATTCGAAACGACAAAGACCCAGATACTAGTCAAGATACTAATGCTACTGCTCACCTAGCACTTATGCACACAAGCTCCAAAGCCTCGATTCTAAGGGATGCAGTCGCTGACGAGGCAGCACTCAACAGCAGCCCCGCAGGAGACATCGCAACGCTCCCCTCATCCACCGCACCACCTCCACCGCTGCCTGATTCCTGCGGCTGCGGCAGCAGCACATCGAGGTCCCCCACTAGCTGCAGCCGCCGGCCCGTACGCAGCACAACCACAAGTGCTGCAGCAGCATCGCGTGCCCCAGCAGCACCTCTGCTGCCACTGCTGGTAGCACCCGCACCGGCTGCTGCATCTGCATCTGCTGTATGTGCTGCTAGGATAGTGTCCACAATGGGCTGTAGCAGATTCGGCTCGGCCTGTAGGACCATAGGCAGGGCGTAGTTTGCAACGTAGGTGCGCGCGCGTTCCCCTTGGGCCCACAGAGCACTCAAGAGCTCCGGCAGCCAGAACCTGCACCAGGCCCGCATGCTGCCAGGCACATACAGCAGCAGGTCTTCCTCCCCTGCTGTTACCGCTGATGCTGTTGTGGGTGTTCCGGCTGTGTAGTCGACGGTGTTGACCGCACCTTGCCGCTGCTGCTGCAGGACAGGAGCGCTGTCAGTGCTGAGCTCTGTGCGTAGCTGCAGCAGGAGGGCTTTGAAGAACCCTGCAGCAGCACTTGCGCACAGGTTGCTCTGCATGGCTTCAATCGTCTCTGCCACTAGCCCTGGCTGCAGCTGCAGGAGCACTGATGCACCCAGGTATGGCAGAAGCGCAGACAGGGGCTGGTAGCGGCCCTTTCTGGATGGAGCGATGGCCAGTACGGACTGCGCTGTGCGCAGCAGCAGCTCCTCTGGCTGCAACAAAGCCCCTGCTGCTGCTGTACACACCCCTGTTGCCCCTGCTGCCTGCCCAGCTGCCGCTGCTGTCTGCCAACCTGCGCCAGCTGTATCGCCTGCATCATGATAACCCGCTGTCCCTGGCTGGGTCCCTCCCCGGTGCTGCTGCTGCTTGAGGGTTTGTCGGTGCTGGTGCCAGAAGGGTACATGCCCAGGCTGGCAGCAGCCTTCTGTTGGGTGTTCACGAGAGCCAGCAGGGCTACAAAAGCCTCCTGCACCTTGGCAAGCACCTGGGGGTGATACAGGGGGGGGGGGATGGTGGGGATGGTGGGAGGCATTACTGAAAATCGTACCGTAGTCCATGGCAGCGACCATCTGAGGGCATTAACACGCACTTCATGGTTGTAACTCATGTGTTAAACACATCCCACACAATCCCTGCATGCCTGTGTTAGTGCGCTGCAAAGATACTGCTGTCATCCACGGTGGCATCCCATATCGTACTCCTGTACGATTGCCAGGCCTGTAAATGCACATACACAGCTCCTGCACTATCTGTTGAGTGTGATGGGTGTGATGTTTGTGCACCTGGGCACTACATGCAACCCTAAACCCTTGGCAGTACCAGCAACCCTACATGCTAAGCAGTACCACCCGCACCAGGGCATAGTACATAGTACTTGCGCTCATAAGGGCCACCTGCGTTCGCCACAGGGTTGCCCCTGTCAATACTCTCAGCTCGCTTGATGTAACAGCAAGAGCTGGCACCAAGCTTACACCCTCACCTGGGCGACAGGCTCATCCAGGTGGCTGGACAGTAAGGACATGATAGCCTCTGCATCTGCACCACTCAACCATGGCACCACCAGTCCCCCTGGTGTCACCCCATCCCCGCTACTGCTGCTAATGCCGCTGCCGCGGCCATTCCTGCTGCCCTGGCTGCCAGACGCATCATCTGCGGCAGCAGTAGCAGTAGTGGCGGCAAGTGCCTGCTGCAGCTCCTCCTGCACGTTGCTCCAGAGCTGAGTTGCCCCCTCCAGCACAGAAGTCAGGAGGGACATGGCATAGAACTTGGAGTGGGCATCTGAAGCAGTCCTAGCAGCATCCACTGCAAAGGGCAGGGCACAGTGCATGATGAAGCTGCTGCTCCCACTGCCGCTGCTGTCCCTCTGTGTCAGCTGCTGCAGCTGCACCTGTGAGCCAGTGCATTCGCGGGTTCCCATGCACTGCTGCTGCAGGTTGAGGTCGCCAGCCAGTGCTGCTGCTGGCATCGCTGCTAGCAGGCCCTTCAGGGCACAAACCCTGGCCACTGCCGGTGCCTGCTGCAGCTGCAGAGCAAGGCTGGTTCCCTGCCGAGCCAGCTGCTGCTCCAGCAAGCTGTTTTCCCGCCAATTCTGCAGGAGCTCCTGTACCTGCGTGCTGACGCCATCTCTGCTGCTGCTGCTGGTGCTGGCAACAGCAGCAGCAGCTGTAGAGGCAGGACTGCCGGCAGCAAGGGCAGCAATACCAGCCGGCAGCTGCCCCGGCATCAAGCCGACTGCAAACGCCAGGGCCGCTGCTTTGGGCGGGACCGCTGGCAGTACAGCTGCTGCCCACACCACTACTGCTGCTGAAGCCAGTGCCTCTCGCACCATGAGGGAGCCCTGCAAAGCACACAGCATGCTCTGTGCTGCCTCATAGATCGCTGCTACAGCCAAGGCACCTGGACCAACTCCTGCTGCTGCTGATGCTGATGCTGATGCTGCTGCTGGTGCTCCGGTTGAGCCGGCTGCATCTTCTGTTGCTGGTTGCGCATGTACAGCAGCAGCACACACGTGTTCGCCGTAATGCTGCAGCAGCATGTAAAGCACGTTGATGGCATCCTGCACTAGCTCTATGACCTTTGACGTCAGATGCTGCTGCTGCTGCTGCTGCTCTGCATCCTGCTGCAGTCCCAGGCCCTGCTGCTGCTGTGCCTGCAGGGGTTCAAGGGTTGTCTGAATGCTGCGCGCGGTCCCCAGCAGCAGCAGCGGCGAGACTGGCTGCAGCCAGCTGCGTGCTGACCGCTCCTGCAGCAGCGATAAGGCCGCCTGTGCAAGGTCGAAACCTCGACTGACTGCAGCAGCAGGGAGTGATGCTGGTGCTGACAGAACGGCAGCAGTGACAGCCTCTGCGCAGCGAGGAGCTTGCTGTTGTGCCTGTGGCGGTTGCTGGCCCTGCACTGGTGTAGCATCATGCTGCTGTTGCTGCTGTTCGCCAGGGCTGCTAAGAGGGGCTGTATACTGCAGCAGCTCCCACTGCTGCTGCTGCTGCTGCCCTGGTGCATTAGCCAGGAGGACTGCTGCTGCCTCCCGGCTCAGCAGCTGCTGCACCAGCTGTCCCACCACGTGCTGGTGTGCTGGGGGTAGCTTGCGGACACAAGACAGCAGCTGCTTGTGCAGCGGCCTGCTGTTGTGCATGAACAGCAGCTGCAGCACCGCCTGCATGGCATGCTGCCATGTAGGCGAGTCTGCAGGACAAGCTGCTGCACACTGCTCCGCTGCTGCTGTTATGGCCCTGACAGGATCCATGTCGCCATGGTGGTATGGTCGGCTGCTGAAGGCTTCCAGCCTGGACAGGAGCAGCAGCACTGAGCCTTCCTGCTTGTTGCTGCTGGTGAGCGTGCTTTGAAGGCTGTCCAGCTGCAGGAGGAATATTCACAGTATTCTTTCAGGTGTCAGTATCACACAGTTGACTTGCATGCATGGCAAGCGCTAGAAGGGGTCAGAACTGGCACTGCTGCCGGCTGCTACTGCTGTTGGCCCGCTTACCAGCTGCCTGTAGCCCAGGGGTGCCTCCAGAACGCTGTCATTCCAGCGACGCCTTCTTTGTTTGCTATCAGGGTTGCCAGCAGCCATGTCTGCTTTTGACTGTTGCTTGATCTGCTGCTTGATCTGCAACTCACTCTGCAACAGCTTTGCTCAAGGCAAAAAGGCGTCCTCCCACCATTGAAGTCCCCATAATCGTGAGTGGTATCTCTGCATCGCTCCCGGTGTCTCTACAATAGGAGCAGCTGCTGGTCAACTTTAGTAATGACCTCAACCGTTTCACTCACCACCCTGTCTGATAAGGGCGTCCAGAGCGATCTGTGGTCACTACCAGCGCATCCAAGCTGTGATCAGTGCAGCATCGTTGCACATCGGATTCTACTAGACCGTGCTCTCCAAGGAAATGCAAGCACTCGCTCGCGCTCCCTCCGCTGCTTCTTCTGGCTTGGTGCGCCGCAACGCGCGTCAGAATGCAGTGCGCGTCTCCTGCGTGTTCAGGTGGGGCGTTTTCCAGGCAGTCCGGGCGCTGCTTTGCCTGCATTCTCTGGATCCCTCCCTCTGAGCTGATCTGGATGCGCTCCTGGACAGGTTGATCACTCGACCAAACGTTGGCACACCGCAACCGTCATCCAAGCGCCTGCTGCACAAGCTCAGCCCTGCAACCTTGGCAGATGTGGCCACGCCAGTCACTGCAACATCGGAGGAGGCCTCGTGTGAGCATACGCTCTGGTTCGTTTCGCAGCTTCCCTAACCAATACCACCCTACCCGCGAGACACGGCTGTTTTGACCTGTAACTGGTGATCTGTGTGTGTATGTGTCCTCTCTTGTGTTGCCAGCAGGCAAGGCCCTGACCTTCATTGGGGTGCACCACGTGGCGCTCATCTGCTCCGATCTGGATCGCAGCCTGGAGTTCTACCAGGGCGTGCTGGGTAAGGGCTGGGTACAGCAGCAGCAGCAATGGTGGTGTGCACATGTGGCATGGTAACAGGCACCTGGCTGAGCAAACTGTACCAACCCTCACTAACCAAAGCGTGTAGTGTAAGCGGCAGCTGTGAATGCAAAGTGCACTTGCAGCAGCACACCCATCTCCACACCCGACCCATGCCTTGCTGTCTGTCGCCTTGCTGTCTGCTGCTTTGCTGTCCCCTCCCCACACACCACACGCCACCAGGCCTGGAGGTGAACCCGGACCGTCCACATGATAAGCTGCCATACAGGGGCGCCTGGCTGTGGATTGGCCCTGAGATGATTCACCTCATGGAGCTGCCCAACCCCGACCCATCAGACAGGGCAAAGCGTCCAGGTACGCTCATTCCCTGTCTTGCTGCTGTGCTGTCCCAACAGCCCTAGGGCGAGCGCAAGGTTTCTTGGCCGTATCCTTTGGGTTGCGCCCAGGGTGCCTTGCTCTGACCCTTGATTGGCCGGTCATATCCTTTGGGGTTCTGTACTAGTAATGGGGGGGGGGGGGGAGAGGGATGCACAGATCTGGCTGCAGTGCTTTGCTGTGATAGGTGCCGTCTTGTAGGTTGTTTTAGGTAGACTAGGTTGATTTGGCATGTCACCAGCAGGCATCGGTAGCGTAGGTAGCTGTAGGGTAGAACAGATGTAGGCTTGGCCTGCTGTTGCATGTCTTGTCACACACAGGCACTCCGCCTCAGAGGGCCCAAGTCCTTCTAGTAGAGCTGAGTGGAGTCAACAAGCTTCCAGCGGGGCTCGGTACGTTTGTACGGCCCATGCCAATGGCACACACACCTGCTGTCGCTGTGTGCTTCTGTTGTATCACACACTTGGGTTAAACACTTCGGTGGTGCAGCCATCAGCACCATTCCAGCAATCTTCACTAACATATGCCTGGTTTTTTGCACTCCTGCATGCCTGCTACAATGGCAGAGGGGTGTACCAGGATCACTTGCAAGTTCTGTCGTGGCATGTTCTGCCTGACTGCCTGCGCATCACAGCAGCACATAGTGTCATCTGTTCCACATCGCCCTGCCATATGCCCTCACCAACAGCACTCTTGTTCTTGTGTCCAAATCTTGTTCATGCCGCTGTCTATCATCGCTGCTGCTGTTGCAGAGCACGGAGGGCGCGACCGCCACTTCTGCATCGGTGTTGCTGATGTGGACAAGTTGGCTACCCTGCTGGATGGTGCCAGCATCCCCTACACCCGCAGCATGTCAGGCAGGCCGGCTATCTTCTTCAGGGACCCTGATGCCAATACCCTGGAGTGTGTGGAACTCGAGCCCTGGAGGTGAAGCAGCAGCACCGCAGGAATATGAGAAGGTCCTTTTTTGATGGAGTAGCCCTTGAAAGGGTTACGGTTGTAACCATTTCTGAGCTCTCGCTATCACACCAAGAGTGCTTGCAGTGTCCTGGCTGCTCTGCACTATGCTTGCCTCTGGTTGGTGGTTGTTCTGCGTGTTGTTGGCCCTGCTGTTTGGTATGGTGCTGCCTGAGCACATGGACCTGTTTGCAGAAAGGCAGCAAGTGGAGTTGTGGGTGGCTGTTGCACCGAGGATGCATGTGTGTGCTGGGCCAGGGTGTTTTGTGTGTGGTTCCAGGGAGAGCAGCGGTCTTTGCTGTGTTGATCAGCCTGCAGGTTACTCCTGTTCAGAATGGCAGCCATGTCCAGCTTGTTTGCTTTGTGTAGCGCCACATGTTTGAGGTGTTGCCCTGTCAGCACTGAGAGGAGGGAAAGCAGAGCAGATTTGCGAGGGTGTTACTGTTGACTAAGAGTCGAGACTGTAGGGGCTCCGGGGCTTGGCTTGCTGCCAGCTCCTGCAAGAGGCGTGTATGGCTACAAGGCGTGAATGCGCTGCTCTATAGGGCTCTTGCACACAGTAGATGGCCTTTACTGGGTTAGGGTTCCTGTGGGCCCTGGGGCTGTCTGGCTACCTTGCCTGTGCGTTGGGCAAGGCATACATATCCATACATATCTTCCTATGCAGCTGTGCCTGGGAGTTGTGAAGGAGGGGGCTGTTGGCTTGACAAGGCTGCAAGTGCTGTTTGCGAAGGCTTTGCCGTGCTGCAGCTCCTGCTGCTGCTGCTGCTTTGCCACAGCTCTTCCCTGAGCTTTGCTTTGTTGTTTGCTCCAGCACGCTCGATCTATTGGCTGCTGGAGAAGGGGTCGAGCAAGAGGGTGTGCAGGGGGTCTGCCTCTGCTGCTGTTTGGGGGTGGCACAACTGTCCGTCTGCTCAGACCACAATCTTCGCGTAGTGCCTTGTCCTGCACCAATTTTGCAACTTGGTGCAGTGTAAGACCTACGAGTGTTCTGTTTTCGTCTTTCCTTGTACAACAGTTGGGCAGGGGTAGTGCAGAGTGTCATCTTCATGCAGCAGCGGTTGGTGACCAATGGCATATTTACCCTTTGTGTGCTGGTTGCTGACTCAGCACCAGTATGTCGCTGACTCAGCATCAGTTTGTACGTTCATCAGCGCGTGTTGCATGGCTATACAGAGCTTGACTGGCTCCATGCACGGGTCTTTAGGGATGCTGCTTGTGGTCGGCTTTTTGATGTAAGTTTTTGACCATCAGGGCCTGGAGGCGAGCAGAGTGTTTTTTTCCTGCACAGGGTGCTGCTGTGATGGGAGTACCGAGCAGTGTAAGAGGGAGGTTTGGGTGATGGCTGGTGGTGTATCGCAAGGAGCAGGGGTTGGGCGGGGGCTGCAGTCATGTGCCCCCAACGTGTGAAGGGAAGTGTGTTTACTCCAAGCCTGGCGTGCGTTGCTACTGTCATGTGGGGAGTAGAATGTGTCTCCTGATTGGCCAGGCAGTGTTGTGCGTGCCTCTCGCAGTGTGTTCGTGTGTGTGTGGGCTGCATGTGTATCAAGGCTAGTGTAGGGTCTTGCATGTATTATCAACAGTAAGATATCACAGCCAGCTTGCGTGTTTGTTGTTTTGTGTACAACACCCGGTTGCAACAGGGGACCTTCTGAACCCTGGCCTTTTGTCGAGGGCAATTTTTTCGTCAACTATCCAGCAAGTAGCAGTTGCTGGGGTGCACCTGTGCTGGGGCTGTGTGCTGGGGGCTCCTGCTGAGGCAGTCCAAGGGGATAAAGGGTGTATTGGCACTCTGCTTGTTGTTGGCATGCCCATTTCTCTCTGCAGGGAGGGATTTCTCCCGTTTATTCGCACAGATGAGTGGGCAAGAAGCGGAGAAAGACTGCAGCTGCTGTCCCTGCCTGTGTGATGCTGTTTCCAAGGCATGTCTTGCACTGTGCTGCGGCTAGAGCACCAGTTTTCACCCATGTACGTGTGGTGGGTTGGGGTGTGTGCCCTGAGAAGAGAAGAGATGACCTGACTGTGCTCTTTTGGTGAGCTGTGAGAGCTTGGGTTGGCCGGCGTTTGCTCACCAGATTGGCAGCTTTTGACTTTTTCTCTGCAGAGGAGCTGTGTGTGATGTGTGTCGGCGGTGAAGCTGTGTTGTTGATGACTCATCTTGGGTGTGTAAGCCTTTGACATGGTCGGACACTGAGTTTGAGTGCAGCCGATACAATCCTACTGACAGTCAGGCTGTCGACACATACGTCGCCTCCAGTCATTTCAGCCCAGCCGGACAGTCTTGATGTGTTGCAAGAATGCAGGTGGCAAGCCATCGTAACACTGTAGCGCTGAGGGCACCTAGGGGGGAGCAGTCTCTGCAGTCGGCAGTGGGGAGGGCTTGGAAAGCATACTGTGGGTTTACATGTCAATGCCACCTGCCTCCATACCCATGGTGGTGGCATCATGTGAACCTGAAAGTTCTTGAGAGCTAGTCATCACATCATTTCAAGCTCGTCACACCCACAGGACAGCACTGTTCCACTCGGTCTTTGTCAAAGACCGAGTTCAGTCAAACCTGAGTTCAGCAAGGTTTTGGCTGTTGAGACCTGTCCCTGCAGGCAGCATGCTGTGACAGCTACTACTACTCTTACTGTCACAACTTTACAGGGTCAGAGCCTCGCCTGATTGCCCTTTCAGGAGCCAATTAATTAAGGCGCAAATTAAGGCGCAAAGGGCAATAGGAGCACAATTCAGCCGATGTGTGCTGCCAGCGCCGGACCTTGCTTATCAGGTGCAGCCTGCTTGACGGTTCTTACCAGCTCCTTGCCAGCTCCTCCATTACCTGTCTCGACAAAGCAGGATGACGAAAAGCGAGCAACTGGCAAGCATTTATCAAGATACCCTCCGTCAAGCATCAATCAGTCATTGGCACGGTTCAACCAACTAGGCCAACAGGGACCAATGTGCCTTGCTCAGCAGTGCTGAGTCAGCACATGACCTACTGTGCATCCCATGTTGGCAGGGCTTAGGCATATGCCTGCTCTCAGTGCAGTGACTGACATGCAGTGCAAGCTGCAACCACACATCGCCTATCCATTCTGTTCAGTGGCAGGCAGTAGTGAGATTGTATTGCAACACGTGCAACTCAACAGGTTGGCAGAATGCTCATGCCGCTCTGCACCCGTGGTGTGTGCTTGCTCCCCAACGCGTTGTATCGGCACAGCTGGCCGTGCATGCCGAGGTATTTTTAGCCATTGCACAGCCCACAACTATTGGTACGTTGGAAGCGCACATCACCAGCTGGACCCTTGCACGCACAGTTCGTCTGTCACTGCTACAATGGGTTCGCATGAATTCAACTGCAGCGATACGTAATGGAGGGGTTCCCACTTGGGCACTGACCCAATGAACGTGTTTGTGGCTGTAAGTGCACGGTGCGGTGTTGCAGTACCTCGTTTGGTCGCCAGGCCCTGGGGGGGGGGGGGGGGGGTGCTGGAGACTGGTCAGGCCCTGCCGGTGAGGGGGGAGGGGAAATTGTTGGACCAGGGGTGGCTGGGTGTTGCAAACTCCTTCACAACCCGGTGATAATGCTTAGCTTTGACCGCCGTCACGTTGCTGACAATGGTTATCAAGCCAATCATGTCAACCCGCACAGGGTTCTGTCTTTGGGCCCGCAGAACAATGTGTTCTGGGCCCAGCACGTCGCCTGATCATGCTTTTGAATCTTAATCGATCAACATTGCGAAGCACACACTTGCCTTCTTTATATTGGCCCGTGCATCATCCGGTTGTCCAGCTCGCGAGATGGCTATGGACAAAAGACAAAGCTCTGATGCGTACATGATGTATGAATTCAAGGTGAGCCTTTCTTGTCGTCCAGGGAGGTGGAGCGCGTGTGCTCTTTTCGCTCATTGATTGTTTCGGGACCCTTGTGCCTAGAGGCAGCAGAAGGCGATCGCGATGGTACCCCAAGCCTCTTTATGTCGCAACAATTCCATACAATCACATGACATGTCGTTGCTGCTCAACCTAACCGTTGCGGGTGCAACAGCAGTCAGTGTGTCCTCCAGTGTCATGTCCCTCCTGTGCTCCGACACTGCTGCAGGTGAAGCTCTGTCCGCGGCTGGATCACCACAACTGGAAGCACTGTCCCTACAGACACCCAGGGGAGGTGGCAGCACAACGCAGACACCCCAGCCTGCACAAGCCGGCCTTCTGTATGAACTTGAAACTGGTAGGCCTGCTGTGAGGGTGCTTGTATAGGCTGATGACGTTGATCATGGTTTCACAGCCTGTGAGTGTTGTCGAGAAGTGACAAGCCTGCTTGTTGATAGGGTGCTGCTGTGCTGCCTGCCAGGCTGGCTCCCTACTAGCCCGCGAACTGGTTGATGCTGCTCTTCATGTCTGCCCTGCTCATGAAATTGCCCACTGCTTTGCATTGCCTTGCAGTATGGCAGCTGTGCCGCCGGAGATGACTGCCCTTTCAGCCACAACACCTTTGAGATGAGCTTGCACCCGGAAAGGTGCGGCAGAGCTGCTGGCCAGCCAACTCAGCATGGTTGTGTTTGCATGTGATTCAAGACAACATTGTGTGTGAAACATCGGTGGAACAGCAGCTCGTGAAATCACGCACCAGTGTTGCAGCCAGCGTGGCATCTGTACTGAAGCAAGTGACGCCATCTGTACTCGAGGAGGTCGGGTGTGTGCTGGGCTGTGCTGATGTACATGCCTTTGGGTTGGTAGCTGAACACCTCACGGTTGTTTGTTGCTGCAGGTACAAGACCACGCTGTGCACTTTGGGTGGCAACTGCAACAGAGAAATCTGCTTCTTTGCACACAGGTGTGTCCACTGGCCAGCACAGGGGTTAATAGAGGGTGCCATCTTAGGGGGGGGGGGGGGGGGGCATCCTGCAGATTCTGCTTGCATGCATGGCGCATGCCAACGATGCAGCATGCATCAAGGCGCTGTCAGCTGTCGTGGGATCTCCATTCAATGCATGTCTGCAGCTGCGCCTGCATTTTCGGGTGTTGTTGGTCCTTCTTATATAGCTGCTGCATGTGAACTCTTTTCCTTGCAGCACCGAGGACTTGCGCACCCCTGATGTGACAGCACCCCTTGGTGCTATGGGGCCAGAGACAACCATCAACCTGACCCACATTGCAGAGGATGCCAATGCAGCAGCAGAGTCTGCAGCCTCGCAGGCGGCAGCAGTACCTGAGCTCTTGGTGCAAGGTGACGGTGGGATGCAGGTGCTCCTGCAGCCCCCGCCGCCGCTGCAGCAGCAGCAGCAGCAGTCCCAGCAGCAGCAGCAGGCGGTCCAGCACAACAACAACAACAACCTGCAGCACCTCTTGATGCAGTACGAGGGTGGCCAAGCAGCACAGCAGCAACAGCAGCTTCAGCTGCAGCAGCATGCACGCATGCAGGCTGTGCAGCAGCAGCTCCAGCAGCAGCAGTCGGACCAGCAGGCAATGCTGCTTGCGCAGGTGCAGGCGCAGCAACAGCAGCAGCAGATGAACGAACTGGTGCTTGCGCAGCGTCAGCTGCTGCTGGCCAATGGCATGAGCAGCGGTCAGGCTATGATGTCAGGCCTGCCAGCCGGGCAGATGCTCAACTCCTCCTTCACTGGGGGCAGCATGCAGCAGCGCGGAGGCGCCATGCAGCAGCAGCAGCTGGTGATGCTGCAGGACGCTGCAGGAGCACACCGTGGGGAATCCTTTACCAGCCAGTGCTCAACTTCCAGCTATGTCTCAGGCCTAGGTGTCCTGCGTGCAGCGCAGGGGACCCTACCAGTGTCGCCCCTCATCGACCGCTCCGCGCACTCCTTCACGCTCACCGACCGCAGCCAGACAGGGTCGCTTACTCTTGGGTCTGTTGCAGAGCGGCCCCACAGCTTCTCTGTCGGCGACAGGCCACAGGCCGCGGCACTGCTGGCAAGCCTGGGTGAGCGAGCACCGTCCTTCACGCTCGGGGAGCGACCTGCATCCTTCACTCTCCTTGATGCCTCCAGGGCGAACTCCTTTACCCTGGGGCAGCAGTCTCCTGCTGCTGCGTTGCTTGTGGAGCGCTCTGCTGCTTCTTTTACTGGCATGGAGGGCTCAGGCGGCCTGGCAATGATGGAGGGCCTGTCTGTTGTGGAGCGCAGCTCACAGACGCAGCGCTCGTTCACTCTGGGGCAGCGCCCTCAGCTGCAGGGCGGGGCCTGGTACGAGTCTGATACAGCTGCAGGTGGCGTCCTGCAGTCGCCAGCTGGAGACGGTGCGGCTATGTACCAGCTTGCGCAGATGCAGGAGCAGCAGCAGCCGCAGCAGCAGCAGCAGGGCGGGGGCAGGATGGGCCTGGGTGCTTTGTTCCAGTGGAGGTAGGGCGAGGGTGTATGTTGCCTGGCATGCCTGCTTTGGGGAGTTAGTTTGCATGACGGGTCGTGAGGCTCTTGGGTGCAAGCGTTTGGAGAACGTGGTACTGTTTGTTGCAGCAATTGCGCGGTTGATCTGTGGCAGTAGTTGCGTTTTGGCATGGGGTGCTGGTCGTGGATTGTATGCTGCTTTGTCGTTGCGACATTGGCAATGGCGCGCAATTGCTGGCCGCGCGCCCTGAGTGGTGTGCCTGTATGTCGGTGCTGTTGTGATGCTGTTCACACCAACGCCCACACATGCGAACAATTGAAAGAGCGGCGGCTGCGCAGGTGGTCAGCACTTGATGGTGTGGTGGTGTGGGCGGGGCACTGTCATGATCATCATGGCGAGAGGGGCAAGTTCGAACGTTTCATTATACCCCGGTCTTGTGTTGACACCTGACTTGCAGCCAGTAGATGCATGTCACCATGACCAGGATTAGGTGATTCTTGTAAGGGTGCGCATCAGCGCTCTAACTTGGGAGTTGATGGGGGTGTTGACCGGGTGGATGGGGTCCCTTTGCTTGAGACTCGTCATGGCTAGCATACACTGTACAAGCAGGTTGCACCTGCTGATTGCTGCGGACATGTTGGGCAGCGCAGGGGTTGGTGGGGGTTTGGTATCGTGCGCTGTGTGCCTGTATGTTTTGCCAGTGCAGACACTTGTGGTCGATGCTTCAACAGGCGCCTGCCGCCGCAGCACTCGTAGTGTGAGCTGTGAAGGGCCTGCATATTGGTAGCCAGGCCAACACTGCATTGTACTTTGGTACTGGGGCGGCGTTTGTTTTGTGCTTTTGGGGTTGTGTTGTGTGTTAGTCCTGCGTCTTGGGTGTGTGTGGGTCTGCCAGGACACCACAGAAGGGCCCCTGAGGCTGTACGCCTGGCTGTCTGGTTGGCAGCCTTGGGAGTTTTCAGCCTGCATGGCAGGTTTTGGGTTATCAGTGTCTGACATTGACACCTTGAGCAGCAAGGCGGTATCGGCCGGTATTGTATCAGTGGCGTATACATTGGTAATAGTTGGCGTGGTCTGTTGGCGTCTTGCTGGCGGATCGAAGTTCTGAAAGGGGCTTGTTGAGATGAGCCTCAATGATGTCATATTGTCTGATGTCCTATTGTCTAAGTCAATACGGAATATCACCGCTTGGCCAGGGTACTTCTGTATATGCAACCAGCCCTTGGGTTATGGCTGCGCAGCTCCTCCATTGCTCGTGCTGGTTGGGGACATATCTGCGTCGCACGTGTTCTTGATTTTGTATATACACGGATGTATCCGTGTGAGGTCTGCATCCGTTTTGAGGGGAGGTGGTTGTGGGCGGCGCAGGTCGCGGACGGACGCCAAGCAAACTTGCCCACAAACGGTTGCGCCGGCGCCTGCCTGTTGAGTCTCGGCCACTGAGCCTCAAAGGAACATGTGCACTGCATAGCCCGGTAGTCAAGCGCGGCTTTTGGCAGGCAGGGGCGCGTTGCGCAAGTGCTGTGCATTCCTTGCTCGCTGGCTGGCTGTGCAGTTTATTGAGCTCAGCTGGCTGGGCGGATTATTGAGCAGACAATATCTTGGTCGTTATATGCCTATAGTGTGTGTATGTGTATCGGTATATAGATGTATGGATGCAACAGGCTGCATGCTATGCAGTGTGCTGACTTGGGTTGCGCAGGCATGGGGTGATTGAGGTGACCGCTGGCATGGGTTGCACTGAGCAGCCCAGTTGCAGGGGCTGATTTGTCAGGAACGGCCAGCTGCTACAATGGCTGCTACAGTTGTCAACAGCGTCCACACTGCACTCTGTCTACGACACAACTCGGCAGCAGTTGTGTCTTGCGCCTGTCTGGTTGCTGACCCTGCTGGTATGCGTGTGTTACGTTGTGCTTGGATGCGTGTGCCAGGGCATGCTGCTGTCGGGGCATTTGCACAGATTCCGCGGTGGCTTTGTTTGGCTGGAAGACGGGCGTACACAACGCACACCGCACCGCACAAAGATGAACCACAAACAGCCCTGCCAAGCGCTGCTATTGGTGGCATGACGCTGGCAGTGGTTGTGGTGTACCATGTCTCAAGGTAAATTTGGCGGCCACAGTGGGCCCACATGCCGCGTATGCAAACAGGCATTCAGATAGCCCAACAGCGGTCGTCATTTCGTGACAGCTTGGCTTCTGACACCTTCCGCGTTGGGGGAAACAGCAGCGGACGGGTGGTCTGCTAGGGCAAGATCACAGTGATTCCAGGCATGCTGATGCATGGCCTTGGGCATGTTGGCCTGATGTTGCTGTATGGCGATCTGGGGATGTGATTCTCTTGGGCGGGCTACAAGCGGGCGTGCTTGCTGCTGGAAAATCTCGCCTTTCGTTGTTGACTGCAGTTGCCTGTGGGAAGACATGCGAAGCACCTCGGACTGTTATATGAGATGGTGGCGGCTGTTGGCGCTGTGGGAAGCATTGGCAGAGGATAGAGCCAGCCGGTGATAGCTGCAGCACCCATCACGAACACAGCCAGCCCTGTTCAACGCGAGCAGCATCCTATGTGTTTGCCCAGTGCGCTTACTCGGTGCGCTTACCCAGTGCGCTCTGCCAACAAGCAACACTGCATCGAGGTCGTGCCCTTGTTTGACTAGGTTGTGATGCTCTATTATGGTGCACACCAGTTGCACACTGTTTACTTGCTTCGGTCACAAGCCTTTTGGTCTGCTTCTTGGACCTTCACTTGGGCGGAGGCATGCTCAGCTTGCCAACAGGCAGTGTGTTTTGCCTCAACAGCAGCTTGCCTTTGGGCTTGAGCTCAGACATCACAGCACCTCCCTTCAAGCTAAAGCCTGTAAGGGCTTTCTACGCTCTTTGGCCACTGCGTGGATCTTTGGCCACTGCGTGGGTGGAGAGCAGTCCCTAATGTGCAAGCGTGTGGGGCAGCGGGTGTGGGACATTCTGGGGTGCCAGGTGTTTTTTGGGTTTGTGACTCTTAGTTGCATTTTTGGGTTCAAATGCCACGTGCATTGGTACTTGTAAATTGGCGTGTGGTGCCGCAAGGTTGGGCGAGTTGCCGCACTTCTACACCCAGTCCATTTGGTGTTGTGGTGTGCCCTAATTGAGCGCTTTACAGCAGCAGTTACCCAGATTGCGTCAAGCCCCGCTCTTGGCGAGTTCGACTGCCTGTGATGTGCTGCCTTATATGACACATGCATGCATACGTGGGTTGGTGGTTGACGGTTTCTGCCTTGTGGGTGGTTTGGTGCGTGTGACGCAATACCGTGCAGGCCCTTATGTTAGCCTGCTGCGTTTGTGATTCGCCAAAGGGTGCGCCGGCCAGGCTGTGCTTGCCGCTGTGGTTTGCTCAGCACTGTCAGTCTCTCCATGACAGCTACTAGTGACTATGGGGGAGCCACGCCCAGGAGGTGCTTGCAAAGGCTCTTGCAAAGGCCCTTTGTGGGGTCAGAGCCACTGCTGTTGGCCGGGTTGGTGGGGCAGGGTCACATGCACTTGCGCTGCTATGAAGCCAGGTACTTGCAGTGCAGGGTTGCTACACTGTGTGGGTGTAGTGACGGCAGTCTTAACTGGCCCCGGTGTCCCTGGTACCCTACACCTGGTGCCCTACAACTGCGGGGTGTTGCCAAGGTTACAATGTCTTGCCTGGTTTACTCAAAGGCAAATCGGTTTGCTCTGTGTCACCTGCGTGTGCCGAGGGGTGCATCGGCGTCTGCATCCTGCTTTTTTGGTTCTGTGGCCTTGTGTGTGTGTGCAGCTCATCCCTATAGGAGCGTCGTCCTCCAACTAGGGACCCGATGCAAACTTGATACTATCGTTGAGTATTGCCAGTTGCTTGCCCAGCCACCTGTCCATCCAGAGGTCACCAGTTATTGCTCTGCCTGTTGTTTTCCTGTCATGCCTCATCGCTCGCCCTTTACGCAAGCACCCATGGGTTTTATGGCTGTGTAGTCTTTACGCAAGCACCCATGGGCTTTATGGCTGTGTAGTTTTGCAGTCAACGGGCTGTTGCAGCGCCTCGTGGCATTGCACCCGAGTGCCCAATGACAGGGCTGTTTGTCATCAATGACAAATATTGTTGCTGTGGACTCGTGACGCACTGGGATGTCACATGCTCTTGCGGTGAGCTCAGTACTGGTTGTGCACATAATCGCCTGCCTGGTGTTGCAAGGTGCTGTGGCTTGCCTGGTGGTGGGCAGGAATGCACGTTACTCAGCAGCAGGGTGTCACGGCGCTGGCCAGTGTTTGAGTCAACATGTCGTGCAACGACTGATTGGCTGCTTGATTCTCATGGTTGATGCCTAAGGTGATTGAGTGCTGTGTTGCGCACCATGAAGCTCAACCACAGCTGATGTCGTGGTGCGTGGGTGGTGGTTCTGTCGGCATGGGGGCTGAGTGGGCAAGGCAGCACTTTTAGTGGACTTTTGGGCTGGAGCATTGCACTGTTATAACAGTTGTGTGTGTCATGAAACGGGGCGGACCCTTTCGGGCTTGGCTCCCCTTTGTTGGGTCTGCTGACCAGCAGGTACGATAGTGTGTGGGACGTTGAGGTTGCAGGTTGCACTTATTCAGAAAGGTGAGCGCCTGCAGGCTTTTCAGCTTTCAAGTGTGCAACGCATGTTGGCGCTAGCCCTTCTTCGCAGCTTGTGCTGCACTTAGATTCCAAGCTGCACCCAAAAATTGCTTGTTGCTCTCTTTGTTGCACGTTTTATTGAGGCTGATGGAATGTACCCAACGTTTGGCCGGTAACCTTGGAAGCACATATGCTTTACTTGTAAGGTGAGGGAGGTCACAGAGCAGGAAGGGGTTGTGGAGGTACAACCACAGTCGGCAGGTGTATAGTGTCTCTATCCTTGGTCATCATACACGCAATTCTCGTAGTGCTCAATGCGCGGTCAAGATCGTCCACGTGAGATCGTCGAGCATGAACCCAGATGTAGCCAACCGCGCTGAGACCTACCTCTTCACGTCTCCTTGTTCTTCCATTTGCATTCATTGTGTGTCCATATTCACGGCAACATCGGCATTCCACCCCAAGGAGGCAGCAGCAGTTGACAGCAAAGAGTCCATACATCACATGCATGTCAAACAACAGCAAACGCCACACAGGCAGACTGTAGACTGACTTACAGCCTGCTAGGATCAAGTGCTGAAGCAGCCATTCCCTTGACTTCAAACACAAGCAGCACAGGTGTCATAATGATCATCCCGGCACACAGTCCGCAGTGGGACTACTCTGAAAATGCACGCTGGCACCACTACGACCTCTTGAGTACGGGGTCGACTGTCGTGCTGTTGCTCTCAAACGTTCTACGGTCCAGTAGGGCTGGCACAAGCTATGGTACAGCCAGCACAGAGAGGGCCCTGAGGTGAGGGGCCACAGTACTGGTCCTGAGGCTGCATTCATGGCATGGTGCTGCATCACCATCAGCATGTGCCGACCCGTCAAATCACTTCTTGAACTTGTCCATGCAGGCTCACGCAGGCAGCCTTCACTGCGGCCATGATGGTGCACCTGATGTGTCTCTGGCTGTTGCTGCACCGCCCCCAGCTTCATTACCACATGCGTAACCCACTCATCTGTATACGCTGGCTGGCGGTGAGTGTCCTGGAAGCTTCGTCTCTGGTTCTTTACGTATGCGTGTTATCCTTATCCTTCACATGTGCTGTGGTAGCACACAGAGAGATGACAGGCTGGCACTGAGCCACATGGCAGTCAACGATTCCCAACTACCCTTTTCAAGCTTTCTGTTGCACGATCAATCATATTTCAGCCGTTTGAACACCAATCAAAAACCAAATAGCAGTTGAAGCAGTCCCTCCAGGCTGTGGAAGGCCTGCGCACGTACTGTACTGGATGCCTGGAAGGTGTGCCCAACAGTGTGCAGACCCCTGTCAGCACTTGTTATTTGCAGCTCCCTTCTCCTTCGCTACGAAATTCGTCATGAAGCACAAGAAGAAACTTAGCGTGTGAGCAAGTTCATTAGTTTGTCTGTTTTATGTTGCAGGTGGCTGGCATTATCCTGGCATCTATGGGTCTGCCAGTTTATCAAGCAGGAGCTGCCTCTAGCAGCTACTGCTGGCTCCTGCGCTGCGTTGGAAAGGCCTTCAGAACAGGGTTGTCGTTCTGTGTGTTTGCGTTTGCCTTCTACCGCATGCCATGGCGCTACATGGCCGCTGTGGCTTTCGTGTATGCCACCTGCAGCAGCTTGACTGCACCCCGGTTCTGCAGGACAGCCATGGCCATGCACAGCACTGGGCACCAGCCGCATGCGGACTTCAGCGTTCTGCAGGGAGCTGCAGTTGTGCTGGACACACTTGTGGGACAGGGGCAGCAACAGCAGCTGCTGCCGCAGCAGGGGACAGGAGGGCCGCACCTGGAAGCAGCAACTGATGCTGGCGGTGATGCTGAAAGCCCATGGGAGGCCACAGCAAGCTTGCTGCTTGCTGCATGCAGTGCTGACGTTGTGCAGGACAGTCCTGCCAAGCAGCAAGCATGCAACGGTGCTTTGGTAGGCCAGTGCCAAGCAACCCTGTGGACTCTGAAGTAAGTACGGCCAGCACGGATAACATAACCACAGTATGAAGCCTGTTGCAGCAGCTGGCCTGAGGATCAACCGCCATGAACAGTCCCTTGCATGGCAGCATCTTCCTGCATCACAAGCCAACAGAACAAGTCGCTTGGGTTGTGCCAGTGGCCGCGAAGGTCGCACCAGTTGCTGCTGGCATGCATGGCCATGGCTGCATGATCTGTGTGTACTGCTACATTGCCATCCAGTCAGACACGTTGCAAGGGTGGACGAATCGCAAAAACATGGCGATAAGCGTCGTGTTTGCCGTGCTGTCATGCGCTGAGTGTGCACAGGCACAGATTCCAGGAAGAAATGAAAGCATTGTGACTCATCACGGCACTACATGTGTGCGTCCATGCAGGTTTGGTGTCTCGTACTGGATGGTTTTGATCATGATCTCTCTGGAGCGGTACAACAAGTGGCGCTACCTCAAGCAACGCCAGGCGAGCAACGCAGCAAACAGCGGTGCTGGCCCAGCCCTGGGCCCTAACCCCAGTCAGGGCCCCATTGGTAACCCCAGCAGCTACAGCAACCAGCAAGGGCTGCTGGCGAGCCACTACCAGGCCCCAACTGCATGGGCTTTCCTGCGGGTGGAGCTGCTGGGGCTCCTTGTGCTGGCAGACCTGCCTGTGCTGGCCCTGTACTGGATCCTGACCCTTGTCATGCGGCCTGATGTGGCGTCCCTGCAGGCTCTTATCTGAGCATGCTGTAGTGTGTGCATGGCCACCGTTGTGCATGAGTGCATGAATTGTAACCCTGTTGGGCTTGACCGTCATTACCCTGCTGGTGTCATGCTTTGTTATGGGTGTGAGACCTCGGATCAGGTGGACAGCCATAAGTGTGCTTGATGGTGTGAGCCGCACCCTCGGTGTTGGCAGGACAACCCTCCCTGTTGTCGGCCCATGATATAGCTGCACCCACCCCTTGTTGTCTACCGTACCGGCAATGCAAGAGACTCTGGCTGTCCGTGGTTTTGTTGACTGTTGAGTGCGGGCATGAGTTGTCTAAATTATGGCTTTGGGTTTGGGCCTGGCACAACATGTACCGCACTCAAGTTCACTGGTGGTCGTCAGTGCATCATGCACACCCACCAGCATGTGCAATATCGCATCTTTTGCAAAACTGCTGCAAAATCATGATATTGCAGCAGTTTGGCCCCAAATGCCGTTTGGCCCAAAGGCTTTGGGTGCTGCCTCTATCAACAAGGTGCGACCCGGCATGTGGGGTGCACATGCGCAGTGTCACGGCGAGGTACTTGCTCCCTGTGCTTGCGCAGACATGCAGGTGGACGAAGTGTGTGTTTTATTGGGGGACGTAGCAGGGACTGCTGCTCTTTGGGTAGGAACGATCAGCACAAGTCTGTAGCAGGCCTGTTGTGGCGCATGAAGGGTGTCTGCCTCACCAAGCTGCAGGCCAGGTTGCACTGGTGCCGTGGGTGGCATGGTGTGCAAGCTAACAGACAACATGCATCCTGTGCACATGTGAGAAGGTGTCTGAAGCGGGGCATGTGTTCGCTGCATGTCATTGTGAATGCCGAGGGGATGGGGTTACATGTGCCATGCCCAACATCAGTGCACACCACGTGAGTGGCAGGTCCACTCAATGTAGCGACAGTACCGCACTGTGCTTGCATCCTGCCGCTGCACATATCTGAGTTGTGTTGCCGTGTTCAACTGACGTTTTGGCACCATTCACAGCCCTTTGAATGGCTAGTCGCCCGCAAGGTGTTCTGTGTGACTGCTGCATGGATGCAGCAAGCCTTGCTGTGCGTTGACAGTGTTGGGCGCTGACAGCCGTTTGAATAGGGCTAGTCGCCCGCAAAGTATTCTGTGTGGCTGCTGCATGGATGCAGCAAGCCTTGTTGTGCGTTGACAGTGTTGGGCGCTGATGATAGCCGTTTGAAAGGGGCCAGTTGGGTATAAGGTATGCTGCGTGGCTGCTGCATGGATGCAGCAAGCCTTGCTGTGTGTAGGTTCCACTAGGTGGATGTGCAAGCACATGTGTACACCCTCAGTGGTTGTATGCCTACAGAGTGCTTCAAGCACTCGCCAATGATTGCACTCTGTTTTTCAATCGGACACCGTGAGGGTACACTAGTGTACTTTGAATCCGACACCCAACGTCATGTTGGTTGGCCGGGGTGCAGAGGCATGCATGGGTTGTGGACAGTTGTCCTGCAGTGAGTTGCCCGGTTGCTGCAGGAACGGGGTGGTTGTGACACTTGCGGTCAGCAGAGTGGCACTCCACGTGGTGTGTTCACGTGCAAGGCACGCCTGAATTCAGCCGCTTTATGTGTGCCAGCAACAGGGGCACACAACTTCAGTCTTACTGCAGCACAGCCTCCCTGTCCTGTTGCTTGCCTGCACATGCGTGAGTGGCTCAGCTATGATGATCATAGCTTGCAAGTCCTGTTGGCCTGAAGGATGCAGGTCGTTGTGTTGCTAATGTACATGTTGAGTGCCCAGTTTGCATTCCGGGTTGTTGGGGCCCACCAATGCTTGCACTGTCCTTCTGCTGGGTGAACAGTGCCTGCAAGATTGTACGATGCTTAGTGGTGCTGAGATGCAGCAGCCCCCCTAAGTGACCTCGTCCATGTTCACGCAGCCCTCCCATGTGCCTGGTACGTTCAGGGTTTAGGGTTTTGTGGCCAATGTTCATGTTTGAGTGCTCAGTTTGCTTGGTATTGGTACGACGTGCGGGCTTGGCTGACATCCTACTGATTCACCAGTACCGTTGTCTTCTCGCATTTATCTTTTGGCAGCAGGGCCCCACCGCCAGTATCACCAGCAGCGTCAGTGGCCAGCCACTTCACCTGTTGTTGCTTGTGGCAGGTTCAGAGGTCTCTAGTTGTGGTAGGAGCGGTTGCCCCCTCTCAGAGACAAGGGCTTGCACTGCTGACTCTAGCCGTCACTGGTAGCGGTGTTGCGCTGGCTGCATCTGCTAGCTACGTAGCTATATACAGCTGTATACAGACGTGCAGAGCAGTGCTGGTTGCGGTGTCGGGCCGTGTCAATGCAGGCATGTCCTGCCTCTTTCAGCCATACTTCTTGGGATTGTGTTGACATGGGCTTTCAGCTTGTGGTTGTATGCGCGTGTGTGAGGGATGGCTGCTGCTCTTGTGACGGTGGCTGCATAATTGGTCATAGAACGTCTAACGCCCCCGTGGCGTCAGTGCGGCATCGACCTCTGCTGGGGGAGGGGGTTTGCCAGATGAGAAATTGGTGTGTTCTCTGTGCAAAATTCTCTGCGCCTACCAAAACCTGCATCACATGCCCCAAAACCATGTTCTTGAGTCGCAGCAATTTTGCACAGACAGACCGCTCAGTGCAGCAGTGACTCTGTCACTGCTTCATGCTGCATGGGGACTGGTGGTCTGCTGACCAGCTGGCGGACGTTGGTCATGCTGTGCATTTCCTTATGACTTTGCATGTTGTTTCTTAATTGTCAGGTCTCCAGCTGGTGGGTTCCCTGACTTCCCCTCCCTTGCCTGTCCTCGCAATCGCGGCAGAACATGAAAGTACCGTGCTGCCTGGTCATCTTAGGTCCGTGGTGGGCCAACAAACAGCATTAACCTTTTGGAAAACCTGTGAGCCGCTGGCAACCCGGGATGAGTCCCAACCCGGGATGAGTGACAACCGAGTGACAATCAACGGAGGGAGCAATAATTGCTGCGATCGACTTACACGTGATGAATAAGCATAAATAAGGCAACCATCCTGTTGCTGCTGCACCTCGCGCACCACAGTTTTGCACCCCTACATGCTGCCATTCACTGCGATGAAGGTAACAGAAGTCATAAATATCAGTAAGACATATCTTAGGCGGACATGCAGGGCCTATCTCGCAAGGAAACACGTCGGTGTATGGCCTCCTTGCGAATTGCAACCAGCCACGATGAAGCCAAACGGACACCTTCAGCATTGACAGCAAGACAATTACAAACTTTTGGTCGCAGGGATGCTCGGTTGGTGGCCCCATGTGTGAGCTGCAATTTCGACTGCGCGATCAACGCACTGCTGCTGTTCAAACGGATTGGATTCTTCGCTTTTATGATGTTAACAAACGCCTTGCACGCAGCCGGTCTGCCAACGGCCGGTTTGTCCTCCCTATTTGACCAACCCCCCCTCCCCCGGGGGAGGGGGGGGGATGTCCAGACCGCCTCATTAGCATCTTCCTCTAAAGAGATCGATGCAATATGGTCTGCTCAATCATCAGGAGTGAGCCAGCCTGTTCCTAAAAGATGACGGAGCCGCAGATGATTTCTCGTCGACTGCTCAAGCCTTGAGGGCACCAAACCTGCTTTCACTCATCCCAATGTTGTGTCAAACAAACAGCAGGGGCCAACAAAAGTCGCACGAACTTCTGCCAAGAAAACCCTGTCGTATGTAAGGACTGTTGCAAGCCTCTCAACTGCCAACACTGTCAAACGGCAAACCAGGGAGTATTCATGTGTTGAAAGGGCTTTGAACACCTTGTCATCGAGATGTACTGCAGTCCCTGAGGCAAATCTGGGCGATTGCCTACAGTGCTGAGCCATGCTGTGCTCATGCATGACAGGGAGGCAGGAGTGAGGCATGTGCAGCTCTGCTGGCGAGGGTGCTATGCTGCAGGATGTGAAAGCTTTCAGCTGACAACCCTGGGCACCTCTCCTACCCACAATGTCCCACTGGTAGCAAGGTGAGGAGGCTGCCGCCCTACTGCTGCTGCTGACCACTAGGGCCCGTCTGGGAAATTTTGCTGGGTGATGGGATAGCTGCATGCATCTCAAAAGCACAAGCCCCGGTTGCTTGAAGCAGGCAGCAACTGCAGGCACCCGGTGCCGGTTGAACCCTACTGCTGCACATGAGCAAGCTGAATGACCCGAGGCTCTCCACATTTGGGGGTGTCAAAAACCACCAGTTTGGGGAGTCCAGTTGATGCACACCGGCTGGAGAATGTGGCCATCCCTCCAATTGCTAGCTTTGCCGCTGCTGCCCACCATTCTTAGGCAGTCTGCAAGGCAGCAGCAAGCAACACAACACTGGCAGGTGATTTTAGGTGCTGAGCACAACATTGCTGGTTGCATACCAACTCAAGGGTCCTGGTGCGGCTGAGGCTGGCGCGCCTGCCGCACATGTGAGGTAGCGCTGCCGCACTTGCTTATTTGGCATGTGCCAAGATCAACACCTGTCTGGCTCTTGAAGCTTGCACTCTTAAAAGTTGGGAGAGTGGGTAGGCACGGACGTCCAGACCAGACCAGACCGCACCGATCCCTCTTGTCGGCGGAAGGTGCAAGGCAACTGGGGACCAGTGGGTGGGCATTCCCAGGCGCACCTGGGTCATCGCACCCAATCGTGCGAAATGACCACCAGCAGCCCGTCCGCCACACCCCATGCTGTCAACCAAAACACCCAGCGTCCACATGGACCCAGACAACTTTGGAATAGTTGTTGGGTGACCCATGGGCTGGCAATGCTTTGCAGCATTGCCAGAGCTGGCACACTGCACTTGGAGTTACAACCACAAGAAGACAAGTCAGCAGCCTACCATAGTGGCCGGCACACAGGGACCGATCTGCAGTGCCCACCTGTGTCGCCCACATGTGTCTTGAGGATTTGCAGGGTTGGGGCGGGTGGGCGAGCTTTCCTGGGCGCACCTGGGTCATCACACCCAATCGTGCGAATGACCACCAGCAGCCCATCCGCTACACCCCATGCTGTCAACCAACACACCCAGCGTCCACATGGACCCAGACAACCGTGGAATGGTTATTGGGCAACCCATGGGCTGGCAGTACTTTGCAGCACCACCAGAGCTGGCACACTGCATCTGGAGTCCACAACCACAAGGGCTGGGAGGCCAGGCAGAGCTCAAACGCGGCTGCAAGAGTGAACGGATCCACTCTTGCGGGAATACAGCCGCGCAGAAGTGTGAAGGAGATGCACTTTTTGCCCCAACTACCTGGAGGTACCTTGTTGAAGGCTGTCTGCTGCTGTGAAAATCTGCACACGAACAACAAGCGCAGCAAACCCGACTCGGTGATTCTGCTCTAGTCAAAACAAGCTCGTGCATAGCACAAGGGCACATGCAAAGGCCGGAAAGGAGCTCCTGGTTTTCTTCATCGTTGCACCCTCTGCTGCTGGTTTCCAACTCTGCTCAAGCCCACCTGCCCATGTAAGGGTCCCCAACTGGTTTCCGTGTGGCTTAAAGCTGTAGAAGAGGCTGCCTCCGGATGCTAGCTCGCTGGGCTGGGCGCTCGGTGCATGCGCGCCCTGCTGGTACTGGGAAATACTTATGAGGCATTGAATTTGACATCGTGCCGACTCCGCTTCTTGAAGGACTTGTTGTTGGCTCGAGGACTTTCTAGGGACTGGGAGGTGCGGTGGAAGCTGGACAGACGCAGTGCGAAACCACAAAAACCGGCGTGGGAGGAGGGGCAGGTCGCTGTTTTGTTTTTCTCACAATACAGACTCACAATACAGAAAAATAATGTCATTTATCGAATGCAGAGCCATTCCTGCGGCCTGTGGCCTGGGCCTGGCTGGCACAACAGCAGTGCAGTGGGTCTCAAAACAAGCACACGGTGTGCACGACCAAAAGCTCAGATACATACCATCTTTGTAAGAAATGTGCAATTTACTAGAGCAGCTCAGTATGCACCGCCCAGCCACAGGGCTTCCTTCCAGGCTGGCCAGGGCAGGGCAAAGGAGGGAGGCTGGCTCTGGCTCAGCCAGAGAAGGGATCAAATTGTGCATAAAAATCTATAAGGGGCACAAGAGAAGGTTCACAAACGCGGATCGAGGGTGCCTCACTCAACATCCTCGAGTTTGAAAGGGCGTGTAGCACAGTCGAAGGGACAATATCGACCCGTTTTCCGCAAGTGCGTTCGTTAAGCTTCTGTTGATGTTGAATGTTTATATATAGTACTTTACAGTCTCCTTGATCCTTTCTGACGTCAAAACCGTCACCAGCAGACCTTGGTGCTGAATGCTGTGGTTGTATGCTGAAACTTGCACTGTTGATGTATGTTTGACGTGTCCAAAGTTGTCTGGTCATACGTTTGTTTGTTGTTGTTGCAGCTCCTCGGCACGATAGCTCATAAGCCAGATCTGATGATGTGCTGATCTGGGTGATCAGCTGTGAACCCCTTGCCCCTTTGCTCTCCTCCAGCTCTGATGCTGATTTCAACCCTGATTGTGTCCTTTCACTGTAGTGTCAAATTTTTTTGGCCCGTTTTGGCCCTCAGTGTGCTCAGCACACTGTGCTGTTGTGGTCTGCCAGATCTCTAGAGCCATGGGATGGGGCAGAGGTGGGCAACAGCGTTGTCGTTGGCTAGTAGCCCAAGAATGTGAAGGCCAATGGTAGGAGACCTGCTCAGCTGCATGGACGCTCTCAAGACAGCAGCCTGCTAGAAGGGTGCGATAACACATGGTCAGTGGTGCAGCTCTACCTGACGTCAAGCAGCAAGGGACAAACTTGGGAAATGACATGTCGGGGCACAGCGACGACATGTACACAGCTGCATTGAGTGCTGATAAGCCAGCAGTGACCTGTGCTCGTCGCTGTCGACATACGACCGTATGCTTGAAGCAGGTGGCAGGGTATCGAGGGTGTGTTGAGGCAACATGAGCGTCGGCTTGATAGCTTGAATGGTGAAATGGTGATGGACATGTCCCTTAGCTCTCTCTGCTACTGCAATGCTACTGTTTGTGAGACGGCATTGAACACATCATGGCCATGATCGCCCTCAAGCAGTCGGGTGTCAACTGCACCGCTTGCTGGCGGCAAGGGTGTGCAAGGGGTGCTGCATGAAGCTGCATGCTTTATTGCGGGTGAGGGGTGCACATGCGACATTTTGAGGGTGCAAACCTAGGACCAACATGACATGCTAACCAGCAGCATGTATGTAACATCTTCTCGTAAAAGTGGCAACTTGAAGTGAACTGAGCATAGGGTGGACCGTAGCATTACAAACTGCAAGGGAACTGTATCGGGACTGGTCCTTCAATCCTACTTAGCCCCAGCACCGCTCCTTGACCGGGGAACAGAACAAACCTCTTTGTGTCACTGGGTGCGGGTGCGGGTGCGGGTGCGGGTGAAGGTGAGGGTGAGGGTGAGGGTGCGAGGACGGGAAGGGTGCGGGTGCGAGTGCGAGGAGGGTGCGAGTGCGAGGAGGGTGCGAGTGCGAGGAGGGTGCGGGTGCGAGTGCGAAGAGGATGCAAGTGCGAGTGCGAAGAGGGTGCGAGTGCGAGGAGGGTGCGAGTGCGAGGAGGGTGCGAGTGCGAGGAGGGTGCGAGTGCGAGTGCGAGGAGGGTGCAAGTGCGAGGAGGGTGCGAGTGCGAGTGCGAGTGTGAGAAGGGTGTGAGGAGGGTGCCAGTGCGAGTGCGAGTGCGAGTGCGGGGAGGGTGCGAGTGCGAGTGCGAGTGTGAGTGCGAGTGCGAGTGCGAGGAGGGTGCGAGTGCGAGTGCAAGTGCGAGTGCGAGAAGGGTGCGAGTGCGAGGAGGGTGCGAGTGCGAGTGTGAGAAGGGTGTGAGGAGGGTGCCAGTGCGAGTGCGAGTGCGAGTGCGAGGAGGGTGCGAGTGCGAGTGCGAGTGCGAGGAGGGTGCGAGTGCGAGTGCGAGTGCGAGTGCGAGTGCGAGGAGGGTGCGAGTGCGACTGCGAGTGCGAGTGCGAGGAGGGTGCGAGTGCGACTGCGAGTGCGAGTGCGAGGAGGGTGCGAGTGCGAGTGCGAGTGCGAGTGCGAGGAGGGTGCGAGTGCGACTGCGAGTGCGAGTGCGAGTGCGAGGAGGGTGCGAGTGCGAGTGCGACTGCGAGTGCGAGTGCGACTGCGACTGCGACTGCGACTGCGACACCCTGCGACTGCGACACCCTGCGACTGCGACACCCTGCGACTGCGACTGCGACTGCGACTGCGACTGCGACTGCGACTGCGACTGCGACTGCGACTGCGACTGCGACACACTGCGACTGCGACACACTGCGACTGCGACACCCTGCGACTGCGACACCCTGCGACTGCGACACCCTGCGACTGCGACTGCGACTGCGACTGCGACTGCGACTGCGACTGCGACTGCGACTGCGACTGCGACTGCGACTGCGACTGCGACTGCGACTGCGACTGCGACTGCGACTGCGACTGCGACTGCGACTGCGACTGCGACTGCGACTGCGACTGCGACTGCGACTGCGACTGCGACTGCGACTGCGACTGCGACTGCGACTGCGACTGCGACTGCGACTGCGACTGCGACTGCGACACGGTGCGACACGGTGCGACACCCTGCGACACGGTGCGACACCCTGCGACACGGTGCGACACCCTGCGACAAGGTGCGACACCCAGCGACACGGTGCGACACACTGCGACACGGTGCGACACGGTGCGACACGGTGCGACAGCGTGCGACACCGTGCGACACCCTGCGACACGGTGCGATACGGTGCGACACGGTGCGACACACTGCGACACACTGCGACACCCAGCGACACGCCCTAAACCCTAAACCCTAAACCGTTTTGGCCCGTTTTGGCCCACAGTGTGCTGAGCACACTGTGCTGTTGTGGTCTGCCAGATCTCAAGAGACATGGGATGGGGCAGAGGTGGGCAAGGCGAGTGCGACTGCGGCAAGGGTGCGAGTGCGACTATGATGGGACTGTGTGCCACTGGGTGCCACTGGGTGCCACTGGGTGCGGCTTGGTGCGACCGGGTGCAACCAGGTGCGAATGGGTGCGACTGGGACTATGATTGGGGTGTGTCTACAACTGCAAGTGATGGTCTTGTCATAGGGAATCCCTTCAAGCCGCCTTGATAACTGCAGTCGTTGAGTGAGCACCCCCATGTGCTGTCCCGTCAGCAAAGTCTCCCGTCAACACGCAGATACGCCAACTCCAAAATAGTGGTTATGGTTACTGCTAAGGCTCCTTTCACCTTTGCTCCTCTTCCCTGTTGCTTACACCTGTGCTTGGTGTGCATGACTCTATGTGTTGAACTTGGTGTGGTTCCCTGTGATTTGTTCTCCCTGATGCGTGATATCAGTGAAGCTGGCATGTTTTCAGCTTCATAGCTACAGGAGTGACATTGGTTGCTGTGCTGGCCAGGCAGCAGCTTGGAGGTGGGAAGCTTGGAGGTGGAAAGCCATGATTTCGCAGGCCCTCCAGAAGCGCTGAAAATGCCCCAAGCCCCCCACCCCATAGGACATGCCCCAAGCCCTCCCTAGTGCAGAAAACCTCTTTGTGTCACTTTCACCTTATCCCTGCCCAAAGAGGAAAGATACACCACCTTGGTGATACCCGACACACAGGGTTCTGCTGCTTATGCTGCTGCTGCCAGTTGATGCAGGTGCAGATATGTCTGGTCATCAGGCTGGTTACACTTCCCAGTTACCACGCTGTTGCAGGGCAAGACCCCAGCGTGTGTGAAAAACAGTGTGTGTGGCCAGCCTCTGCTCACGCTGCTCCTACAAGTATCACAGCTACTCTGACGACTCTGTCGCAGCTGCTCTTGTCATAGCTGCTTGTAATGGCTATTGCACCAGCGTTCAGAAGCTTTGGAAGCCCGAACAGTGTTCCGGACACCACGTTCACGGGCAGATCAGATGGCTGAAATGCCCAACCGCAAGCTTGAGCGTGGCGCGCTCAGCTAAACCCAAAAAACGTTATTGTAAGAGTTTTTTATACGTTGGACTCTTTATTTCAGTGAATGGGTCGCTTTGGCACTTTTGTGTCCCATCGACTGTGCTACACGCCAAAGGCAACAGTTCATGAGAACCCGCAAGCACAGCTTCAGACGCATGACTGCAAGCCAAAGACACAGCTCAGTTGAACTTGAACAAACATCGTCCGTGCTTGATCGGCTCTGCTGTGCCCGGATCAAGAACAGCAGCAGAAACAGCAACAGCAACAACAGGCTGTGATGCTTCCTGCCTGCAGCAGAGTCCAGCTGCAGAATGCCGCAAGCATCACAGTTGCCCCGCTATACAAGGCTAACCACGCAGTCCGTCGCAGGAAAGTAGCTGCAGCAGCCCAACCAGAATTTGCAGCGTCTGTCAAGGTACGGTGCACACGTGTGTGAAGGGCTGCTAGCCTGCCCCATGTGATCATTTCAGTCTTGCTGCATGGAATCATCACGAGTGCAGCAGCAGTCACGCGCTGAATGCTTGATGCAGCAGCACGCTCTTTCCCATGCCTTTGGGTGGCAGTTGCGCTGTGCTGCATGCACGATCAGGCGCCATGCCAAACCCACATCCACCCGAGTAACCTTGTTCGCAGCCACAACGAGATCAGGCAGTGCATCAGCCTGGTGTGCAGCAGCAAAAGGGCGCTCTCTGGCAGCAAGCAGCCCCCTCGGGCCTTGACAGCGCAGATGACGCTGTCAGGGTGGTTGGGCTGGGTCAGCGAGGGATCAGTGCAGCAGCACGGCTGATGAGTAAGTGTCTACTGCTGTACATTTACCGCAGCAGAAGGTGTGAGCTATGCACACACCCAGCAATGTCTTCAGGCAGTGGACCCTCATCTCTGACACCAGCCAGCATCAGGCAGTGACTCTGCATCCACACCATCCTATCATAGGAGCCAGTATGATACTGGGTTGCCTGCCAGAGTGGCCATGTGTCAAGGTGGATGCATAGATAGACCATGCGCACACCTGTCCTTGCTGGCAGCTGACTGTGAACACTTCCCTTGACGTATGTGCATGTACGCATGTGCAGCCAACACCAGCCTGCAAGGCGCAGAATTCTGGATGCTGGACACAGACGCGAAGGTCAGTGCAGATATTGCTGCGAATCACGCCCATGTGACCAGGCCCCAGCCAACACGATCTGCAGCTGCTAAGTATTAGTGACGTATTTGCAGGCACACAGGCTTTGCTTGCTAGCTTGCCAGCTTGCCAGCCTCAACTTAATTCTTCAAATCCTGTTCGCAACATTCTGTGACAGTGCTGCAGCCCAATAGCTCTGATATGGCATGCTGTGCTGTGCTGTGCATGCAGGTCCTGAGCAGCAGCAGCAGCCCCAACTGCATCCAGCTTCCTATGGAAGACGATGCCCAGCTCACACAGGAGCAACTTGAACGCATGGCTGGAAAAGCACTCATGCCCGAGACAGCGCCGCGAGACAGCAAGCCAGGGCTGAGCTTCCCCATTACGTCATCAGGTATGTCTTCTTGCAAGGCATAAGAGCGGCCACGCGCAGCGCGCTGCTGAAGGGCTTGGGAGTACAGCAGCGCAACCGCCTCTGCTTTGTGACCTGAACATATATGCCGCCAACCATACCAATGTCAGCACCATCCTAGGTACATGCGCCCACTCTCTGTTGTGCATCCGGTATTGCCTAGTCTGCTGGTTGAATGAAACATGCTGCAATGCTTGTCGCTACTGCCTTCAGGTGTTGCCTACTTGCTGGGAGCAGCGGGGGGCATCCCAGGTGGATCAAAGCTGGTAAGCATGATATGCTTGATGCATCATGTGGTGCGTTTGTCAAATCGGGTGCCGGTCGGCATCCTGTAGTGGAGTGTTGGTGTGGTGAGGGGACGTGATGCTGTCCATCTTCCGGCACACAGCGCATAACACTGCAACCAATGCCTAGCAAGTTTTCCCCAAGTACTCTCACAGTGGCAAGCGCGAGTGCACTGCAGTGCATCAGACTGTGCCAAGCCAGTCGCCTTCCACCAAGCCTTTCGGTGCTCATGTTGGGCTGAAAGGGGAACAACATAAACCGACAATCATGTTGCACCTGTAGCTAGCTGCAATCATTCCTTGATGCACATAGGGCTGGCTGGGCAAAGCAAACATCACCAATCCATGCGTGTATCATACTGACGTGCCGGAGTGTTCCTGCGCACCTCTACTACCGCAGGTGCTGCAGCTGGCCGCACACCTGCGCCGGGCTGGCTACTTTGTGCTGGCTGCGCTGACGCTGCCCTTTGACTTTGAGGGGCGGCGTAAGGTGGAGGAGTCCTCGGCACTAGTGGAGGCACTGCAGGACGTGGCCAACTTGGTGGTGAGTTTTTGGGGGGTGGGCGACGCAAGGGTGGCAGGAAGGCGGCGGCTGGAAAGGCGGGAGCTAAATGGGGTGCAGGAGGGTGGCGGTTGAAAGGGTGACCAACCTGGTGGTGAGACGGGGGCACCTGGAAGAAGGGGCACTGGAAGGGTGGCAGGAGGGTAGTGGCTGTAATGGTGGCAGGAGGGCTGCTGGCAAATGGGTAGCAGGAGAGTAGTTGCTGGAGGGCGCAGGAGGGCGGTGCAAGGTGGAGGAGTCCTCAGCACTAGTGGAGGCACTGCAGGACGTGGCCAACTTGGTGGTAAGACGGGGGGGGGGGGGGCTGGAAGGAGGGACGGCTGTTGAAAGGATGGCGGGAGGGTGGCGGCTGGAAGGTTGACAAGACCATTGGCGTCATTTTACTTGAAGGGTGGCTGGAAGGGTGACAGCAGCCACGGCACACTGAGTGCACGCAACTGCGCTATGCGTTCGGCAGACCATCCTGCATCCAACCATGCACTGCTAGGTCAGAGCACGGTGGAGGCTGTTGTGCAGATGCCCTGCTCTGAATCAAGCCCCTGCCTGTTGTACTTGCCTGCTTGCCTGCGCCGGTTTCGCATCTGTGTGTCCAGGTGGTTGTCCCTCAGGGTGTGCTGGTGCGTGCATCTGCTGAGCTGACAGTCACCCAGGCCCTGGAGATTGCTGACATGACACTGGAGACCAGCTGCAGGGCCATACAGTGGGCACTCAACGTGCCAGAGGTACTCATGGCATCAGCAGGTAAGGGAGGCTCTGCCCCCTCCGTGGTGGGGATATTCCCTGCCTGGTTGGCTGTGCCCAAACTCAGTCCCGGCATGCCCACATGTTGGGGTCTGTGTGCTGTCAGTGCTGCACCGATCAGCGGACTGTGACTGTGCCTTGTTGCGTGTCATGCTGTGCACCTTCTCGTTCCATCCTTCGACATCGCTTTCGCCCTTCAACTGCTTCAATTGTCGTGTGCAACCTACATACCGTCAAACATGAATTGTGTATGTGGCGTCTGGTGTGACTGCAGGGGGCATGCTGTGGCATGGGCGGGACCTCAGGCAGTACAGGCGGCTGCTGTCACCCCCTATGGAGTTGCTGGGGACGTGCCCAGGTACAGAACGATGGTTGCTAAGAGGACCTCACCGCGCTGTCCCAGGCTTGCCACGCCTTGTACACACTGGTGCTGTACTCCATATCCTGCTGAATAATGGAGCCCCAACCGTGTCCTAGCTCTGCAAAGTGGTTGCTGCTGAACCCATCTTGATCAGGACACCAAGCTGTGTGGACGCGGCCAGCAGGCATGGTGCTGTTCAGCTGGGTGCTCGTCCTCTGGCTGGGCCTGTCCAGCATCAAACACGGCTGCAGATGTCGAAATTGCTCGAAGCCTGCATGCCAGGTTGACTGTGCTCATCTGCTCCACTGTCGATACTGCTGCCGCCACTTTGTGTATGTTGCGGCCTGCTGGGGTCACTGCCAACACTGCCAGGCGCTGGTCATGTGGGGCGTGGGTTTGCCAGCATGCCGGTCAAGCACATGGCGGAAGCAGGACTGGCAGCTGGCCTCAGCACCCTGGCAGAGACGGCTGTGGTGGTGAGCACTGTCGGCACGCTGTGACCAAGCTGTGAAAACTGTGTGTGGCCAGCCGGTGGGGTCCCGCCCCCCCTGTACCTAACCACACAAAAAGCTGTGAAACAAGAGAACGCACCAGGCGCACTGGCACAAGGACAAGGATCAGGCCAGGTCCTTGTGTGCTGTATGAATATACCACGGCTGCAAGTTGCCCCTAGGGCCCACAAGCATCGTTGACTTGTGCAGGAGACTTTCCTGCTGCTGTTGCTTGACGTCTTATGTGTGTTTGATGTGTTGCATGCAGGCAGCAGCAGACTCCCCTTTCTTGGACAACCTGCTGTCGTCTGCCAGTGGCGTGCTGTGCGTGCTGAGCCTGCCAGAGCGTGTGATGAGTCACGACCTGGACATGTCCTCTGGGGCACTCAACGACCCAGAGAAGTACGCCATACGGGCAGCAGTGCAGGTGAGACCAGGACACTGCCTGGAAACACAAGCTGTTAGAAAGGCACTAGCCGCAGAGGCCTATGCAAACAGGGCAGCAGTGCAGGTGAGACTGTGACCCTGCATGAACACAAGCAGTGACAACGCTGTAACAAGTGTACTGGGAGCAGAGACGTATGCAAACAGGGCAGCAGTCCAGGTGAGACTGTGACCCTGCATGAACACAAGTGGTACAAATGCTGTAACAAGTGTACTGGGAGCAGAGACGTATGCAAACAGGGCAGCAGTGCAGGTGAGACTGTGACCCTGCATGAACACAAGCAGTGACAACGCTGTAACAAGTGTACTGGGAGCAGAGACGTATGCAAACAGGGCAGCAGTGCAGGTAGGAGGCCCCCTGATTGCGCCCTGATTGCCCCCTGATTGCACCCTCGCCTCCCCCCCCCCCCTCCCTCCCTGCCAGGTTGCTGCCAGCATGGTGACGGACATGGTCAGCAGCCACTGTGAAGAGGTGGTGGCCTGTGCCTTCATACGCACTGACTGGCCCCACAGGCTCCTGTTGGGGAGCCATTCCCTCCCCTCACCCTTCCTTCACCCTCACCTCACCCCACCCTACCCCCACCCCGCCCTCACCCTGCCCTGCCCTTCGCTCTCCCTGCTCTTACCCTACCCCCCCCCCCTCCCCCCCCTGCTGCCGCCCCCCCCTCCCCCCCCCCCCCCACCACACACAACCACACACCAGGTTGCTGCCAGCATGGTGACTGACCTGGTTGGGTCCCACTGTGAGGAGGTGGTGGCGTGCGCCTTCATCCGCACCGACTGGCCCCACAGGGACCCCAACGAGCTCTGCATGGAGGCCACTCTGTTGGTGGTAGAGGACCCATCAGCAGCAGAGGAGAAGGAAGGTGAGGGGGCGAGGGCCTGGGGGGGGGGCAGCTGCTGACATGTTGGGTGGTGTTTTGGGTTGGTCGACACTGCTGTTGGTGGAGGACCCATCAGCAGCAGAGGAGAAGGAAGGTGAGGGAGCGAGGGCTCAGGGGGATGGGGGGGGGGCAACATGTTGGGTGGTGCGTGCTCGGTTGGTGACGCAACAGCAGGATACGCAATAGCAGACGCTGTGTTGCTACAAGGTGTCCAGGTGGCTAGGCTTGAGCCTTTCTTCGAGCTGCAAGCTTGCAACAGGGAAGTGCTGGATGCGACGGCAGGAGCGTGAACACCAGGCGCCTGATAAGAGGAGCAGCCCGTGCAGCTTTTCCACTTGCAAGGCTCATATGCAAGGCAGCAGCAACCACCATGTCACCTTTGCAGCAGCCGATGAAGACGTGCACCTTTGTGCTGCTGGTTGCTGTGTGATGTGCAGAGGCGGGCTCCACTGGCACCAACAAGGCTGGCCCTGCAGCTGCATCACCAGCAGCCACAGCAGCAGCACGCTTTGGAGGCAGGCTGTCCAGCGGCCCTATCCTGCACCCTGCTCTCATCAAGCAGCAGCAGCCACAACAGCAGCAGCAGCAGCAGCAGTCTACGCAAGGACAGGTGCAACAGCAAGGCAGGAAACCACAGCAGCAGCAGCAGCAGCAGGAGCGTGCCAGGGAGCAGCCCTTGCCTGCACGGCAGCAGCAGCCGCCACAGCAGCAAGGCCGCCCTGCACAAACCGCCGGCGGCTGGGCACGCAGCAAGACTTGGCAGCAGGTGAGCAGTGTCATGGTGTGCATCTGGCCATTGTATGCATCGTTTTGCTCAGAACAGGGGGTGAAGCCCTGCCGACCTGCCACACCCATTGGCAACTACAGGACACTGCTCATCCTAGTGGGTTACCTGGAACATGGGCGTACACGTCTGCAGTGCTGGTGCCTGTGAACTGCTTGCAGTGTTGCCGTGTTGTTTCAGCAGTACCCAACAGCACTCTGTCACAACGTCATGTCATGCTGCTTTCCTGTCCTGCGAACTCTACTCTCCAGTCCCGCAACCTTGCAAAGGAGCGGCTGCCCTACGCCCCTCCAGCAGCCCCATCAGCAGCAGCAGCAAAGCAGGCTCAGCCAGGCGACACCACAGGCAGCAAGGGCCAGGCAGCAGCACAACCACCCCTACTACCAGCAGCAGCAGCACCTGCAGCCCTGCCACCCCAGCAGGGCCCGGCAGACCAGTCAGGGCAGGATGTCCACCTGCTGCCGCGCATGGCCGACAAGTTTGTAAGTGAAGCTGCTCGGCTGCTCTGTTCCTGGTCAATTACACCTTGGTTACGCATGCGCCCCAGCTATGATTCCAGTGCTGTGACCGCCAGCCTTGGTGACTAAGTGATTTTGTGCTGTCAACATATGTCCCGCCTGCTGATCTCATGAGCAGTACTCAAGTAGCTTGACATGTGACTTTGCTGAAGTAGCCTGACATGTGCCTTTTTTGTGTGCAGCCAGGGTTTGTTTCAGCCAGCGCCACACGGCACGACACTTGCTAAGGCTCTTCTACATGTGTGCTAGCCGTCTCGCTTCCATCCCGTAACTAATCACACCTACTGCTAATGTCTACTGCCCTTCACCCCTGTTCAGGTTGACACCATGGTGGCCCAGTCGCTGGACCTGCCCCCCTCAGCAGCTCGCTGGCGGCAGCACCAGCGCAAGCAGAACGACAAGCAGGCAGCACGGCGGGCCAGCGGGCACTTCCCTGTGGCTGCCATTCCCTGGGCCACAAGCAGCAAGCCTGCAGGGCCGACTGCCGCTGACATGACAGCAGTAGAGGATATTGTGGGAGAGGCTCAGGTGGGCACAGCACCAGTGATCATCACCAATAGTCAGTACAAGTGATCTTTATGGTCAGTGGGAAGGAGGGGGGACTTGGCTGGTGCAAGGTAGCAACTAGAGTCCCCTGGTGCCAGAGGGTATAGGTCGGTTGCCATCCCCTGGGCCACAGCGGGCACTTCCCTCTGGCTGCCATCCCTGGGGCACAGCCAGCAAACCTGCAGGGCCGAATGCCGCTGACATGACAGCAGAGGAGGACATTGTGGGAGAGGCTCAGGTGGGTGCCCTTGCAGTGTGTCGGTTGATGGGTTACAAGAGGGAGGGGGTGAGGGTATCTGCTGACTGGTCCGTACGAGCTAGCAACAAGGACCGTTGATGCCAGGGGACAAAGTTTTGGTGAGATTGAGATTGAGCACGCCAAGGGTCCCCCCTGGAATAGTTTGCATCTGAGTCACATGCCAGTTTGTGACACCCCCCCCCCCCCCAAAACCCTCAATGCTGCCTTGCTGTGCTGTGCTGTGCTGTGCTGCAGGATGTGTGGGAGGAGGAGGTGCTGTCGCCCCCCAGGGACGTCAAGTCGCGCGTGGCAGGCATGCTGCGCAAGGAGCGACTGGGGGTCACACAGCACAGCTGGGAGGAGGAGGAAGATCAGTAATTGGATGTTACACAGAACATCGCCCGTTTGGGGAGCCAACAAAAGGCTCATTGGGCAATCAGTAGGTGCAGACAGGCACTCCTGCACTCCAGGGCATGCTGTTGGGTTGCATCTGAGTTGTGGGACCTGTGTGCTTGTCGTGGGTAGGAAATTGTTGCCCAACAGCCACCAGGTTTTGGTCAGCAAATCAAGTGTAGGTGATAGAGACATGTCAGCTAGGGTTGTACGGTGTTGGGTAGATGCTGATTGGCGTGTGTAGACACAGGGAGTGCATCCAGCCAATGCATCAACCATCCAAGGATGTGACATTCCGAAGTGTGTGTTGGTGTGGTGAACTGGCAGTGAGGTGTCTGCTGTGGTTCATGCAGCAACAGGGCGCCTGCCGCTCACGTCCCTGACAGTCGCCTGCAACTGGCAGGGATCCACAGGTGCTGGTGGTTGTCTTGCAGGCTGGACAATGTGGGTGTGCAAACATCCCCAACTGTCTGCCAGGCAGCAGCAGCATTGCTTGTGGGTGTTTGGTCATGCGGTCCTTAGGAGGGGGGTGGATGTATGCTGCTCAACATGGCATGTGCACAGACTGTGCAGCACCTTCGCAGGGACAAACTCCTGGCTCCGAGCCTCACTAAACAGGGTTTGCAGCGAGTGTTGGGGTGACGTGTTGACTCATTTGCCACCCTTCCTTTTGTGTCGGTTGTTGCTGTTCAAATATTGGAGTTGTAGCAACGTGCAACACTTGGCGGCATCTCACAACTTCCATGGTCATGACTCTGATATGGTTTGCACGTTATGCACAGCATGCTGTTGTAGACTCTCATTGTCAGCCAGCTGCAGCTCACATCTTGATCGATCAAGAAATCTGGCAGTGGTGCAGCAGTCTAAGACTTGCAATGCGTGGTGCACTGCCCTGTTGTCATTAGTTGAGAACACAGCTTTCAATCAGCCAGAACAGGCTGGTCAGGCTGCAATACCATACGCAAGCACAGCCTTTCCAGGCAACAGCCCTCAAGCAAGTCCTTCTTGCATAAAAGCAAGGCAGCAGCGCAGCCGAATCGACAAACTGGCTGGCAACCTCACTTCTCCACCTGCTTTCAGGCAAAAGAAAAACTGCTGTCACTGATGATCCAGCAACATGCTGACATCGGTGCTGCTCCTGGGACAGGACCACAGTGATGCAGAGAAGACCAAAACTTGCACCACCACAGATGACCCTCGACTGCCACCAGCCCCACTCAGTGACGCCTCCCAACACTGTTGGCAGCAACAGCCAAACAAGGCCCAGCGGCCAATGATGCCATGCCCGTAATCCGGGGGGAAACAACAACAAACCACACAGTGCTCGGCCCTGGATAGAAAGACTGTTGCATTGCAGCTGCAACACCTACACACTGGTGCATGACGCACAAGATCACAAAAACCATCCCGCAAGGAAGGAGAGAGCTGCAGCCCCAACATACTCCACTTACAAGGCAGAGCTTGGAATCTGCACACCTCACACCACCAAATAAAACCAACCCAGACTTGAGCCCATCATGCTGCACAGCGCAACACTCATAGCACAGCATGACATAGCACAGCACAGCACGCCTGCTCCCGACTTGACTAGTCAGCACACCTCATCGCTAGGCTGCTGACCTCATCACTGGCTGCAAGCGTCAGCACCAGGCAAACACCACATAGCCCCACCCACCAGGCAGCTGCATGCACATCACACCTCCAGAGCTGTCCAGTACTGCGATGCTACCACAGCCCCGGTCTGCTGTGCATGCTGTGCACGCTGGCTGGCCCTGCTGCTGCCGCCACCTGACACACCACATGACACAGGAAATCACGCTACCTCCCCGGTTCCGGGCACTGTCTTACTGACACACCACATGAACCCATGTGCCGTTCACAGCCCTGCCCCAGTGTCTAGCCCACGAAGCCTAGTGCCTAGGCCTGCTTTGCCTTGGCTGCGATCTCCTGCAGCTGCTGCACCGCAGCCTCAAATACCTGCTGCAGTGCAGCCACCGCAGGACCCACCACCTGACACACCACACCATATGTGCCGCCCGCAGCCCTGTGCAGGCCTGTGCCTAGGCCTGCTTGGCCTAGCCTAGTGCCTAGGCCTGCTTTGCCTTGGCTGCGATCTCCTGCAGCTGCTGCACCGCAGCCTCATACACCTGCTGCAGTGCAGCCACCGCAGGACCCACCACCTGCTCCTGAGCCTGCTCCGCCAGAGGCCCAACCTTCTCCCACGCAGCCGCCACAGTGGGCCCAGCAACCTCATTCAGCTGCTGCAGGTAAGGCTCTGCCATCCTCATCCCCTCCTGCACACCAGCCTCCAGAGGCAGCAGCAGCTGCTGCTCCAGCTGCTCTGCTGTATCCTTACCCGCATATGCAGCCACCACTCCCGCAACCTCCCGCCTGTACAGCCCAGCCATAGCCAGCACACCAGCCAGCAGGCTTCCCAGGCCAAGGATGGTCATCACAGGGCCAACAGAGCCTGAGCTGCCTCCCTTGCTGCCCTTACCCCAGCCCCCGCGGCCCAGCTTCTTGGGCAGTTTGTTGCAGGCGTCCTCTGCCACACGGGCGCAGTGGCCCTGCCAGCCCTTGCCGGTGGCCAGGTGGCTCCTGCAGGCGTGAATGCACATTGCTGCAGTAATGAGCAGCGGCACTGCTACCTACTATATATGGGGGGGGGGGACTAGGTGCTTTTCATTGGTAACCAGAAAGGCCACTTGGCTTGGACGACAACACACTATTTCCATGGGAGAGCAGCGCATAGTTGGTGTATGCAGTTTGTACAGGTACATGTACAACATTGGTCATCAAGTCTGGTGGTTAGCAGGTATGGCAAGTCGCAATATCTGCTATCCACCAGACATGGCGACTACATTGTACATGTACCTGGACAAATTGCACACACCGACTGCTGCTGCCATTTGCGTCTGGGTACAAAGTGCATATAGGCCCTTTTGACAGCCAGCACACATCAGGCATGCTGTACTTATACTGCACCGACAGATCGCAATGTACCGCATTGCAATGTATGTCAGGCTGAGCCGAGCACCAAGCACACATGCCGCTGGATCCATCCCCTGTCCCTCCCTCCCTCACCTGTGGCGTGCCGGCAGTGAGGCCAGCAGTCCCCTGAATGCCTCCACAGCACTGCGCTGCTGCAGCAGCGGCCCCAGCAGCTGAGGCTGCTGCACCAGAGCCGCCAGCACACGGGCACTCCCCCGCAGGCTGCCCTTGTGCTTCCCCTCCCACAGCGCAAAGCAGCTGTCATTGCCGCACAGGCAAGCCACCACGTTGGACGCAGACCTCAGCACAAGCTGATCCGGGGCCTCTGGTCCTGCAGAAGACAGTCCTGCAGACTCCAGGGCCAGCACAAGCCACTCACTGTACTGACGGCCACAGCTGCTCACCGCTGCCAGGGCAGTCAGCCCAGGCAGCAGCGGCGCCAGGCCATCTGCTGCTGCTGCACGGGCGGCACCTGCCTTCTTACCCTCCCCTGCTGCTGCGCCTGCCGCGCTGCCTGCTGCTGGCGCCCATGCTGCTCCTGCGATCAGGCGGGAGAGGAGCTCCACGGCGGAGCCTGGGACGGTTGGCTCGATGGCGCCGTCGCCGCGGGTGATGTCGCCGCCTGCTGAGGCAGCACCGCCTGCGCCCACACCCAGGATGTCCAGCAGACCTGCAATGAGAACACAGATAGAGACAGGCACAGGGGCTGTCAAATCACCAAGATAAAAGGGCGATAGCGCTTTCAAAAGTGGCTGCATGTTCAGTGGCTACTTGGCATTGTTAGGGTGTTGAATTCCTGCCTGCACCCACACCAGGTTGTCCAGCAGACCTGCGATGGACGACAGGGATAGACACAGGCACAGACACAGGGAAAGGTACTTCAGCAGACAAAATATACGATAGCACTTTGGATGGTTGGCTGCGTTCTTTGATGACTCCTTGGCAGTGCCCAGGCAGGTGACTTGAGTACTTCACAAGTGCTTCACCTCCTGGTTGTCAACAACCCCGTTAAAATCCACCCGATAAGTCCCCCTCCCCCTCCCCCCCCCCCCCCTTACTGTCCTCCCTCCGCCCACCCCCTACTGTCCTGCGCCCACCCCCTACTCTCCTTGCACCGCCCACCCCCGCCTCACCAGCCAGGTGCTGCAGTGCAGCCTTCTGTGAGGGCACATCCAGTGGCACCAGCAGCTGTGCCTGGTCACCACCAGCCACAGCAGCAGCCCCTGCCCTGGAGGGCTTGCCTGCAACACATCCAACAACCGCAACCAAATTTAACAACAGGGTGTGGTAGTTTCAAGAGGTTCAACAGGTACAACACAATAGGAGTATTGGCCATATGTTGGTGTGAGGAGATGGCAGCGCAGCATGGAGTGCTTGCTACTGCCAAAACCATGACCAGTCTCAGCAGACAACAGTGGTCAAGCAGCGTAGCTGCCAACAGGCCCAACCTACGAAAAAGGTCGGGTGAAAGGGCAACTGTGTAGAAAGGGCAACTACCAACTACCACCGCACCTGTAGCTCCAGTGGAGGGCAGCTCCATCAGGCCCAGCAGCTGTGGCAGCAGCAGGCGCACCCACACAGCCACGCCCACTGCTGGGTCAGCGTTGGCAGCCTGGTTGACCACCCACAGCAGGGCGGGGAGCTTGTTGGCGCCCGACAGCTGCCGGCCAGCCATGCGCAGGTCACCTGAGGCCTGAACCAGAGCCTGGGGACAACAGCAAACCAAGTGATAACAGCATTAGAAACTTGACTTGCATACATAGCTTACAGAAGGGCAGCCATGAGACACAGGCAGTAGGAGCACAAACAACAGGGGCATGGCGAAGGGTAGCAGGCCGAGGCTGCTGACTGGAGGCCTCGGTGGAAGTGACTCCAAGCGACTCCAAGCAAGTTTTCGCATGCAACTTGTCAGCACTGCCCAACCCACACTGCAGTCTACTCACAGGCCCCCTCCCAACCACCCCCCCCCCGGTTCGTCCCCAAACCTAAAGAGCACCTGTAAGGGCAGATGTGCAGCGTCGTAGCCAGCACACTCCACCTATGCTCACCCCGCCCACACCCTCATCACCCCCACCCCACCCCTCACCTGTGGACGTGTGCGCAGCAGCACAGCCAGCATGATGAACAGTCCCGCCTTGCCCTTGCCTGCAGGGCCCTGACCAGCACCAGCACCGGATGCTTCTGTCACCACTGCGTTCACCAGGGGCAGCAGCACCTCCACCAGGGCAGGCTCACTCACACTGGCCACAAAGCTGGCCAGGGCGTTCAGCAGGGAGTTGGGCAGCTCATTGACGGGGGCCTGGCTCGCCTGGGGGGTGGGGTGGGGGGTGGGGGGTGATAGCAGGTGGGAATGACAGCAGACGGTGGAAGTAAAGAGAGGGTTGAGGGGTTGGTTGGGGTGACAGTGTGTATTCAGAGCTGCAAAGCTGGCCAGGGCGTTCAGCAGGGAGTTGGGCAGCTCATTGACGGGGGCCTGGCTTGCCTGGTGGTGATAGCAGACGGGATTGGCAGCAGAGGGAGGAAGCGAGGTTTGAGTGAGGAGTGGGAAAGGGTTGATGGGTTGGCAGGGGCGCCAGGAGAGGCAGGGGATGACATGACACCCCATGACCAAGCATAAGGAAGTGACTTTGGTCGTCTTCGGCATCAATCAAAACAAGGTAACTTTGGTCGTCTCCAGCTTGAATCATACCACCGAGCCACCAACTGAGCCGCAAGCTGAACCGCAGACACAGCCTGTACTACATACGGTATGACAGCCCCGAGTAATACATTGCAGCTGTAGTACAACCCCAGGCAATACTGCGCAGCGGTACCAGAACCCCAGGCAACACTGTTAGCATGCTGTGCCTCACCACGTCCAGTCCCTTTGTGCTGATGAGCTTGGCCAGGTCCAGCGTTGCCTCCTTGAAGCTGGACAGCAGCCTGTCAGACAGGGCCTCCAGCTGGGCGGTCTCGTTGGCACTGTAGCGCTGCTGCACCTCAGCCATCCAGCTCTGCAGGGCAGACACATCCAGGCCTGCAGGAGGGGCAGCATGCAGCGGTGGGGTGCAGGAAGAGGGACAGCAGGATGAGGGGGGCGGGGGGGATGAGGATGTGAAAGAGTGATGGCACTGTAGCGCTGCTGTACCTCAGTCATCCAGCTCTGGAGGGCAGACACGTCCAGGAGGGGCAGCATGCAGCAGTAGGGTGCAGGAGGGTAGGGCGGGGGAGGAGGATGAGGGGAAGGTGGGTGAGGTTGTGCAGGGGTGCTGGAAGGACCGCGGAAGGGCATGCAGTTGTGCGGAGCATGGGAGCGTGTTTGTGTTGCTCGCCACCCTGCATGGACAGATGGAGAGTGTTGCGTGATCGGCATGCTGCCTGAGCAACATCTAGGCAGTAACGCTTGCCAGCCAACCGCTGAAATCTGCCAACTGCCATTCCATGCCCTCCAACTGCCTGATGACAGCCAACTGAATTTGCCAACCGCCATGCAGCGCCCTCAACGCCTGCTTCATACTACTCCATGAACGCCCACTCACCGGCTGCCACCTGGGCCACGCTCAGCTTCGGCTTCTTCGGTGCTTTGGGGGCCTTGGGAGCCTTCTTCTGTGCTGTGCTGTTGCTGGATGCAGCGGGCTCTGCATCATCATCCCCGCTGTCAACCTCCTCCTGCAGCTGCTGAGGTGGTGCCTCGTCCTCAAGGTCTGCGAAGGCACCCTTGTAGTTCTTCTGCTCTTGCTTGGCTGCCTCGGCCCTGGCTGTGAAGGACTTGTCAAAGGCAGCAAACGCTGCAGAGCTGGGGTCAACAGCAACACCCAGGCGGTCCCTGGTCTCTTTCTCCTTCTTCTTGTCGTCTGCGCGCTTCTTCTTGTCGTCTGCCTTGGTCTTGACGGTCTCCCACTGACCAGCCTTCTTTGCTTGCAGGTACATGGTCTGTTGCTGTTCTGGGTGGTTGGATCCGGTTGGCTGTGCTGGATGAGCCCAGGCACTACTACGCTGCTGTGCTAGCTGCTATTGAATCACACTGGAGCTGGAGTACTCAGCGCAGGGCCGGAATAACCAGCCTGTCTCTCCTTATCTCTCCTCGGCAGAAACGGACAAGATCGAGGGGTGACTGGAGGGAGCAAGCAGGCAGAAGAACTGATACCGACGGAAACGTCAACAGACAAAGATGGCCAAACGAACGTATTGACGTTCAGCTCAGAAGCTGCTCAGTGCTGTTTCTTGGAGCAACACGGATGTGCCGGACGAAGGGTGTGAAAGCAATGCGCTTGCAACACACGCTGGGGTTGACAATGCATCTGCAAATGATGTGCACACTGGACAGGCGTCATCCGAGCCTGTTAGTGGGGTTTGGGGCTCAGAGCTGGGGGTTGGGTAGACAGATATGCCCAGAGATATCTCCACCCTCGGTAGACCAAACTCCAATCACAAACCATCGACTTAACACCAGCTGGACTGCAAGTGTCTTGAGTGGTCATGACCTGAACACACCCCTCCCGCGGGGCAGCCAGCCTGGCAGGGGGGGGGGGGGGGCTGAATGGCCCACTCCCCTGCTATTTACCAGGCCCTAAGAAGTGCCAGCTGTACAGTGACAATGTTTCTAACAGTGCCACATGAGACGCACTGAGGATCCCGCTTTGGCACGTGCATACTTCTACTAAACATGCACCCAGCCCTTTGGCCCTGCAGTGGCAACACCAGCGGACCGTCCCGCATCACAGCCCACTTCCAACACCACGACTGCCGCTGGTCACACCTCCTTCCAGCACACCACAAACCACAGCATACCACTATCACGCACATGCGCTGCACATCCAGTTTGCAGCACACATCCTTGGATGGTTCATGCATTGGCTGGATGCACTCCCTGTGTCTACACACATCCACAGTTACAGGCACACTGTGACAGTTACCGCCCATGCGCTCAGCACACCAGCATGGTCACCAGCGGTGTGGTGTGTTGTGTGGCGTACACTTGATAGCCACACAGGTTACAACCACCCGCCAGCTCACAGCAAACCCATGCCATCAGCCTGCCACACCCAGTCATGCTCGGACAGTCTTACAAAGAAAAGCTACAGAAGCGACCTTCAATCGCAATGTGGCTGACGCACGCTGCAGCATGACAACAGGACATCATGACGCTTGCTCTGAACCAAAAGTCCCCTTCCTGCACATGTGTGTGTGTAATATGCTGGCTGCTGTGATAGCCCCTTGCCATGTCCCAGGGATGCTGATGAATGGCACACAGGGGCCGACACACAGATTCCGCAGCCAATGCTGCTGCACAGCCCCGCATGGACTCATTGCACACATCATGAGGTACCAGGGACGTCTTGCTGTTGTTACACGGTGCGCACGGAAGGGTACCTGCTGCCCACCGGGCAGTAGGGCCACCAACAAGCACATGACCAAACACGCAACCAGGCTGCCATGCCATCGCCCTGGAGCACAAGCGCTGGCGCTCACACAAACTGCATCACATACATCAGGCAGAGCACGACTTGTGCTGTTGCATGTCAACACGCCAGCCTCCCTGGTGGACATGCTACCAGCATGCCCACTCTAGTTGGAGGCTGCACCACATCCACCATGTGAATCAGGGACAATCTCCCACAGCAGACTATGTATCAACCCCGCACAGCAAAACCCACAGCAGCCAAACAAGGGGCCTGCATTTGAAGACTGACATCTTGCAGCCAAGCAACCGCTATAGCCAAAAGTGTAACAAGAGCTCAAGGCCTGAGCATTAGCGGCAGGCATCACAAGGCACCCCTGACCACGATGATCGTGACTCATCCAGACCAAGCTGATGGACAGGACATACTCATGACTGGAATGCCCTTGCGCAGCAGACCCTCAGCAGCTGCAGAGAAACATACCCTATCACCGCTGCACTCCTGATGCATTGAGCCCACTCAGTCAGAGCTCGCGCTCTGCCAATAGTGCTTCGGCACAAACCTACAGGGATACTGCTCCTTCCTTTGGCCGGTCCACCGGTTCTTTGGGCCAAAGGCTTTGTAAACACCCAGCACTGCATCACGGAAGCGTGTGAGAGCCACGTACGCCATGTTGCGCTCTTGCTCCAAGTCATCTGAACTGTTGGCACCGAATGATGGCAGACAGCCTTCATGGAGCCCGATGACAACCCCACACTTTGCCTCCCGGCCCTTTGCTTTGTGGATGGAGGTGAGAATGACCTTGCCAGAGGGATCCTCAATCGAGTCATGACCCTCAAAGGCACACCAATTGAGGAACTGAAGCAGTGGCTGCGTCGGCTGGAGCAGCCGTCCGGCCTCAGTCAAGTTGACTGCAGCCTCGCCTGTGTGGATGCCGTCCATATCCCACTCGCTGTCGCTGCTTGAAGGGTCCTGGGGCGCAGCTGCTGCGGCTGCAGCTTCCCTGGCGGCCAGCTGCACGAGGAGCTTTAGGTTCTCGATGCGGTTGTGTAGTGCATCGGACTTTTCCTTGTCGTCCACTGCAGCTGCGGCTTCATAAGCTTCCTGCAGTCTTGGCGTGATGCCGGACTCCCACAGCAGAAGCTGCACGGGACGGACACAGAGCACAAAAAAGACACAGTGTTCAACAAAACTGCCAACACAATTCGATACCAATGCACTCTTGCACACTGTGCGGCGCGCTCGCGCGCTTGCGTTCTTTGGTCACAACAGCGATGATCAGATGAATCAGCACTGCAATCTTTGTCTAAAGAGGAGAAACCTGCAGCTGATGCTGCTTGTGCCCGTGTGTCACAGTCGCTCAGCTAGTCAACCCACATCAAGCTCATACATTGCTTTCAAACAATGGCGTGACAGGGCTGCGTGTATGGGCAAACAGCTACTAGCCCCACCTTGAGCATAGATGCTCGAATGATATCACTAAGGCCCTACCTTGAGCACCTCCTCCACAGGTTCACCCAGCGTAGCATATGCCGTCCCCAGCTGCACTAGGCCCCGCATCCGGTCCATCCCTGTCTGCTGCTGAGAGCCGAGTGAGCCTAGCAATTGGCTGAGCTGAGGCAGGGGCTGGTATCCCGGGGCCAAGCCCTGCAGTGCATCCAGCCGACTGGGATCCCATGGTGCATCTTCATCATCTGTGCCCCCTGCCAGGGCCAGTGCCTGATGCCAACGCTGCACCACATCTGCTGCCTGCTGTCTGCCCATGCTGCCCATGCCACAGCCGTTGAGGAGGCAGGCTCCGAGTGTCAACGGGGCCGGGCTGATGCAGCTGTCCTTGTAGATGGCAACCCTAATCTGTTCAAGGGGTTTGTCACCTGGTTCGAACAGGCAGCAGCGGCATGGTTTGCACAGTCAAACACTGGTTACGTACCCACAGTACACTAGTGTATACACTGTTGGATGGACAATTCCACTCCCTGACAGTACATCACTGCACGGTGCCAGTGTGACATTGCACACAGACCGGTAACATAGCTGAGCCCGGCCCTGAAGGTCAGCGGATGTCAGCACGGCTGTCCCCTCACCTAGGCCAGCGGTCAGCGGCACCTTGACATCACCGTAGGCCAGTACAACGCGCTGCTCAAGTCCCTCGCCTGCCAGATCAGGGCACGCTACAGCACGCAGCAGCGCAAGGGCTGTCTTCACCTCAGCAGACTCCCAGAAGGAACCTGTCTGCAGGTCGGCCGGGATGCCGGCTGCCAGTAGGGCGCGATACATGGTAGCAAGCTGTGCGCACAGCAGCACAAGTAAACACAGGCATGTGTGAGATCTCTAGAGTGTGTGAGATCTCTATGCGCTGGTGGCAGCGCTCTTGGAGCGCAGCGGTTTGCCCAAGTGGGTGGGCTTGTGGCAGCTCAACATGCCTGCTGCCAGTTACAATGCATGTTCCCCTGCAGCTGCAAAAGGCACTGTTCCTTGGCACTGTTCGTTGGATCATGTCAGCCTGGCGCCACCCATGCCAGGGCCTGGGCCCCAGGGTTAACCTTCTTCAGCTTAGGAAGCACACCCACACACTGCATCACACACTCACCGGCTGGTTGGTCCTGCATACAATCATCATGTCACCCCAGCTGCACCCCTCAAGGCTACCACCCTGGTACCATTCTCGCAGCTGCTGAATGATCACTCGTTGTTCCTGGGCTTGGCTCTCGACTGACAGGAAAACCGGCTCGCCCGGCTTGTCGTGCTGGCTGTTCATTGGTGTCATGGGGACATCTCCTCGCCTGCAAGCACCAAAGTTCCCGGAACATGTTTGAAACATGCACAACAGCCGGCGCAGTTGCACATTGCACGCATGTGCTGTCTGCACACACGTGGCCAAGATAATTCGACCGGCCTTGCCACCATGCTATCAATGATCAAGATGTTACACAGCAAGATGACAGCGGCAGTACAGTTGAAGTACAGCCTGACTGGGCCCAGTCAGGCTGTACCCGGGTGCTGACACACATGCATTATTGCAAAAACGATGTATCTCCTGCAGTAATAGGGTGATGGCTGCAACCAAGATGATACGGTATTAGATCTTTCTGGAGCAGTTTGCTGTCTAGCCAAGCCAGATCCCAGTCAGACTGATGTGCAACATCAGTGCCTGGTCGGCATAAACCGCAACTTGTTTGTCGCAGCTGCAGGATCCTGCAGTCTAGACCGTCTGAAAGTTTCACTGCGCAAGTGAGCCTTACTCATGACTGCGGACGTCGTCAGCCACATCACATATCTTCTGGCCGCAGCGGTAGTTGTCCGACAGGGTGTATTCTCCTGAGTTGGGGTACACCTCTGTGAACCTGTCCCGAAACAGGCTGTTGTCTGCACCCCTGAACCCATAGATGGCCTGCGCAGGAGCAGTTATGACTCAAAGTGAGCCAGCAGCATTTCACAGGTCATCTGTGAGTCACATGTGATCTCACTCACGCATCTCAGCCTGTAGACTACAGCATAGCATGCATAGGGCATGGTCAGCACAGTGGTGGTGCCTCAGGGGGTACCGCCAATGGGCCAGGCTGGCCCATTGCCTGCGGCACAGAGCATCACACACTGCCTGGTGCAGCGATACAGGATTGAATAGTGACTATGTTGTGGCACAAGCTAAATTGGCATCCGAAAACTGGCATTTTGTCCTGCAACAGTGGGGTTTACCTAAACCCTAAACCCTGAAACCTGCAACTATCTAGTAGGTGGCACCCACCTGGTCTGGGTCCCCCACCATGAACAACCTGCTGCTGGGTCCAACAATCTCTGTGATAAACTCCCACTGGCACGGGTTGATGTCTTGTGCCTCGTCCACAAAGATGTACCGCCAGCGCTTGTGCAGTGCAGCCTTCACCTGCAACCCCGTTTGAGTGATAAACGGTGTGGCAACCAGAAGTAGTCAGACGCAAGTCAAGGCGTTTGCTCTACAACGCAGACGGCATCTGTAGCCGGTGTTGCGCATGTGCTGCCACTCCCCACAGCAGCACTCGGCAAATCGACGGTGTATTGGGGCTTGTGACTGCCTGTTGCAGTTGTACCTAGCCTGGCAGTGCGTGTGTCCTGCCTGCCACGTGTATGTAACTTTGTAAGGCGGCTAGCTCAGCATCTTCCAGTCACTCTTTCTACATTATAATTGTTTTAATTAAAACAACCATCCATACGCTAACCCACCTGTGGGACGTCCCGCACCAGTGCCAGCCCAAAGTGCAGTTGGTCATCAAAGTCCAGCTTCTTACCCAGCTGGCTGTGGTACTTGTCGTACACCTCTGCCACAAGGTCGAGTGCATCTGGCTCGGTCTGTAGCTGTGTGATATCTTTGAAGATATATTTCAGCTTGCCGGCGTCCAAGAGCTGTTGCACGACCTGGTGGCCAGATTCTCGGCGAGCCCAAAAACTGGAGCACCTGCAAAGCACAGAGGCACATACTGCATGTCACAGAATTGCCACAGAATTTGGACTCTTTTGGAAGTTTGACAGCTAGAATTTTCTGTTGAAGCAGTGGAGGTGCGCTGCTTCCTAGGTCCAACATGTTAACAGCCCGAGGTGGGCATGCAAGTTTATCTTTGGCTGCAGGTATGGGCACTGCCGGTGACCGGAAACAACAATGTCAGCATAAGCTAAGCAGAGGGCCAACACTGTTGCTGGCGCTGGTAACCGCCGAGCCTCGTAGTGCCAGCGGCAGCCTCACTTTGCAACACTGGGAGAGAAGTTCTTCATCCTGCTGATCAGGGCCGCCATCTCCTTGGCCATTTTGCGCTTGTGTGCCTCGACTTCTTCTGCTGTATCATCCTCCTTGCCGCCTTTGACATTCAAGATGCATTCGCTTTTGAGCAGGTCCTTCTGCGCTCCAGACATGTTCTTCAGCACGCCCCTCATGATGCTGGCCTGTACGTCCTCTACTGCCCTTGGATCAAGGAGCTCCCACTCCTTCAAGTCAAACATCCACTTTTTCTTCCTGCAATCCCCAGTCACGACATGAAACAGGCATATTGAGACACCGCCACCGTGGCTGAGCCCATGCATAACAGCAGGACAGTCAGCCTGGATGGCTTGCTTGCCAAGCAATCGGATTGCAGAATGTCTTGAAGCTTGATCGATGCAGAGTGTGTGTGTCTCAGGAGCTGCTGAGACACAAAGATAGCCCCAGCAGGCAAGGCCAGCCTGTCCGGCACTGCTAATTAGCATTTGCTGGCAAGCATCCTAGGAAGGCAACGCATCCAATGTTGAGGTGTTCACAGCCGCTGTGCGGCATACTATGTGTACTGTGACGCAGCATGATGCAGGAACCCCCCCTTCTGGGCCCCATACGCCCAGGGCAGTCCCAACACCCAAAAAAAAGTGGGGTGCTGAGCCGCCTTGTAATTACAATTACTTGATAATATATGATCAACTATTTATTTATTAGTAATTTATACTAGTGATTACTTCTCAGCATGACGGCCTCCATCAGCTGTGCAAACAGCTCCGGTCCACTGCACAAGCAGCATCCCCCGTTGGACCAGCGGCCTCACTGTCGTCTATTCAAGTAGTAAGTCCCTTCATTACACACGCCCAATCCAATACGCCTGCTGCCTGGGTCGCTGGTACTTCCTGGGCACATTGTCTGTACAACCGCAGCGGCTGTCAACAGCTCAGCACTCATGCCAGGAACTCACCGCAGCAAGTCCCAACACAATGCGTGGAAGATCTTAACCGTCAAATTCTCTTTGCCCAGCCGATCCTTCATCTCTTCAGCAGCCTGCAGGTGTGACAACAGTGCACTGTACGTAAGGCAACATTATTCCTTTCGCAAGGTGTGAGACTTGACAGTGAACGGCACTGATTGCGCGCTCGTATGGCCATCAACTGGCTGGTTGCATTGGGTGCTGCTTAGTTTGCACACTGTGTTGGCTCCAAGCCTGCCGGGACGGCAGCTTATTGGTTGCCAACTCTATTGATAGTGCCGTCAGCCTGCCAGGCTTCCCACCAGCATTAGCTAGACCTGTTGGTCCAATTGGAAGGCCTTGCAAGGCCTTGAGCAAACACGTCAGTGCTGAGGCATCGCACCTTCCTCGTGAAGCTGACTGCCACAACTGATTCTGGCAGCGCCCCCTCCTGAAGGCACCTTGTGATCCCACCCACGATGAAGGTTGTCTTGCCACTGCCAGGACCTGTGGCAAGGGCAGCCACTGCTTACTGCTTGTGGGTTTGGTGTCATACACCACGCAAGAAAACTTGAGATCACTGTATTTGACAGCACAATGCAAGTATAGTGTGCAAGCAAGCTGCCGCAGCATGATGACCAATGCGCCACTGGCAGCATGCGTCTGACCTTGCTGCCGCAGCACAGGCTGTCACAGCCTGTGCATAGTATGCAAAGTGCCACACCAAGCATACCAATAGCACCTGTGCAGGGCCAATCCCACCTGCAATGACCCTGACATGCTGCTCTGGTGCATTCACAGCTGCGTGCTGCTCGGCACTGAGCTCCCCCAAGATGGTGGCCTGGCCTCCATCCCATGGTGGGCCTGCAGTGCTGGTAGTGGGTGCAACTACAGTGGGCGCAAGTGCAGTAGCACTCCTTGCCATGCAGCGCCGCACCCTCCAGTTCTGCCGCGAGCCTGCTACTGCCAGTGGAGCAGCACTGCATTGCTGCACCTGCCGGGGCGTGCTGATGGTGCAGTGCTGCAGCAGCAACTTGGAGTTGCAGATCGCAGCAACATACTGCAACCTGAGCAGGACCAGTGCTGCTGGAAGACTCGTTCAGGCCAGCTTGCCTCAGGCAGCAGTGCAGTTAGAGGGGTAGGGGCTACCTTGGACGCACTGGTGCACAGCTACGCGTGAGTGAGACAGGGCTCGCGACAGTCGATGACACACGCTTCGAAGGCATTGCCATCGCTGCAAGCAACGGACGCACTGGTGGGGATCTGGTCAACTCGCAAGTCGCAACCTTTGACCGCAAGCTGTCTAGCGCAACGCAAAGGGACCGGCTTGATCAAGTGCAAGCAGAAGGTAGCGAGGGCAGCACTGCTTCACAGGTGTCATTCATCGCTTCACATTCGCGCTCTGTTCGCTACACCAGTGTGCGACATGTGGTCACGTCGTGGGCAGTTGGAACATGACATCGATCGGGATTGTCTCGTTTGGTTCCTCAACCTCGTCGGGCAGGCGATCTCTTTGCAAAATCCAGACTGGAATCCAAGAAAAGACGCAGGGGCTTGCGAAACCAAACGCATTGGCTGCACTCAGTTGTACGTCGAGGCAGGGTTACACGGAACACCTGCCCATATGCTGCATATGGACAGGCTTTGTAAATGTACAAAGCCTGCAATGCGCAGTGTGCAAACCTCACTGCACCGTGTTGCAAAGTCAACTACACACTCACTCTGTCAGCAATTACAATCGGTCCACCAAAACCACACAGCTTGCGTGATACATCCACGGCTTGACAACAAACTGGACTCCACCACCAATGCCGACATTGCACTGCGCATTTGCTATCACACACCCAGCACGGGGCCTGCGCACACCCACCAGCCCTGCCAGGCAATCACACAAACGAAGACAAACATTGCAGCCACAAGTACAAAGAAAGAACAACACTGAAAACTACACCATTCGGCTTGTGAGCTGGCATGCACACACCACCAGGCTGCAACCCCTTCACCACACCAACACAAAGCATTGAACAAGCTGTCATGCCATGCCCCAGGTCACGTCTGATGTACACCACCAGATCACGCACAAACACAAAAGTCACTACTAATAGTACGACGCAAACATACAAAAACACACAGCATGACCTGTGTGGGTGGCTGGGAGGATGGCTGACAAGAAACAGCAATCTTCTTGGGTCTGAGCCCAAGGGGAGGTTGGATGGTAGTACACAGGCACACAGGGGGGGACGGCATGTTCGGTGCGGGCTCGTTCGCGTGAGCCAGCACCACATGACTGCCTGCTGGTGGCTGTGAGGCACTGCGTCACCTTCAAGAGGCGATATCAACCACATTGACAACATGACATAGCCCACTGCATATCTGACTGCTCCAGCAATTGCAGTGAGGGTACCGCGGCACAGGATGGCCGCAATGCAGGCAGTACGATACAGCGCAAACAGGAGCATCCACACAGGTGCAGGTGGCAAGGCGCATGTGGTGCCGCAACTGTGATGCGCCAACCTCAACATCTCATGCACCAGCTGGACAGGGCTGCTGTGCAAGGTGAGCAAAATGCCAGATAAGCGCCGAGTGTGAGAGGGTGACAGTGACCTGTCCACACCTCCAACAGCACCAGCGGCCAGCATGAGTAAAAACACGTACTACCAACGGCAAGGCCCAACGACATGCTGAAAAGTGAACAGAGTCTGCGCAACAGACATGTGCAAGCGTGCAAGGGACAGTCAACATGCAGTGCACGTACCACAGCTGCCCATGGGACCTGGAGCCCCACTGCAGGCTGGCATGGCTCTTGCTGCCTTGTCACACTGCAGTAGCGCACGTAACCGAACGGCCAGGCTGTCGGCCGCCCAACAGGCAAACACAGCAAACACTTCCTGGAACATGTTGAAGCACAGGAGCTGCCGAGAAAGAGTGCAGGAGTCCATGCGTTGTACCTATGCACACACTGTTTGACAAACGCATATCAGGCTTGTAGCACCTGTCAGATCCGCCAGGATTGGATCAGTGCCATCACCAGAGATCCCCACTCACAGGGAGCTGTAGGGTTGTGATAACAACACACACATACAGTGCAATGCAGGCTCCGCACTGATTTGAGCGCACAGGCGCAACACAAGCACCAAACCATGGACACACCACCTCGACACACACATCGCAGCCCAACATTGCGCGCAGCGCCAAGCTCTCACCCACAAACACACTCGCATGTACACATAACTGCGACAGCAGGGCACTCGCCGGTAGGCATGCTTGATTCCCTGGTGCAGAAAGCTGTCCAACACACATGACTTGAGCTCAGCAGACGTGCATCACCCGTACAGCCCAGGCGCAAGACAAATCAAGCACACAATCATCCTGGGGATGACAGAGCAGCGTGCATGGTGCCAGCCAGCCACATTGACCATTGTCTTCCACCAATCAACCCGCGAAAACATGCCACCATACCACACTACCTACTGAACCACCTTCCCGTAAACACAGCACGATACGACAAAACTGGAGAGCGTGAGGCTGAGGGCCCAGATAACACACGTAGAAGCAATGGTGCAAGACCCGAAGCCCATATCATCTGCACAGCCCACCTGCCACTTGCAAGCCAAAAACTTGGCACACCAGCGTCTACCTGCATTTCACGCCTGCTCGCTGCCCACCTACCCCACTCCCTGTCCCTCCCAACCACAGCCTACAGCACGGCAAAGGACAGCTGAATGCGGCAGCTGTCACGCAAAATAGCCTGCTGTAGGGGAACTGTGGTTTGGCCAACAGGCCCCTTCCTGCTGCATGACTTGCAGCACACCCATGTGAGTTTCCAAAAGCTGGTGCTTCTGTTGTGAAGCCCGCATCCGAGTATGTATGCTGCTGAGCGCGCAAAAGTGACTGCACAACAGACAGGGTGTTGCCATGCCCCCATCAAGAAATGGCACATGGCGGCCACAGGGCGTAAAACTGCACAGGCAGGAAGACGAAGCCACCACACCGATGTCATGCCCCGAAATCGTGGATGCCCTACAACTGCCCAACCAACATGTGCCCGGCACCACCCTGCACACGTATAAAGTGACCAAACATAGGCAGTATCGGAAAAAGTGACGGCACATACCACAACACTTATGGTGTAGCAGACGGATGCCCAGTTCGTACTCAGCACCAGGAACTGGGCATATTTTGAGGCCATGTGAGTTGAGGCCATGTGGCTTGTGATGGGATGCGCCACACACGCATGCACACACACTGCCGCGTCCCGCCCCGAATCTTCGGGCGCATGGAGTCTTTGAAGCCAGCAAGGCACCAGCAGCTCGGCACTGCACAGCATGCTGCCAACTGGCCCCCCACAACGATCATGCCATTCGTCAACATGACACCTTTGTGCTGACCACAGGAGAAAAAGGGCCAGGTTCCACGTCCCCAGGACGTGTTGATACAAAAGCGTTGATCTCCCCTCCTGGTCATGCCCGGTCAGCACCACACCCACAGCGCAATCCTGCAAAACCGATGAACAAACATCCCCGACCTAGCCCAAAACTGGCGCGACTCTGCCCTGCACTGCAACACGCTGCTTCACATCCCTGCCACTAAAGCGGCACGAAGCCTGCTCCCTCTCCGTGAGACCAATGCAAGTGCTCACCTGGCTGGCATTGCTGCAGCAGGGGCACCTCCAACAGCTGGCATGTCAACACTTGGCAGGACAACTGAGGGTGCTGCTACTGGAATGTAGCTCTGCCCGGCCAAGAGCCACACCCACACCACACAGTGCAACGCTTGCAGTTCACACACACCCTGGCAAACAGCCACAGCAGACGGCTGACAGCAGGAGCAGAACTGGTGTGCAAGCAGCGCAACTGACAAAAGCCTCTGCTCCATGCAGTGACAGCAGGCAGCAGATGCAATGGGAGCAGCAACAACTTATGCAGCACAGACGCGCCCGGGCATCACTCTCCCCAGTAACCATCGCTCACACAACCCAGAAGGTCACCTGAGCTGTGCATCACAACACAGCAACAACAGCAGCAAGAGGGCTTGCAAAGCGTAAGCACCCCAGCCACAGATGTGGCCAAGGGCCCCACACACCCACAGTCGATGCACACAGGCTGCGCCCAACTGGGTCACAGCCACTGTCTCTGTGCCACACACGGTCTCTGCACACACACGGGCCCCAGCATGCAGCAACAACACGCTCTCTCACTCAGCTTGGCTGGCAAGCAACAAGCTCGCAGCCAATGCTTGGCTGCAAGTGAAGATGACTTGCAGCACCTCACCATCTCTCGATACGAACAAAAGAGGAGGGAACATGGACGCTTGTAAAACAGCCACATGCACCACCACACGTGCCCGTGTAGGGTCCGATTCCGCTTGTCAACATCAAACAAAACTCTAGCCAACCACTGGCAGACAGCACGCCTGCACATCCAAAAAGCAGACCCACACAAGGCCCAAAATCAACACCTGCTGCTTACCCAGGCGTTGAAGCGTACCTAGCACCTGCTGCATCGCAACACAATGAGACACTCTTCTCAACATACCAAGCCCAAGCCGCGCACAGGCCGCTGGAGCATGCATGCAGCCGCCAGCGGTCTCCAGCCTCACAGAGGTGTTGCACAAAACCCAAACCCGCCTACCACCCGCGTAAGGGGCTCAAAGCACTTGACAACCTGCTGCGCAGCAGTGCTGGGCCTCAGGGCAGACGCCTTGGCCAGGGTTGCCTTGCTGCTGGTGTGGCCGGCCTCCTGCTTCTGCTCACCCTCCACAGGGCCTGCACCTCCTGCTGGTGCCAGGGGGCTGGCTGCAGCTGACTCACAACCGGCATCAGAGGCCAGGAACTGACCATGAGCCGCACTCCCGCTGCTGCTGCTGCAGTTGCTGCTGTCCAGCTGGATGCCACTGGCGTTGCTGCTGGGCGCCAGGGGGCTGTGCTCTGCAACTGCGACATGGCAGGCCTGGCGCAGTAGCCGCGTGCTGCTGTCACGTGCGGCCCTGCACGCTGCAGCACCGTTGCCAGCGCTGGGGAATGCTGCGCATGGTCCCGAGCGGGGATGGCGGGCTGCAGGAGCAACAGCCATGTGTGTGGTAGGCACTGCTGCTGCGGCGCCGCCGCATGCTGGCAGCGCCAGATCCAGAGACTTGCGGGGCATCCACTTGGTCATCATGCTGCGCAGGCTGCGCCAGGGCGGCATCACACTGCCTGCCTCTTTGAAGGCCAGAGCCATCTCAGCACACAGCACTGCCACTAGTGGCTGCACGCTGCTGAGTGTGCCGATGAACACGCCGGGCACCACGTCCAGCACAGCACAGTAGCGAGGCGAGGGGTGTGCGATGATGAAGTTCTCCCTGAACGAGGGGTCGATCACAATCTCCTCTGAGGTGCTGTGTAGGTTACTGCTGCTGTGTGCTGAGGGCGACAGGATCAGGAAGGAGTGGCGGAGGTTTTGCAGGCAGGCTGCGCCCTGGCCGCCACCAACACAGTCGCGCAGCCGCACGGTGTAGCCCAAGGCTTGGGCAGCTGCCACGAGATCATCCTGCTGTGTGAGCTGTGCCAGGACATCCGACACCTGCACATGGTGGTGGTGCACGGTGGTGGTGTGGCAGGCAGGCATATGGAACATGGTGTGGGCACGGGTATCACGGAATGGCAGGAACAAGGGGCTTGGCTGATGGCAGGGTGCAGAAATAGGCTGGCAGAGGTGCCAGGTTGGTGGGGTCCCAACCCCCTGTCCTGCTTTACTGCTGGCAGAGACAGCGGCCCAGAGGCAAACCCGTAGGCCACCACCACAACGTCAAGACTACGTCAAGTGGCCTGTCTGTCTTGTTCGAGGCCATAACAAGCCAACCACTGCGTCTGCCCAACACGGAACATGTTCCGTGCTGAAAGGACCGTCCCATGGTGCAGACACAACGTCACGTCAGCCGAGACCTGCATACCACTAGCACCCACCTGACACACAGACTCGGACGCATCCTGAACCAGGCGCTGCACCTGTTCAACAGCTGGCCAGCAAGGCACTGCAGTGTCCTCGTCTTCTTCGGGGCAAGTCTCCAAATCGAACAACATGCTGCTCACGGGCTTCATTCCGGAAACAACAACCATGGCGAGGCTGCCTGTGGTTCACTCACGATGCACACACGGATTCGGAATCTCCCGGCCCCTACTAACGTTGAGCTAATTGAAAGGCTTACAAAACTGAAAGGACACAAAAACGGCCAGAGACGTGGGCAGGCACATAGAGTATGAGGGGAAAATGACTCCTAAAACCAAAACCAAAACCCTGCCCTGCCGTATGGTTACGCATTGGGCGCCACACCAGTATTTCTGTGATTTCCAAAGCCAGACGCTGTCACAGACCAGAGCTGCTGCACCCCTGCACTGTGAACCAGAGTGGGGTGTGACTGATCTGGACAGTAGAGTCCAGCACAGATTACTCTTCTGCCACCACCACGTCCACACCCGGTCCAAAGCTCTCTGTGGCCGGGGTGTTGGTGCAGCAGGCTCAACTGTTGCCGTCCCCCACCCCATAGTAGTCCCTCAGCAGTAGAACATGGGCTGGTTCACTGATTTCTTCAGCCACGAGCTCAAGAAGGGCGTGGAAGACAAGCAGGAACTTCAGAAAGTATTCGAGGAGCGCCTGGATGCTGCTATCGCCAAGCAGGAAGCAGAGTAAGTGCCTTGAAGCAAGCAGCAGACCCCACAGCAGCGTGATGCCGAAGTGCTGGAGCAGCATCGCAATCACCAATGTGTAAGAGGAAGATTCCAAACACATCCACTCACGTGGTGTCACGATCTGATCTGCCGATCTGGTTTGCCAATACCTGCAGGCGCAAGTATGCTGACATGAGCTCCAAGCCCAAGTATCGCTTCTCGCACCTGCAGATGGACCCTTACGTAAGCCACCCACAGCTGCTTGTGCCACAGCCGTTGCATACTGAGACAGCACATGTGCCAGCATCAGGAGCACACAGGTGTTGGTTTAGCAGGCTCCATGTGCCTGGTCGCACTTTGTGTATATTGGGTCTACCCTTGCTGTGCGTCCTGAAGAACGTGCACGCAGCTGTTATCGCTTCACAGCAGCGATGCGGCCGTGCCGCCTGGTGTAGCATCATTTTGCATGACCAGGGCTTTGCATGATCAGGGCCGCCATGGAAACCTAATGTTGAGTTGCTGAGGGGTCAGTCTGCATGCTGCAGCCTGCTAGTCGCCCTGCTCACCCGTCCCGTGCTGTGCCTGTCTGCCTGCCTACAGTATGAGCAGCGGAACAAAATGTTCCCACACAAGAAGTTTGTCCGCCGTGAGGGAGCCAGCGTCTGAGCGCTTGAGCGGGCGGGACCAGCAGCAGCACCAGCGCAAGCAGCCGTTGCACAGCAGGTGCCATGAACCCAACTTGCATCTGGTGACCTTCCATAGCCTGTGGACTGTGGGGGTGGCTGTGTAGCTGGGCGCTGTATCCCACAACACAGCATGTGGCAGCCGGCTGCAGCCGTTGGTGGTGCACAGCAGGAATGTCATGTGCTTGTTTACGACCAGCACTCCGCTCAGATGATGGGCTAGCAGCCAGCAGGCTATTGTGTCCGTGATATACTGGGGGCAGTGTCTGTGCAATTGCAACTGACAATTATGCAGCAAGCTGTGGTGGGGTCGTGTCTGCAGCTGTGCTTGCACGCCAACGTGCCAATGGGCAGCAGCTGGTTGTTTGCAGCAGCAGGACTCAGCTGCCTGGTGACTAGCAGCTATTGTGGAGTGTCTTCACGCCTCGCTAGTCCCTGCAGTCGAGTGGGTTTGGGGCTGGTGTCGAGATTCAGCTCATGAGAAGAGTTTTACTAGTTTTTTCATCCATTGTAGTGGTGAGCTTCTGTTACCCTTGTTGGCCTGGACCATGAGGGGTGCATGTCTCAGCACTCCAGGACAGTAAATGCTGTGTTGTTGCTGGCTGCATAGTCGTGTGTGTTGTGGTCCACGACATTGGTGTCTGAAAGCTCCAGGTTGTAAAATGACATCGCGTCCGAGCTGTCAAAGAGTGGCCCTGCAGCAGTACAGCAGGACAGGGCACAAACGGCAGTAACCGGTTACAGAGCTGCCTGCCAGTCGGGGGGGGGGGGGGGTGCCCCCTGGGCACCTTCAAAAAAAAAGATACAGGGCTGCCTGCTGCCTGGCTGTGCGGCGTGGGTGCTGTGCAAGGTGGGTTTGTGTCCAACAAGCCCCCTTGTGCAGCTGTGGTGGAAGGATCATGAGTCATGATGCTACACATCACAGCTGCACGAGAGGGCTCGTTGAACACGAATCCACTCATGCTTCAGGACTACATGACATGCATCATGACAGCAGTTTTCAACGCACAGGCATGCGAATGGTCTGTTCCGTTGATGCAACACTGTCATGAGTGTGGAGTGCTGGGCGTATCAAGAGTTGTAGTGGTGATCACTCTGCTTTGCAGCTCTGCCAGTGCAGTCAGCCAGTGACCTGCATCATAAAGCCCACCAAAACCCTCTGTGCAGGTATTGGCAGACCCAAGGATGGTCCTCGCTGTCACATGCAGCGGCATGCAAAGTGTGGTCACCACTCAATGCTCACCGGGTGCCTGGCCACTGCCACCACCAGAGCCGGGCTGTGCTGTCACATCCCCAATTGTACCCCCCCAAATGCACCCCTACTTTCATTCAGTTACCTTCATGTCACAGTGAGCCAAGGGTTGGGGGCCCCGCAGCTCGTCTAGCTTCAGCTGCACATGCATATGCATCACTATCCACTTGTTCCCGTTGACAGACACGGCAGCTTCAGCCTCTGCGATCTTACTACAACACCCCTGCTTTCATTCTGTTGGGCTAGGGTCTTGCCAGCCCCGCCTGCTGCTCCCCTAACACCATGCCTAGGCCCCCCTTCCTTCCCCCTCCGCCCTCCCTCCTCCCCCCCCCCCCCCCCCCCCCCCCGTGGTTCCCACCTGCATGCCACGTCCCCTGCTTGAACTTGATGGCGGTCCCGTGCGGCACCTTGAATGCTGTGAGCTGCTGCTGCTGTGGGTACTCTGCCACGCTGCCTGTGGGTGCAGCCACCACAATGTACCAGGGCTGGGGTGGGTTGAGGCCCCCTAGACACTGAGTGACGTCTGCGTGGTAGGTGATGCGGGAGAAGGTCAGGCCCCTTCTGGGCAGGTCCATTATGTAGAACCTGCAGGCAACATGTGTTTTTTTGGGAATTTCAGAAGTGTGAGGGGGATGCCTTGGCCATGTGACACACTTCTAGGCCCACTCCTCCTAGTAATAATAGTACATGTACACCTACGGAGGGTGATGGTGTATGCCAGTACCACAAAGGGAGGAGTGCACAGGGATGCTTGCTGGCATTAGGGGCTACTCCATCCACATGTTTGTTGTCGCTGATGTGACGTCAGGCTTGCAGTGAGTGTGAAGAGTCAAACAGTGCGTCGGTGCATGTGCGTACCTGGGGGTTCCTTTGTTCAGCACAAGTTGTGCGTCTGCTGCATCAAACTGCTTTCCATCGTCCGTGGGCTCAACAACCTGCGGTGACCGCAAATCAGGACCGTTGCTTTGGCTGAAGAGCAATGGGGGGGGGGGGGGGGGTCACTGCTACTGCTACTACTGCCTCAGGAACTTGGCCAGATCACTGTACCTGACCGAAGGGTTCGAACGCCTCAGGTGTTAAAGGTATCGACTGAAGCCTGACAGCAGTGGTTGTGGCCGCGCAGTGTACTTGGCGCATCCTGCGTAGTGCTTTGCTGGTTGATCGACCGGAGCAGGAGGGAAACCGCTGTTGCATCAACATCATGCTGTGCCTTTTTCAATTGATACGAGACTATACTTGACGACTTCCAACCGTTCAACTCGCTCAACAACCATTCAACAATCCAACAACAAAACATTGGACAAGCTGTCAAAACCCCACAACAGCCCTAGTCCCTCGCGCAATGTAGACACAACCAAATACAAACAACAAAGTCCATTCATTGAAGTAAGCAGACATGCAACACGCTCCACTGGCGCAATGCAGTCCCACTGCACTGCTGAATCCACGCCCACCACCCACCCTTACGGTCCGACAGCCAAGCCCTGACACCACCTGGGAGGTTCACGCTGCCCCTGCCACCATATACTGCCTACATCACCTGCCTGCCTGGCATTCAGGCTCACTGCCTCACTCCCACTCTGAGCTCCTATCACCCCTCCACTCCATGCCATCGCTGAGCTTCCCTCCACCCACGCCGCCGTGCTCCCCCCCTGCCACCACTGACCATCTTCCCCAACTACTCCGCCGTGCTGCGCACCCCACCCGCCCCGCCACTCCAAGGCTTCGGCCCCACCCTGCTAGCCTTCGCACTCTTCGTCTTCGCCTTGCTGTTGCGGTACTTCGCAGCATCCCGCCGGTCCAACATCTTCATATCCCTGCAGCCCGCCCCACCCTCCCAGTGGCGCGTGTTGCGCCCAGAGGGCTTGCTAGCTGAGGTAGCCAGTTTCTTGCCGCAGTGCTTGCAGGCAGGGGCCAGGGATTGCTCGCGGCTACAGAAGCCACACACCATGCGGGTGGCCCATGCGGCATCGTGGCCGTCTGCTACAGCTTCTTCGTGGCACAGATCACAGGGGTAGCGGGCACCTGTGGCAGTGAATGACAGGGCATAACGCAATGTTGATTCTGGTGTTTTCAGGGGAGGCCTCCCCTAGGGGATGCAGGGAATGCTCACGTCTGTCGTGGTCTGCAACAAAACCATACATGCGGCATCGTGGCCGTCTGCTACTGCCTCCTCGTGGCACAGGTCACAGGGGAAGCGGGCACCTGGGGCAGGCAGCAGGGCATCTGAGTAATGTTGTTGTTGTATATGGGAATGTTGACTCTTGTGTTTTCAAGGGGAGGGGATGCAGGAGATCCTCACGTCCGTCATGGTCGGCAACAGATGAATCATACGTGAAGCCAGCAAATGCAATCACCCAGGTCGTATGGGCGCATGCAGACGCTGTCGGGTGGCACCTGGAAGTGTCTGCAGGTTGCGCTCATGATGTCGAAAGGACAACATGAGCACAACCTGCAGACACTTCCAGGTGCCACCCGACAGCGTCTGCATGCGCCCATACGACCGGCCAAGACCCTGCTATAGCTATAGCTAGTCACACCTGTGACGTAACGCTAGGGCGCATCAAGATGCATCAGCACATGGCACAAGCTTCACAACCAAGGGTACTAGTAGTATCAACATCCACGCCATTCAAAACGTAAGGCACAGGCCTTCCCTTGGCTGCTTGCAAATCCGACAAGAGAACAGCACCAAACTCTTCCCCACCGCCGCAGCAGCCTCACCGCCCCCCCCCCCCACACACACACACACACTCACCACAGCAAGGGAAGCGCAGCCACCTGTAGGAGTGCCTGTAGTGCTTGCAGGCCCCATTGTCAGGCAGGGGGCTGCCCTCTGACAGTGCCCCAGGCACCTTGCTGCCCCCTGGGCCCTTGCCACGCCGGCTGGTGCCTGCAGGCCCTGACCGACTACCAGATGCCCTGCCGCCTGATAGGGCACATGCATGCATGAGGAAGAGAGAGGGAGCAGGTTGGGGCTGCAACGGTGAAGAGAGGTTGGTGCTGGCGATGTGTGCACGACTGCTTTGGTTGAACCAGGCATGTATGGCGCCACAATGAATGCTGATTTGCACAGTAGCGGCATCCTGCTTTGTTGTGTCTGGGGTTCTGGTCAACGGCACGCAGATCTCTGGGGTTCAGGCCGGCCGGTGGGGGGAGAGGGGGGCACCTCCCCCGGGAACCCTCAAGATGTCTGGGGTTCTGGTTGATGACATGAAAACATCTCTGCAGCTGGTATTTGAGGTACGCTTCAACACAAAGTCTGACTGACCGACTGGTACTACCTAGTAGAAGGCGACCAGTACTACTGGGTAGTTCTCACCTGTTGGGGGCCCCTGAGGTTTGAAGGACACCGAAGGTATGCTGACCGCCATGGCTCGATGGCAGTGGCCGCAGCTGCGGCTGGCAGGAACACCAACCTGCAATCACAAACACACAAACACACAATATGCTATGCAGTGACTCACTGCAAAACTGGCTTACTCTCAGCAAGAGCAACTGCACGTGAACTGTTTTGAAAGTACACAGCCTTTGACTGACGGCTGGCGGGACACCAACCTGCAGTCACAAACACATACAAACACTCTCTTGCACCGCTGTGCTGTGGATGCGCTCACTGCCAACAAACACGTTCAGCATGAGCGACTGCAAACCACTGCTTGAGCATGCACAGCTAACAATGCCGAACTCAGGCTGTTGTAAAATTGCAGCGGCAAACAGAGCACAAAGGTCAAAGTGCAACAGCAGCAACTGTCATTTCTGCAATCACCTGTAGGCCCCTCAGCGCCCCAACAGCATCACAGTCAGCGCATGTGGCTCCATACACACTCGGCAGCAGGTCCAATGGGGCACACCCCACAGCCTTCAGCCCTGCAAGGATATTGGACCCCTCATGCACAAACCGCGGCCGCAGCAGCACATGCAGCTCCTGTTGACAGGTGCTGCAGCTGCCACCCCACTCAAATGCACGGCTGTTGCGGCTACTGCTGCTGCTGCCGACAGCTCTGCCACTGCTGCCACCACCCCCACCAGCAGCTGCTGCTGAGGCTGCGGGGGTGCTGCTACTGCTGGCGGCTGCTGTACCGCCGCCATCACCAGTACTGCCGGCAGCAGCAGTACTGACCGTACTAATTGTACTGACCGTACTGCCGCCCTGTGCTGTAAGCTGTACAGTAGTGCTGCTGCTGCAGCGGCTGCATCCCAGCTGCAAGGAGGCTGTCACAACCTCCAGCACTCCCACATTATCCAACTTCAGCCCTTCCAGAGTTACAGCCCAGCCCCCAGGCCCCTCAGCCCAGCTCCTGCACCCCCATGCAGCTTGAGCTCATCCACGGGACCCTCCTCGGACCAGTCTGTCTCAGATCCGGAGTCACTCCTGGTCCCGCCACCGCTGCTGCTGCTGCTGCCGTCGCTGCCGGTGCCGCCACCTCTGCTGCTGGTGGTGTGGTCTGTCAGGACCGCACCCTGGCTGCCAGTGCTGCCGTCTTCACTGTGCTGCTGCCGGCGGAGGCTGCTGCTGCTGCTGCCGTGCCGTGCGGTGCTCCTGCCGTGGGTAACTCGAGTGACACCAGCAGCAGCATGCAGCCAACTGCCAGTCGATGCCTCCTCATTTTCACGCACTAAAGGCTTCAAGACAAAACCCGACAGGTCACCAACACTCTGCTGCTGCTGCTGCTGCTGTGACGACTGCTGCTGCTGCTGCTGCTGCTGTTGTGTAGCCCTGATGATCCGGATGCCACTACCACCACCACTGCCTGTCCCGCCTATCCTACTGCCTTGTGGGCTTGTGTGCGGCGCTACTGCTGCTGGCCGTGATGCTGCCCGCTGCTGCTGCTGCTTTTGATGAGGCAGCCGCCGCCGCTGCTGCTGCTGCTGCTGCTGCTGCTCTGGCTCGGCCTCTTCAGCTCCCAGCAGCTCCTGCTGTGCTGTGAAGGCCTTGTCCAGCTCGCTGCCTGCACAACAACAGCAACACATGACCTTTACAACAGGCCCTATCCTATGCTTTGATGTCACGAACAACGCCCTAGGTTGACGCCTTGTCAGCACGGCTTACCTTCTCCACTACATGCTCGCTAAATTTGGTGTTGCTACGAAAGGTACGACCATACTGGTTCAAACATGCGAGCTCTACTACTGTAGCCATGAACTGCAGTGACCACATGCAAGCCATTCAAGACACAGGTTACAATACACCGACAGACACTTGCCTGCATAGTTTTCCAGCCAGCGCAGCAGTGACCGTAGCTGCCAGGCCCTGCCTGCCTGGGCTGCCAGCTCACTAGCCAACGCCTCCTGCAGCACCCACACCTCTGCTGCTGCTACACCCCGGCTGGGGTTTATGCCGAGGGAGAGGCTGCCGGGGCTGGGGTATAGGCTGGGGTTCAGGGAACCTGTGAGGCACACGTGTTGTAGGCATTAGCATCATGTACATGGAAGGCGTGGCAGATATGGAGGGTGTGGTCTGAGCGATGGAAATAGTAATGTCGCATGTATGGTATGTGCAACAGCAACAACTGTAGTACAGTCGCTGGCAGCAACAAAGTCGGCTTCAATTGTGGCGGCAGCACGTGTGCCTGCAGCAGCATCGCATCGACCATGCAGTACAATGCAGCATAGGACAAATGTAGTGCTCTACGCATGCGATGGCAGCTTCCACCTTCTGAAATTCATATGTATGAGCCCCATTCAGTCACACCTACCACCCCAGCATCACACCTGTGACATAGAGTGGGCCGCGTGAGGCACCCCACAAGGGGTCAGTGGGCCGCAGCATGATGCTGAAGTGAGAGGGGGCTGCACCCATATCGACCTGCTCCTGCTGCTGCTGCTGCTGGTGGTGGTGCTGGTGCTGCTGTGGGTCTTGTTGCTGCTGCTGAGATGCGCCCAAAAATTCCTGCTGCTGCTGCTCCTGCAGGTGCTCCTGCTGCTGCATCCTGAAGGAGCGCCCATACCTGCGCTGCGCTGCCTGCAAGTCCCTTGCCGCCAACTCATGCCCAGGCAGCTGCTGCTGCTGCTGTGGATCAGCTGCTGCTGATCGTCCAGCACAACGCCCCATGTAGGGTGGCGGCCCAAAGCACCCTTCACCACCTCTGCCCCTGCCTCTGCCGGTCCTGCCCTGACCACCACCTGCAGCTGCCAACTGCTGCACCCCAGGATGCTGCTGCTGCTGCTGCTGCTGCTGCTGTATGCCAGCAGCAAGACCCAGCTGTGATCCTGCTGGGCCGCAGTCCGCAGACTGCTGCTGCTGCCCCTCTGCTGCACCACCGTCTGGCAGGCTTACGACCCCAGCACTGCCATAGTCCAATGCACTCGCTGCTGCTAGTGCTGCTGCTACTGAGGGCCCCTCACGCCCCCTGCCTTTCCCCTACCTCTGCCTCTGCCTCGGTGAGACGCGACGGGCTTCTGATTCAAAACCCCCTCCTGCTGCCAGTCCTGCTGCTGCCACTGCTGCCGCTGCTGCTGCTGCTGCTGTTGCTGCGGCTGCTGCCGCTCCTGCCAGTGTTGCTGCTGCTGTGGACCCATGCCAGCAGGATTAGAAGCCACAGGCAGCCCATCATGCCTCATGCTGCTATAGTGTGGTGCATCCGCCCCACGCCCTCTGCCTCTGCCCCGGCCCCTGCCATACCCCCCCCCTCATGCATGCTGCCGTGCTGCAGCCCATGGTGTGTTGACTGCAGTGCAGCAGCAGGTGGGCCTGCATGCCCTGGCACCGTCCCTGGGGGCTCACTGCCAGCACAACACGGGGCTCCTGCTGGTGCTGCTGCTGCTGCTGCTGCTGCTGTGTCGCTGCTGACAAAGTTGGCGGGCTGGAAGGGTGCAGCTGATGCACTCAAACCTGCAGCTGCAGGGTCAGCTGCGCGCGGACGGCTGCTTCCATCAACAGCGCTGCAGCCTGCAGCAGCCGGGTCCGTGCCTGAACTGGCTGTAGGCCCTGCAGAGGCAGGAGGTGCTGCTGGTGACAAAGCTTCAGCCGCTGGTGACACTGCTGGTGACACTGCATGTGCTGGCGACGGCGGTACCTCTGCTGCTGCTGGTGACGTTGCTGCTGGTGCCGCTGGTGACACTGCTGGAGCTGGCTTTCCTGCTGCTGCCGCTGGTGACCTTGCCACAGGTGACACTGCTGCCACTACAGCTGGTGGTGCAGCTGGCGCCTCGACAGGCTGTGAGTCACCTTCATCAGCCCGAGAAGTGCTGCAGACTATGGCGTAGCGGCGCTGCGTTGCACCGTTGCTGTCAACGCCTTCGTATGCCTCCACATACTGCGGGCATGCAGTGATCAACTTGCTGAAGTGCTGCTGTGCATGCTGCAGGACAGCATGCAGGCCAAATGGGTCCGTGCTGGACCCCTGCTGCTGTGCTGGACACCTGCTGCTGCTGCTGCTGACGGCTGCCGCAGGCCCTTGGGATGATGGTGATGCTGCCGTTGCTGCTGTTGCGGCAGCCCATGCAGCATGCAGCTGGTGGGCTATGACTGTTTTGAGTCGCTGGGGCAGCTCGGGTTTGTGACTGTGAAGGACACAGCAGCAGCAGGGATTGGAGTGCTGAGGATACTGCTGGACAGCTGCAGGGCTATGGACAAGGTGTCCACATCATATCTTGCAGCACTGGGGGGCGCGAGGATGCTGACACTCAAATGCACTGGGAAGGGGTCAGCAGCTGCTGGAGTGCTGTCCTGACGCTGTGCTGGGCCCCTTTTGACACCCTTCTTCAGTTTGAGCTGTGGGCACTGCTGCTTGAGCGCCACCAGGTTGGCCTGTGAGACACGCAGTGCATGTAGCGTGCACAGCACAGTACACAGTGAGTCTCATGAAGAACACTGGGCCACAGTGTGAGCGCCGTGCTTACAACTGATGCTGATAGTGACCTCTAAAGCATGATGTGCGACATCCAAAGCGTGATGTGTTCTTGCTCTGGGTGCTCTGGTGACAGGACCCATCGCCAGGTGTCTGCCAGACACCTAAGCAGATCAGCACATGGCTGTTTCTCACCTGCAGCTGGTGCAGCCGGCTGGCTTCGGCCATGGAGACTCCCTACAGGATGAAGTGAAAGAACAACAGCACCCTGTAATGTCTTTCCGAAACGGGCAAAGATCTATCACAGCCTGTCCAAAGTTTTGATGACGAATACACACGAACGCAGTGATGTGTGATGTGATCGCTTTTAAAATGGAAACAATACTAAGTTGGCCTACACATAGCGCCTTGCGGCCCTGTATGTATCCTTGCACGGTTAGTCATCAGACAGTTTGTCAATCATCTTCAACATGCAGGGCGCTCCTGTATAGCCGTTGAGCAACAAGCCATATTCTAAACATTATTGAGCAGGTGAATTTCGCTGAAGTTGTCGCAATCATCACCCACTCTCTGCAACAGCAACATCTGTTGGCATTCAGAGATTTAGCAGCAGGATTCACAGTGAAGGACGTAACACATACTAATGCAGTCACTCTGTGCTCATAGAGTGCGCCTGGCAAGTGCCTGTCCACACAGGCACAAGGTATGTGATCTCCCTGCCTTGTTTGCTGTCCCCCACACACACTGCTGCCGCTCACGCACATGTCACATGTGGTGCCCAGGCTGCTCCAGCAGCCAGGTCAGTAGCAGCAGCAGCCAAGAAGGGTTTTGGAGCCCCCACAAAGCAGGTGAGCTAAGCATTACCATTCATCAACAGGTGGCCACCTCGACCCAGGGTGCCCCACGGGGGGAGCCTCTGTTCAGCACCACAGTGGCTCCCTGCAGCATATGCAGCCTGCTTGTTTGGCTGGTTCCAGCAGGTTGCAGTACTTCATCGAAGTGTGGTGCCCTGAGTTGTGGTGCCCTGACTTTGACTTAACGTGTAGACTTTTGAATCACCACTCTTTGCTGTGTCCCCTCGCAGGCCAAGCCTGAGCAACAGCAGCCCAGCAGTGATGCAGCAGCAGGCAGCAGTGAGGCAGCCCCTGCTGTGTCCAGCTCAGCTCCACCAGCAGCAGACAAGGAGCAGGAGATTGAGGAGATGCTGGTGAGGCGGGGCGGGAGGGGGGGGGGGGGATGAGATGGATGCGGCAGGGAATGGGGAGGTGGACAATGACAGGGACGCGTGTGTAGACACTGGATGTGTGGGTTCGGCATAGAGACTACATGTGTACCTAGCACGTAGTAAACATGTAAGTTACATGCAAGCAGTGCTGAAAGGCATACCAACATAGCCCTACAAGGATAGTCAATGCTGTGTGTGTGGTGGGGGGGGGGGCTTCAGTGCATGAACGACAGGACGTAATTAGGAGAGGTGGGGGGGGGGGAGGGGAGGACAAGAGGCCCGCAGCTGAGGTCCTGGGGCTGAGGTCGTGGGATCAGAATACAGGGAGGCGGGGGGTAGCAGGATGAGGCCGCTGCTGCGGCTGCATGTCAGGTATCTGACGGGACCGTACAGCTGAATAAAGCACAACGCTCACTCTGCACACCGCCGGCCCCTGCCTGCCTGCAGCGTCGCCGCAAGAGCCGCAAGGTTGTTCAGCCCAATGTGAAGGTGCAGTCAGCAGTGGTGGACATGGCCACAGGCAAGGCGGCTCCTAATGCCGCGGGGGAGGCTGAGACGCGGGTGGTGCAGGTGCTGGGCATATTCTTCTTTGTGCTGCTGACAGAGGGGCTGGTGCTGGCGGGATCGGTGAGTGAAGGGGATGGTTACCTTAACAGTAAGGGTTGCAGGCATTGTGAGCTAGGCGTTTGTGATGTGGCATGCAGGGATTGGTGGTGAGGACTGCAGTGGCAGTGGTGGTGTCGTGGGTGCAAGCAGCAACACCAGCATGCTTCTGGCACAGTGCTGTCAAGGGGTGAGGCTGGTGGTTGCTGTTGCGCTGTAGCTTGATGTTTGGTCGGGTTTGCCAGGTACCAACACCAGCAGCAATAGTGATCAGCGCTATTTGAGGGTCTCGCTGAAACGGGTGAACAGCAGTGCGGTACACTGCAGGAAAAGCAGGCCATGGCTTCCTTCTGTCACCTGTGCTGGCCCTGGCCATGTCTGTGCCGGTTGCAGGGCTTCCTACCCGCTGAATGGGACCCCTTCTTCAGGGACATCCTCTACCCCAGCTTTTCGCCACAGATGCTGCTGTTTTTGGGCATGTCGTCTGCGTATGGCCTCTTCAAGACTGGCAAGTGAGTTGATAGTCAAGGGCATGAGGAGCTCTGTGTGCAGGGGAAGATGTGGTAGCACTCGGGCGTGGAGCATTAGCGTGCACTAAGGGCATCTGAGAGAGTATCCGGTCATGACTGTGTGGGGTGTGCAGGGTGCTGCGAGTGGCGACTAGGGACCCCTTCCCTCATCAATGTTTCTCAACTAACAAGCAGCTTGTCACCACCCTGCGCTGTGTTGTGCAGGTTGCCGGGCCAGAAGCAGCTTTGAAGCCAGTGATCAGATGTGTGTGAGGTGTGCTGTGGGAAGGGTTTTGTCAGGCCAGTCCAGGATGGTGTCGGGTTGATGCGTGAGTGATGTATGGTTGTGTTTGGGTCCTGGCTGCTGTAACACAAGAACATCAGAGCGGGAGACACGGGCGGATGATGTCGTGACTCGATATGCGTGTCGTGCCCATCCTGAGCCTGTGATCGTGTGCACAACTACCATCAGTACTTATCTTTAGCACAGCTGCCATGGCGATGCCCCCTATGCAACAGTATGCAGCAGCTGGGCAGCAGAGTGATCTGGCAGAGATACTGGCAAGGGACATACCATGGGAAACGTGAGTGCAAGCTTCAGATTCGTTTCCAGGCACGCCTTTGACAGTCTTTGTCCAACCAGTTGGGAGACAGGAAAGACCACCATCAAGGGTGGGAATAGTGCCCGTGGCACAAGCGCACATAGGGCTTGCTCTGTGCCACATCATGTGTTGTGTCCGAGCCGTGGAGGTGTGGAAAGTCACCATGCAACATATCCCACAGCTCAGTCGAATTGGGGGTATATCTGAGCTTGTGCAAGCAAGTGGGCTCTGACTTTCCATGATGTTGCGCACGTTGCAGCACATCACACAGCAGTGTCCCTGTGTGACTGATCAGGCGTCTCCCGCACAACTTCTGGCCATCACATGCCTTGGCTGATGCACGAGTCAGATACAATCTTTCATTGCTGTGATCGACCCTGCTACACCAGCTTCAGCCAGTGCTTGTGCAGTTTGGCCACAGGATGTCTGTACTGCGTGCCCCGCTCTCATGTCAAGCAGCAAAGCAACACCCCCAAAGTGATGCAATTGTTGTGTGATGTTCTGTGTGTACTTGCTGAACACACCCACCAACTCCTACCTGCCTCCCATCTCCTCCCCCCTCCCTTTTCTCCCTCCCTCTCTCCCTCTCTCCCTTCCCCCCCTCCTGTCGCTGCTGCCTTCTTACACGCGCGCAGGTACATGACTGCCCGCCTCATCTCAGACGCCAACCTACAGCTGCTGCGCCGCTACGACAAACGGCCCCCAGAGCTGCAGGCCTCACTCCTGGACGAATCCGGCCCAGCCTACGTCGAGGCCTTCCTCACGGTCCTGCGCAATGTGACCAAAGAGGAGACCGTGCAGTATATCCTCGCTCTGCTGCTGCAGATGCTGCAGGAAAGCCCCAGCAGGGCCCAACTCTTCCACCAACTCCCTGCCAGCACAGACCCCTTTGCGATTTTCCTGCGGCTGCTGCAGCGCAGCGATTGGTTTACGCAGGACAAGGCATGCAAGCTGCTCGTGGCTGTGATTGAGTCGCGGCCTAGCAAAGGCGTCTTCACACACATCGCAAGCAGCAGCAGCAGTGCGCCCAGCAGCAGTGGGGCCAGCGAGCCGGCGGATCCGCCGAGCAGCACATCAGCAGCTTTGTGGACTGGCTGTGCGGCCAGCTGCGCAGGTTAGTGTGCGTGAGTGAGGGTGAAGCGATTGAATAAGGGTGTAGAGATTGAGTGAGGGTATGCGTGAGTGAGTGAGTTTGTGAGTGAGAGTGTCATTGAGTGAGCATGTGTGTGAGTGTTTGTGTGGGAAAGTGAGAGAGTGATTCGGGAGCTGTGACCCTCCTTCACGTGGTACTGAAGCACTCGCACGCAGCCACAAAGTACCACATGCAGTTTGACCACAGTCGTCACATATGAAATGCAGTTTGACCACAGTCGTCACGTATGAAATATGAACCCATTGGGCTATGCCGTGTGCTTCATGCAGGTACCCCGTCAGTGGGGGTGCAGCAGCCCGCGTGCCACAGCAGGTACCATCAGCGGTGTCCGCTCTCGCTGTGCTGCTGCGTGAGAAGCCTGTGCGCGCCATCTTCACAAGTTCAGGGGGAGTGGGTCTGCTGTCGCCGCTGCTGGCTGCTTGCACCAGCCCCACCTACAGTCAGCTGGCCTATGAGATCTGCCTGTGCATCTGGCAGCTGAGCTTCCACCCGGCTGCTGTGCAGGCCATGTCCACCACAGGTGAGAAGCGGCTGATAAAGAGTACCACAGCTGCAGCTGGCAAAGGGGTGGGGGGGGGGGGGCAACTCAGCCGGCAGCAGGTGGAAGGGGGTGAATCAGTGGCTGAGTGGGGGTGACCGGTCGGTGTTAGGGGCGTGCCCTAGCGGCATGCCTTGACCTGCATTGCTGTCTGTAGACATCTCTTGACTTATCAAAGTCTCCAGTTCGTCTCAAGGAGGTGCACTCTTCCTGATATGCCCTTATTACCTCGATGCTTGTCAGCACGACCCAGGATGCTGCTCCTGCTGCTTGCAGAGTGGGTCCCCCGTATCATTCTGAGTAAATTGTGGCCCCTGCTGCTGCTGCTGCTGCTGCTGCTGCTGCTGCAGGCATTGTGAAGGGCCTGGTGGAGGTTGTGAAGACTGCTCAGAAGGAGAAGGTGGTGCGTGTGGGGCTGCTGTCCCTGCGCAACCTGCTGGCAGACGGGGACGCCATCATGGCCAGCGACATGGTGGACGCAGGACTGGCCAAGGTGGTGGCCTCACGCGCCATGCAGGTGCGGCACAAGGGGGTCTGTGTGGGTGGGTGGGGTGGGGTGGGGGGCAGTTACGGGAGGGGGGGTCAGTTGGTGGGCATGGCAGGGGTAGGGACGGAATGCGTGTGGGTGTCCTGTGGCTGGCAGCACACTGCGCAACTGCAACTCCACAGGTTGAATTGGCGCCGCGCATCCAGTACTGCCAGCATATAACACACCTGACACACCAGTAACACTACAACGAATCTGTCACCAGCTTCAATTTGTTTGTTGCACGTGTTGCACACTGTCCCTACAGGGGTGGGGTGATGAGGACATCCCCGAGGTGCTTGACACCATTGCTGAGACGCTGCGTGAGCAGGCTGTGCACGTGTCCAGCTGGGACAAGTACAAGAAGGAGGTCCTCAGCGGCACACTGGACTGGACACCCATGCACACCAGCGAGATCTTCTGGCGCAACAACGTGGACAAGTTTGAGGACAAGGTGTGTGCCCGACATGGAACCAGTGTGGATGAGACAGTGGTGTGACATATGCTGGCGTCGCAGGGTTCGGTGCGCATGGGCGGGACACAAATGGATGTGTCTGGCCTGTGATGCCATCGGCCGGGCCTTCGGGGCATGTGTTCATCAATCACCTGGACGTGCATTCAGTTGCACAGCTGCTAAGAACACCCCTTGCTCTGTATTCTGTAGTGGTCGCATGGGCGGCCTTTGTGGTGGCATGTGTTCAGAGATACCAAGGTTTGTCTGTGGTTTCAAACCCTGTTTGCTGCCCGCAGGACTTCCAGCTGCTGCGTGTGCTGCTCAAGCTCCTGGAGACCAACCGCGACGCGCGCACGCAAGCCGTCGCTGCAAACGACGTGGGTCGCTTCGTGGAGTTCCACCCCCACGGGCGCTACATCGTGAGCGACCTGCGTGGCAAGGAGATGCTGATGAGGCTCATGAACAGCAGCGACATGGAGGTGCAGAAGCGGGCGCTGATGGCGGTGCAGCGCATCATGCTGCCGAAGGATAAGCTGGACTTCCTGCAGGCAGCTAGCAGCGGGGCATAGGGGGCCCTTTAGCACACACGCTGAAAGAAGCACGCCTGAATACCTCAGCATTCGATACCTTTGACCTCTAGCTATCAGCGGGGCGTAGGGGACGTGTACTGCAACAGGAGGGCGAAAGGGTGCAGGGTGCTATGTGCTGAGGCGCGCTGAGGTGTGCGGAGTGTGCTGAGCACCACCCAGGTGTGCTGAGCTGAGGGGACAGCTCGCAGTGGGGCGCAGTGTATGTGCCGGTGTTCCTGGGCCTGTTCAGTCCTGAGCTGAACAGGGAGCGCCGCTTCGTGCAAGTTACCTGTAGTGTTGTTTGGATGTACTGTAATATAGGTGTGATGGTTGGAGCAGAGCGGGGTTGCTTTGAGATGCTCTGTGCAGCAGTGATCCATGACTGGTGTTTCAACAGCCTTAGACCTCAATGGCCCAAACTGTGGAGCTCAGTGGTGACAGCTGGCCGGGTGCGCAAAAAGCAACTGGTGCACTTGTGACTTGCATGCAGTTTGATGTACGCTAAGATGCCATTGCAATTGCTAGTCTGATGAAGGGGTGGCCAGCACTTGCAGAGTCGGTTTGTGTGTGAGCCCTCGCCTGTGCACAGGCCACGTGGCCTCCCTTGCGTTGCAACAGGGTCCACGTGTTGGTGATGCAGGACCAGCCAGCCCAACATGATCAGACTGCAATTTGGTCAAACTCCCGGGACGCATGTTTATGAGTTGTACCGTAGTGGGGTACCGCGCTACTCATGGTCAATACCATCCTGCGCATGCTGCGAGGGCGACCCAACATGTTGCATGCAGACTCCGTCACACATCTATGACAATGGGAAAGAGCCGGCTTGTGAAACTCTCAGGTGCGGTTCACAAGCAGGAACCTCTTGCTGGCAAGCATCAAGCAGGCCACGGCATGCCACCATATCAGGAGAGGAGGCGTCCTCTCAGGAGCCTAGAACGCCCTCGTCGCTACAAATGTTGAGCACAACAGTACTTCGAAGGGTATCCCCCTTGCTGACAACAATGATGGCCGTTGAAAAAGCACGGCCGCCACGCCCCAGTACACACAAGCAACCCCTGCATCCATCACTGCCACATGCTCACCACATGCATGCCGTGATGCATGCGGCCCACAGGCGTACACGGTTCGATGGCATGCCTGAGTGCACACTGGCATGGAACCAGAGGACCAGCAGCAGTGCTGCTGAGTTTTGCAGCACAGCAAAGCTGCAGCCGCATGGAAACTGGACCTGCAACACATCGGCCACAACCATTCATACAGGCTGCCCACACTGATCAGAGGACGGCAGCACTTCAGGGCATCAGCCGCACTGCAGTTGGCTACAGGGGCAGCCCAGGGTACCCAGCCCAGGGTACCCTAACCCTCATGAGCCCGAGGCTCGCTGGCTAGTGCAAAGGTTGAAACCCTGTCCCCAATTACTGTACTGTACTGTACTGTACTAAGGCGCACTGCCACAATCCAAGCTGCCGCAACTCAAGCAACACGATGGTGGCTGATACAGTGACAGATGCCGCACATTGGGTGGTCACACCATACCATGTCATTACATGGTGTATGGGGCCTTGGGTGATGGTGTCTGAGCAGTCCGTGCCAATGCCCTGTGTGTGCAGCGATTGCAACACCAGCCACCAGCATACTTGTAACGGCTGAGGCCGCAACCCCCCACTGCCAGATGCATGCCGACAATGTATGTTGTATGTCACTTGGCACATGCTGGGCTATGTCAGCTCGCAGTCGCGGGTGCTTCACTGTGGTGGCCTTGCGAGCCCGGCGACTGCTTGCTGCTGCTGGCGCCAGCAGCCCCACTCAGCAGCGGCTGGCTTGCTGCTTGCGGGTCGTGCTGCTGCTGCTGCTGCTGCTGCTGCTGCTGCGATGCTTCTCGCAGTGGTTGTGAAGCTGGCGCAGGCGGCTGCACGCCACCTTCCTGCTGCTGCTGCTCCTGCTGCTTTCTGGCCTTGGCTTTGTCAATCGCTTCCTGCGACAGGTCTGTATCCACATGGAACGCATCTAGGAAGGGCCTGTAGTAATCCTGATGGGAAAGCATGCAGCCAAAGAAGGAGCGGAACTGCAAGCAGGAAAGATCCACAACAGCCAGCCAAGGGTGGGGGGGGGGGGGTAAAGGATGCTGTGTGTTGATTTCGGCACAAGAGCCCTCCAACTGGATATGGCAAATCCACAGGACAAACTCGCACTATGGTGCAAGTAGGGGAATGGGTGATGCTGCCACTATCACGCTGGTGGTGGTGGTGGTGGTGGTACCGGTGGTGGTGGGAGGGGGGAGGAGGGGTGTGTGGACCAGCAGCAAGCTGTGTGCATATCTCTCACCGTGTCTGCACAGTGCTGCACAAAGTCAGTCTCCTGCTCCTTAGCCTCCCCTCGGCAAGCCACCCACACCTACAGCACATGTACAGGTGTGTACAGCAGCCACACTGTCAGCTACTACAGTCCACACTGGCTGCAGCATGTACAACAAATGAAGAAACAACGATGAAGTTGCACTTACTTTGTGTTGATCGCCACAGGGTCCAGCTTCAATGAACTCGCAGATGGGGCAGCCTGGAGTGGAGACCTCTGAGTTGCCAGCATCTGCAGCCCCCTGTGGGGCAGTTGGGGGCGTATTGGCGGGTGTGTCAGACATTTTGGTCAATTATGGAGCTGAAAATGCGCCAGCCGAGGGCCATGCTTGCAGGATGTGCGCCCCAAACCGAATGACATTATGTGATCCCGGCTGGTTAGTCACAAACAGGAAAGGGCGTTCCTACCAACTGCCACATGTCGACAGTGTGCCATTCATCTGCAACTATACCTCTCAGTTTGAGTTGCTCAGCAGCATCCTGCCAAGCTGCCACAGCAGCAGATCTCCTCACATACAGACTGCACATATCCTCCCCACATCATCCACAGCGTGCCAAACAGTCAGCAGAGTATGGAACAGCAAGGTGTCGAGCGCCCTGAGAAGCGTCAGCGGCTCTCTGAGGGCCATGAAGGTGCAGCAGAAGAAGCAGAAGGACCCCCACCAGGCCCTCCCCTGCAGAACAGCTGAAAGCAGCACTGCAGAAGATTGCAAACCACATCAGCAGCAGCGCCAAGTTCTCCAAAGCCTCTGCCCTGCTGCGGCAGGTCATGGATGCAGTAGACAAGTCTCACAGGTGGAGTACTAGCTGGGGCTGGGGCCGTTAGTGTTTCACCCTGTCTGCTGCTCTTTCGTAAGCCGTGAGTGCTGCGAGTGTTGCAACCTGTCTGATGCTCTATATAAGCCTAGTGATTGGCATGATCATCCGTCTGGCATGATCATCCGTCTGGCATGATCATCCGTCTGGCTGGTGTTCGGCCTTGTAGGCATCAGCGGACCCATTCACCGGACCCATTCAGCGGACCCATTCAGAATCACCAACCTGCTGACCTGTCCATCTGCCAACACTCCCTGTATGCAGTGACGACTTCTTTACCGCTGTCAAGTCAGCCTTCACACATCCTGAGCACTGCACAGACCCGCTGCTGCGCAAGGACTATGTGCGGCTCATGAAGGCAGTAAATCTGCATTCAGAGGTGTTCACCAAGCAGCAGCGGGCACAGCTGGAGGTGTACAGCATACTGGTGAGCATGCAGGGGGCAGTCTGGCAACAGGGGACACCTAGTTGGTAGCAGATGCTTCACAGCTTGCTCCTTGCTCTTGGCAGTTCCTGCACCGCCTCTGTCCTACTTTGCGGCTGCCATGGTGCACAGGTGGCCCTGGGGTGCAGCAGCGCTCTTACCTAGCACTGTAGCTGAGAGTGCATTCAAAATACACTGTGTGTGTGAGAGGGGGGGGGGGCTTGTGCAGTATCATGTGTGTGGCAGATGCCTCAGGCTTGCACATGCTCTGCGTGGGGCTGGCTGACGTCAAAGCTGTGGATGCATTGTGCTCCGCTCCTGGCAGGTCCCATGCGCTGCCTCACCAACTTCCTGGCTGCAACACCCTGTTATCAGTGTATCACCAACTTGGCTGCGCTTGTTTGTGTGCCCGCTTGTCTCTGCTTGCAGGCCCTGACACAGAACGAGCTGTTCACAGATGACAGCTTTGTGTTCAACAAGGTCATTGGTAAAATCAAGTCCAGCATATCTGAGCTGCCAGATGGTGATGAGGCACAGGAGGCAGCCTGGGTGCAGCTGTTCCCTGAGCAAGCAGCAGCACTGGGCATCACAGCACCAACAGCAGCAGCAGCAGGGGCAGCTGGCAGTTCGAAGCAGGGCGCCAGCAAGCGGCAGGACAAGCAGCAACCAGCAGCAGCGGAGGAAGCAGACCCGTTTGGGTTGGATGCTTTCATCGCCAAAGCAGAGGCAGATGCCGCCGCCGCAGCAGAAGCAGCAGCAGCGGCAGAGGCGGAAGCAGCAGCTGCTGCAGCCGCAGCAGCAGAAGCGCCAGCCGCACCCGCCAAGCCCAAGCTAGCTTGGGATGCAGTCAGCTGCTTAGTCATGCGAAAGCATGCATGGCTCTCCTGCATGGAAACAGCAAAGACGCACCAGCACAAGCTAGCATGGGCGCGCACGAGCATCGAAATCCTTATTGAGGAGGTTGCAAAGCCGGCAGCACAGGGTGGCTTTGCGGGGAGGTTTGTCGGGGGCCAGAAGCAGCAGCTGCAGGAGCTTTTTAAGTTTGTGAATGCGGAGCGGGCTGCTCGGCGCTCGGGGGTCAACCGGCGACCAGGGGGCAAGGGGACTGGGGAGTACCAGACGAGCTTTGAGAAGGCGAGGGCTGAGTGGGGCTCTGCTGACTGGGTGTCAGCACGGGGCAAGGTTGGGTCCCAAGGGGATGCCAGACAGCAGAATTGGCTGGGATGAGTATGGAGGGAAGGGACGGGGGGTGTTGGTGCGGGCACAAGGTCTGTCAGGGGCAAGATGTTGTGAGCATGTAAGCGTATGGTTGCTTGCCAAATGTGTAGTTGGGACTACTCCTGGTGCATTGTTTTGTGGTTGTGGGGCATTTATGGCTACTTGTCCGGCTTCTCTTGTTTCTTGGGTTCAGCAACAACTTTGCATCAGAGAGGGGGGGGAGTGTGAACAAAAGACCATTGCTTGAGCCTGTGGGTGGGTCGTCTAGCAGAAGCTGTGGCCTACAATCACAACAAATACTAGGGGTTGGGGCTTGCATGGTGTTCGTGGTGCGTGCACGATGCGCCCCATTTTATGATGTCTGTGGCACAATGCACTGCGCCTTCTTTTTTAACTTGCTCAGCACATATGTAAGTGCGGGCAGGCGACATGCTGCCGGTTGTGATTTGTGCAGGCTGTGCTCATACAGAATGATTCAGGTTTACCGATGGTGTCTGTAGATGCCAGTGCCGCTCACAATGACCAACTTGCCTTGGCAAGGCTCTGCCACGCAGTATATGCATCCCATGTGCAGGAAGTCCAATACCTCACTACTCCTGAGTCAAACCAACAAGCATTTACAGCCACCATTGTCTGATCAGCGAGTCTTGTAGCCACATGACTCATGTGACGAACCGACCTCACTCTCTTGCGAATTTTGGGTGTGCATGTTCACGAGGCCGTAGTGGCCCACACTGCAGACTGACTTCACTGGTATACCTGGCGAAAAGATACGGGATACAGCACCACTTAGTGACTGAAATTTGAGTGATCTGTTGAGAGATCTGTTTGAAAGTTGGTACAATGCCGCTGTCCTTCGCCCATTTCTGGCAGAACGAAGAGCATTCCGACGTTGATGTGGTCCTGACTGTCGTTCCTCACAATGAGGGTGAGGCAGAGCAGCAGCTAGCACACTTTCCAGGCCACAGTGTGCTCCTGTCCAGCAGCCACATGATCTCAGCACAGGTGAGCTCACTGGGCGTTTGTTGGTACTTTGAAAGTACCAGGTACTACTTTCCTCTGGTGTAGCTGGTTTCAGAAAGTGGCGCTGCACCATCGACTTTCACCACTTTCAAAGTGGTGCCATGCATGTCCTTTTGCCAATAAAGCACCTGAAAGGTGTGCAGCAGATGTCCTGCAACCACTGAATGCCTGCATGCACCTCTCCAGCACATGTTGTCTGTTCACAACCAGCATAATGAACCTGCCTGATGTATCATATTCTGCTACACAGATCTCGCGCTGGCAGCACCACGACAGAGCCAGTGAAGAGCCTTCACCCAAGAGGAGGCGCACACGCAGCAGCACAGCCGGCACTCACAGCACCAGCAGGACAGATGACAGCAGCAGCAGGCCACAGCTTGTGCTGGAGCTGCAGGATGCGTCAGAACAGGCAGCAGCGCTGGCAGTGCTCCAATCTCTGTACGCAGTGGCGCCGCTGCACAAGCTGCTTGCACCGCTACGCCAAGAGCAGCAGCTCCAAGCTGCCGTCCTAGCAGACAAGTGGCAGGTGCCGGACGTCAGCACAGCAGTAGTGCGAGCACTGCAGGGCAACGTCCTGTCCAGGGAGTTGCTTCAACAGTTTGTGCAGCTGCCCGCTGTGCCAAACATCCTGCTGCCGTTGCTGGGTCCTGTGCTGAGCGCATGCATGAGGAACACGGGCGCAGGTGCAGGCATAGCAGAGGATGCCAAGCGGCTCCTGCTGTCCGTGCTGGGCGATGTGGACGAGGTGTTGGGCGATGCAGCGCTGAGGGAAGCCCTGCTTGCGCTGCCTCTGCCAGCCATGAAGCTGCTGCTGTCATCCGATGATTTGAAAGTGCGTGTTGGCTGGTGTCCAGCATCATTAGAGGAGCACATGTCAATGCTTGACTGTCCTGGGCTGGTTTCGTAGCCTCCAGCAGGCCGGCCCAGCACAATCCATAACACCCTGCACGTCTGCATCTGTGCGCCCTGGCCCTCGCTGGCTAGTGCCGAGGTTGGGACTCTGTCCCTAATCACTGTACTGTACTGTACTGTACCGTACCGTACCGTACCGTACCGTACTGTACTGTACTGTACTGTACTGTACTGTACTGTACTGTCGCCCAATTCACACCCGGTTCTGCCCTGCCACAACTTGGCTGCTGTGCAGGTGGCCTCTGAAGATACGGTCCTGGCAGCAGCTCGTGAGTATGCAGACAATGCTGGCACAGCAGCAGTTTACCAGACGCTGGCACCCCACATCCGCTGCCCGCACCTGTCGATATACTGGCTGTCGGCATGCGTGCACGCAAAGGACAAAGGGCTGTCGGCCCTGTTTGGCCCGCACTCGAAACAGCTGAGGAAGCTACTGATGTTGCAGCTTGCTGACTATGAGTTTGTGTCACCAAAGGAGCTGCAGGAGCACCTGCAGAAAGCGCCAGCCTCTTGGATGTTAGGCAGGCGCACTTGCCAAGCCCCTTGGCCGTTCAGCAAGGCGGTGCACAGCGTGCAGCTGGTGTGGCCACTAGACGTCAGTGACCTTCGTAGCGCCGCACAGCGCTCCTGCAGTCGCAAGGGCCTGGTGGAGGTCAACTGCCCTGGTGTGTCTAGGCCGTTGGATGGCATTATGTGGAGCATGAAAGTGCAGGCGCTGTGGGATGACGAGCAGCAGGCAACGCAGCTAGGGCTGTTCTGCATTCCGCGCAACGTGCCACGCAACTGCTACTACAGGTTCAGGGGTCGGTTTGATGTCACAGGCAATTTAGGGCTGTCCTATGCGGTCACCTCAGGTGGGCTGTCGGAAGGGTCTAGGGGTAGGGGCCGCCTGGATTACTTTGGTGTGGGATGGATGTCTGGAGGGTGGGATGAGGAGGCGTGGGTTACTCGTGGGCTGCCTGCTGCAGGGGAGCTGCATGTGACACTCACTGTCACAGCAGACATGGGAGGTGGCTTTATGTGCGATGACGCATACTAAGTGGCACAGCCGGGTCCTTACGTCTGCATGCACAACTTGTTGAACCTTGAAGGTTCCGGCGAGCAGTTCATGCGTGCGTTTGCTGTGCAGGAACCAAGCTTGCCTGCTGCACTTGTCAGCTTTTTGATTTTGGCAGCGCCTTCTTGGTTTGTTGAGGGCAAAGGTGTAACGGGAAATGCTCATGCTATCCCCTTTGCTGTAATGTACGGCCGCCGGCCTCCCTTGCCCCTGGACTCTCTCCTGAGAGGGGAGGAGAGGGATGCCGTCTCGGGACTATTCCCGTTACAAAAGGGGTGTCTGTTATCTATGTCGGGTTGCTGCTGTTGTATGTGTTTGGCGTTGCCAATCATCAGTGATGCCGCCCGGTACCAGTGCTGTAGTTGTAACTTTACATCTGGCGCACGCCTTTGGGGCAGGGACTTTGTCAGGTACTGGAAGCTAAAAATGACGGCGGTGTGGTGCAGGACAACACAGCAGCAATACTGACAGCTGGTGCAGACACTGTGATAAGCAGAACAGAAGGTTTCTCTCTTTCATAAGGGCACAACTCAGTTTTGCTTGGCTCCTGCTGCCTTGTGCCCCTACCCCTGCTGCTAATGTGGTCTTGAGGGTTCCCCATCATACTTCCCAGTTCCAATTGAGACATGACATAACAACTTCACAACTGCACAACTGACATCAGTCACAAGCAAGCCATGGCAGGGAGCAGCTGCTCCTTACAAGGCTGCACAGCAGCTGTCCACTGACAAGTGCACCTATCGGTCACTGAAAAGCCTAAACCATGCAGCACGCGGACGTGTCAACACCCTGGAACCCTGGCACTTAACTCAGCTGGGCTGGCCACGTGCAGTCACAAAAGCTTCTTGGGCTGCTGTCTGGCATCCCAACAACAGTCTCAGTACCTCTTGACATGAGATGTGACTGACAGTGTCCCACGCACAAACAGCACCGATGCAAATCCGCATACCTCCACGACAGTGCCCCGCTGTTCACCAGCTTTACATGCACTTGCATGCTGCTGGCAATTATCACGATAGGCACCTTACAGGCTGCTGCCTGCTCCGTGCTGGATAAGCTGTGGGTGCAAGAAAACATTATGCCATCCAGCAGGGGGGTGCTGTGAAAAGCAGTATTGCGCTGGCCTGACTTCCACAGGCTGCCAAAAGGTAAGCCACTTGCCAACTTGAAGAGAAGTGCTGCAGGAGCCCTGATGGGCACAACCAAGTCTCCCTGCCCGAGTTGTGGTCCCACAACAGGCTGAGACTGTTCAGCGTGGAACATCGCAAGGGATGCCCAACATCAACACAGAAGGCAGATCTCTGACAGAAAAGCCTGCAAGCAGCTGCACAACACACCGGTACCTGTCTCAACCACAACATGCTGGCACCACCTGCGTGGCACACCCCAAGGGATACGAAACACAAGAGCCTGTCAAGCAGCACAACGTGACCAGCAGCCAAGCCTGCAGGCCAAGTGGCACCGCTAGAGTGCCACAAGCACGTACACAGTCCACACAGGGGCCGGTAGCTGAAGTGTGCCACACCCAGTCTCCTGCAACACAGACCAGGCTGTCACTCAATAAGCACAGAGCTGTGCAGCATGCATGCATGCTCACACAGCAGTCAGACTTCAGCCATGCTGGCCGTCGGCAGCAGCAGACCGGTTGCCAGCACAAGCAGCCACCACCACTACGGCCCATCAAAGGGCTTACAGAGGGCGAGGCATGCAGAGATACTCAGCTTTTACAGCACACGCCATGACACATGACCTGTGACTCACCCCTGCAACTGTCACGTGATTAGTCATAAGCCAAGCTGCAGTCTGTCAACCAGTCAAAGAGGAGCATCAACATGACCGCCAGTGTGCCAAAACCCGCTGCTGCCCCACTCGCGGCGAGTCTGGCACATAATACCCTCCCTAAAACCTGCCTACTGTATCTGCCTAAATCTGATTACCAGCCATGCACACCGGTAGGATGTATGGTACCATACATCTTTCGTGGACCCGATACAGGGGCCCATGTGACCTGACCAGTCCACACGTTGGCTGTGAACCTTGGGCTTAGCTGTCCCGCCAAAAGCCAAACACAAACAAAACCAACCACAAATCGATGGGCTTGCTACCCATATGCATAGGTAGCACCGCAACTCCCCTCCATCTGCACTCCTGCCCAGAAGATGCTGCTGTGGCGAAGCATACACCTCCATGCCAAGGTACGCCTGACAGCCCATGCACAAGACACTCCAAGCCGGTGGAAGGTGTGCATACAACACACGGTGCAGAAAAGACACTCAATAGTGTGCCTGCCTGGAATCAAGGTTGTGATGAACACCTAGGGGCAGCAGACCCTCGAGGACACCACAGCACCAGGACAGGACAGAGACACACACCAGCACAACCATACATAGCTGCGGACCTTTTTTAGGAAGCTGCACGACCCGCACTGCCTTGCCCTAGTGCCGTAGAGGGGTTGCTGTCGCGTGTGTTGCTCACTTCTGCTTCTTATCTCCTGCTGGTGCTGCTGCCTGAATCTCTGCTGTTGCTGTCGGCTGTCCCTCGTGAGTCTCTTGCCCCAAGATAATCTTCAGAATCTTGTGGAACCAGAACAGCTGCAAGCTGTAAATGAACAGCAGCATCCCGTTTGTGATGTAGTAGGAGGTGAGAGGCATCCGCCGCCCATCCAGCAGCCCAGGCTTAATCAAACTGAAGGGTGGCAGTAGCACCCGACAGCTGAAGAACACCAGTGCAAAGCCCTTGCTGACGACATCCTTGATTCGCTGTAGGTGGGGGACGTCTGCATAGTTGAGCGCCTTGGCTGCGTGCAGCAGGGTATTACTGGTGTCCAGGAGAGCTGTAGCCATGAGACCGTAGCGGCTGAGACTGTAGAAGTAGCCATAGAGCTGCACAGACACAGCAGCAGCAGCAAGACAGCGCATGTGCGGGGCCGTCAAAAGTGAGTGGGTTACCTTGGTAATGAAGCTTGGTAGACAAGATATGTGTGCCAGGCCATCAGCTATTCAACCAGGGGCCTCAACGTGTTCAGCACCAATCAGCAGTCAGCTGATGTCCAGCATCACCTCGCTACACAGATGCCTCTGCTGCTGCCATGCTGTATGCTGCTGTAACCGCTGCACCCTTCCCAACTTCAGGCCCTAGCCACCTCAATGACTGCAGTCCATGACTGTTGCTGGCCGCAACCACCACACTAGCCTGTCGACAGCCGGTTAGGACATGCGCTGGCTAGCACGAAGGTGAAACATGTGAACGTTGCGTTTGTGCTAGCGAGTGCATGTTCCCAACTGGCTGTCAACATGCAGGGACCACCACCACCACCATCAAACCATCACCACCACTACCAACAACACCAAACTCTTCCAAGGAAGCAGAAGAAGCTTGCATGACAAGCCAACATCCCACCAGCCCACCGCTGCCCCCCCCCCCCTCCCTCACTCCTTCACTCACCATCATGGTCATGGTAATGAGGTGGTGTGCAATCATGTCATTGTTGAGGATGACGCCCACCCGCAGCAGCGTGCCAATCATCTCATAGGTGTAGTAACCGCCTATGCTGAGCCACACCAGCTGGAACTGACGTGTGAGGGGCACATCTGGCCAGGTGGACAGACAGGGCTTGGTGTTGAAGGGTGTGCAGCCCCCGTTGTCATAGATGGTCACATACCAGGCCCAAACCGCTAAGGTTCCGCAGAAAACTGACGTGAACGCGTTCTCGAAGACCTTGAAGGCTGTCTTGTCGAGGCGGTCTGGTGATGCATATGGCTTCAGCATGCGCTTGAACATGGGGAGAATTGTCTTCTCTGCTGTCAGGCGCAGGGCCAGCACACCCAGGCCTATGTACAGGGCGAGCAGTAGGTCCACTGGCTCGCCATCGAGAGGAGGTACGAGCCTCTGCACAGATTGGGGCAGCGTCGCCAGCAGGGTTTCCATGCTGTCTGCTGTCTGCTGTTGCTACTGCTGCACTGCCAACCTGGCGCTGCTGCGCTTGTGCCTGCTGGTATGAAGGTGCTTGAAGTAGCAATATACGTGCTTGGTTGGGCCTGAAGTGCGTCCGAGGCAAGCAGTAGGAGAACACGCGGTGGAGTGGAGAGTCCACGTCACTGCTGACGTTCAGCCTGGCAATTGGGCGCAGTAACGTGCATTGGTGACCCTGAGTGCGTGTGTTGCATCAACACTTCGCCTGCCTCACATGTAGTTGCAACTCCCAAAAACCCAATGCATTCCAAACAGCTTCAGGCTGCTGCAGCTGATGCTTTTCAGCTTCTAGTGTGGAAAGCTGGCTGAACATTGGTGCAAGTGTGTTTGAGCAGCCTCGGAACAGGGACAACAGTGAAAAAACGCTTGCAAGCATTTTGTTGCGTGCTTGCTTGCCAGCATTCACACCAACAGCTATACATGTGAATCTGTTAACATTTATCACCTTTCAAGGAGGCTTTCAGCCCCGGAGTGGCTTCGTTTCAAAGCGGCAAAACATTGGATCGAGCCAGCCATCGTGAGGTAGGCTTTGGCGGGGAACCTCCAAACGAACCGGTAGCTCAGTAGGAATATGAACTATGTGTTCAATCACATATGCAACTCCTTGATGGGTGGGATAGCCTGGTGCTTGTTGACAGGCAATGGACACATTGTGGATCCGGAGAGATACAATGCACATGCATCTTAAGTAGTTGGCCTCCACGTCTCTTCCGGTTTGTTTCATGCTACCGTACAACCTGGTAGCTTCCATCAGGCAGGCTGCTGCCACAGCGGTTGCAAGAACTTGGCACAAGCCAAACGCACTCCACAGCACATCACAAGGAGACCCGCCAGCAGCTCAAACCAACACTCTGCACACCGGCAGGGCAAACACACCCCACAGTCGACACACATGCTATCTTGCACGTGCAAACTTGCCACCGGTGGTGGCCTATCACAACCTCAGCCACCATACGTCCTGCAAGCTTGACTGCAAACAGCCGCCCACAATACATCAGCTGCACAGCTGATTCCAAAGGGACATTCCCCATTCATTCATCATCATCATCGAAATCCAACACAAAGTCATCTTCGTCTTGCGCATCATTCGTGGCAGCAGCTGCAGCAGGTGCCTGGCCTGCTGCGCCAGCCGCTGCTGAAGCATCCTGCTGCTGATTGCCAGCCTGCCCTGCACGATCCTGTTGCTGCTGCTGCCCGCCTTGGTGCGGCTGCCCCGCTGCTGCAGCTGTCGCACCCGCTGCCGCTGCCGAGCCGGGTGCTGCAGACGCAGTGCCGGCAAGCGCCTTGGGTTTGCTGCCAGCTGCAGCAGGCTGTGCCGCCGCTCCACCAGCAGTTGAGCCCCTGGGAGCTTTGGCGCCTCCTGCTGCCGTCGCTGCTGCTGCTGCTGCTGCTGCTGCCGCCTGCTTGCTGGCCGCCAGCTCTGACTGCTTCTGCTCCACCTCGGCCTTCAGCCACCTCTCGTAGAACTTGTCCACGACCTACATAGTGATGCATACATGCGCAACCAAGTGAAACATGGGACATGAGTTGTATCATGGTTGTTGACACATGCTGACAATGCAGATGAGATGCCAGTGTATACACTCCTGTGACACCCGCAGCTGTCAAGCTCTACAAGCTCATGCCCACCCTGTCTCACATGGCAGCAAAGGGATCGAGAGAGTAGAGAGAGGAGCGGGAAAGGGCGCCTTTGCCACCGTTCCGTGCAAAGCCCCCTGCAAAACAGAGCGCTCTGAGAGAGACGTCTACACTCACTGACTGTCATGATGATTGTATTGGCTGTCTTTGTCATGATGATTGTATTGGCTGTCTTCAAGCTTGGTGTCTTACTCACCTGTCGCGTGCCTTTGTACACCGGCACTGGGCAGTTGCCGGCATGTGCTGCATCATGCACCTTCTTCCACAGCACACGGCCCCCAGCCTCTGAGAAGCCCCCCATGGCCTTCTCCAGAATGCTCTCAGGCAGCTGCAGCAGCACGTAGGCTGAGCCATGGTCCGCCAGCTTTTCGCAGCACGTCAGGAAGCCGCGCCACTGGTTGCTGTTCACCCACACCTGCGCGGGAACATAGGCAGCACATGGATGCAATGACGGGGGAAAATCTGGGCGGCAGGCATGCTTCGTGATCCTTGATGCTTGATGGGCAGCTAACTCCGAGTGGAATGCATGGTGCTGCATGGTTATTGATGTAACGCATGCAGGCACCCCCCCCCCCCTGTGTGTGCGTGTGTATGGCACAGAGGTTACATGTGTAGCTGTAATAGTGAATATGCAAGGCACATGCAAGCAGTGTGCCTGGTGCCGGTGGCTTCATCCTGCCGCCTGCCGTACCTGCTTTTGTATGAGCCTCCCCAGCAACGTGGAGGGCTCAAGTGCTCATGCCAGTCATTCACTAACATCACAAAATGGGAGCAAACCAGAGGGAAAACAACAGTGCAAAAGGATCAAACCAGACAGTTCCTGGCGCTCATGACGACCTGCCGTACCTGCTTCTGTATGAGTCTCTCCAGCAGGGTGATGACCCACTTGATCAGCGGGGCTGCTGCGTGAGTGACCATGATGTTCACGCTGCGCATGAACAGGCGCGGGGGCGGGTTCATGGCCTCCATGCGGCTGATGGCCTGCGGAGACAAGCAGCAGACACAACCATGCATGAGGTTGGTCTGGTGAGGCTGGAAAGACAAACCACAGATCCCAACAAGCATGAGAACCGCTGTTGACCTTGAGAGGCACAGAAGCTCAGGAGGAGCAGACAGCCATGCATGGAAGGTTGTGTGGGGCTTGAGAGGCATGATAGCGCCGACGACCCTCCACTAAATAGCTTTTTAGGCGGCACGCACAGGAGCCTGTGCCGGGGCATGAAAACAATTCAACACTTGTCTTGATAACATGGGTAGGCGTGCAGGGCATTGTATGCAAGACATGCCCCAGCACGTATGAAATAAAAACACAGCAGCCCAGATACAGGCTCGCTGCTCATGCTTGGGTACGGCTGCTCCGTTGCCAGACTGCCAACACTCACCGTCTGCATCACAGCAGCAGGGAAGACCTCCGGCGTGCGCATTGCGCGGTCGACCGCCGACATGACCTGCGTCCCGTTCGCCTTGAACGTCGCCTGCGGCATGTCCGGCTCCGACGTCACCTTATGCAGCAGCACCAGCAGCTCAACCGGCGCAAACAGCGGCTCGCGCCCGTGGCTCGCTAGCGCCAGCCGCCTGTACAGCAGACGCAGCCGCTGATCCGGCAGCTGCATCAGCAGCTTCGGCAGCAGCGACACCACCTGATCCTTACTCAGGGAGCTGGTGACCGGATCTAACAGCTGAACACTACCCGTGGCTGAGTAGTGTGAGAGGCAGGCTGAAACTAGAGGCTGTGGGGGTGGTTGGGACTCTGCTAGGGCGGTGACCATGGCTAGGAGGAGCTCCTGGGAGTTTTCAGGGGGCTGTTGGATGAGCTGCAGGAGCTGGGGTGCTGAGGGGCCGATGGCGAGGGCCAGGCTGGGGGCGTAGCGGGACAGCGCTGCACGCGCCTCCTTGCCTGAGAGGGAGCAGTACATGAGGCAGCAGGTGTGGCAGCAGGCGACATGGTGTTGGAAAGGACAGAGGGTGTTGTGGCAGGTGCTACCTGGTGTGCAGCCGTGCCTCAGGCAAGGCTTGCCTGAGTGGGAACAGGACATGAGGCAGCCGTGGCAGCAGATGAGGATGGCAGCAGATGATGTGGTGTTGAGAAGGGTGAAAGGTGTTGTGGACGGCTCCTGGCAGGTGCTACCTGGTGTGCAGCTTGCTGTACGCACCAATGGGTGTGTGATGCTGTGCAAGCAAACACCCAAATCCCCTGTTGTGATAATGTCAGAGACCATGCAACACCGCACAGCAGATATGAAATACCAGCCCACATTGCACCAAGCCTCGGGCGCAGTCACTGCAGTGGTGTTCACCTGCTTTGCCGAAGGTCTCCAGCAGCAGCTGCAGCATCTCAGGTTTGACCGTGCAGAGTGACAGGTACAGCATGCTGTGCTGTGCAGCAGTCTCAACGTCCAGAGCCATCTGCTGCTGCTGCTCAGCAGCAGCAGCAGCTGCTGCGTCACTACCCTCTGCTGCTTGCTGCTGCTGCTGCTCGCCGTTGGCAACCCCAGGCTGCTCCTGCTGCTGCTGCTGCTGCTGCTGCTGCTGCTCCTGCTTCTCGACAGCCCCTGCTTCCGGCAGCTGCTGCTGCTGCAGCAGCATCTGCAAGTGCTGTGTTGCAAACTCCAACACAGCAGCCGCATGGTCCTGCCAACCTATAACCTTACTCACAACCAACCCCACAGCCCGCTCACGAGAAAGACCCTCTGCTGCCACTGCTGCCCCCAAAATCAGCCCTAGCAGCCGTTCCCGGGCTGCCGGCCGGGACTCAAACAGCCCATATGCTGCATTGAGTGCCATTCCCGCCCAGTCAGCACCCTCGCAGAGCAAATCCTGCAGGAAAGCTGTCACTGCATGGAGGGGCAGCACAGGGGCTTCTTGCAGGAGCTGCAGGATAGCAGGATCTGTGCTGGGCAGGTCCTGCCGCAGTCTTTGAAGGCTAGCCATCAGCACAGCCTCGTACTGCGTCCCTGACAGGTCACCAGGTGTACCGCTGCTGCTGCTGCTGCTGCTGCCATTGGGGTGATGCTTGCTGCTGCTGTTGGCCTGCTGGGGGTCGCCATGCTGCTTTGGCTGCTGCTGCTGCTGCTGGGGCGCTTCCTCTTGCCCAGGGTGCTGCTGCTGCTGCTGCTGCTGCTGCTGCTGCATGCTGCTACTGCTTCCATGCTGCTGAGCTTCACCCTGCTCCTGCTCCTGTGCTGCTACTGCTGCTGCTGCCTCCGCGGCAGCTCTGGCCAGCATGTCTGCATCTCCATCAAGACCAGGGACTGCTGCTGCTGCTGCTGCTGCTTCAGTTTCTGCACCTGCTGCTGCTGCTGCTGCCGCACCTGCTGCTGCTTGAATTTCTGCTGCTGCTGCTGCTGCTGCTGGTCCAGGCCCTGCCACGTCAGCCTCTGCCATTGTGACATCCCCATCTCCATCCTCACCCCCACTACTCTGCTGCTGCTGCTGCTGCTGGCGGCTGCTGGTCGCCACCGCCGCTGCCAGCGCATACAGCCAGCGCACGAGCAGCACATGGCCCCTGTTCTCATGATAATCCGCCACCACATGCTGCAGCATCAGCTGAGAAAGGCCCTGGCCCTCAGGGGCCCGGCTGGCCAGGCGGCTTAGCAGAAGCTCCCGGAAGTTGCGGATGGGCTTGTTGCCGGTGGCCCCCAGGATGCGCCGCACTGCTGCTGTGCGCATTGCTGACACCTGGTCGGCACTCAGCGCGCGCGGCAGGGGCGTGGGTAGCGCCTTCGGCGGTACTGGGGGTGCTGCTGCTGGGGGTGCTGCCGCTGGTGCTGCTGCTGCTGGGGCCGGTGGCGGGGCTGCAGGTGTGGGGCGAGCAGCAGGGCGCTGCCGCGGGTCCGATGCCTGCTGCTGCTGCTGCTGCTTGACTACAGGCTGCTGCTGCTGCTGTTGTGCCGCCAGGAACTGCGACAAGCCGGCCGCGTCAAACTGCATAGGGCTGGGCGCCCTCGCTGCCGGCTTTGCTGCTCCTGGTGCAGCAGCTGCTGCCGCTGCTGCTGCTGGTTGCTGCTTCGGCTGTGCTGCTGCTGCTGGTGCTGCTGGTGGTGCTGGTGCTGCTGCAAATGGCTGCAGTGGCAGGTTGTCCATCCATCTCGCAACCAACTCGGCCAACACATCAGCAGACACTGTGCTCAGGATGGCCTGGAAAAATTTGGTAGAGAGCAGGGTGGGTGAGGCAGAAGCGGGCAGAGACAGCATGCGGTTAGGAGGGCGGCAGCGCAAGGTAGGAGTGTGGTAGAGATAAGTCGAGCGGCGGACAATTTTCCTGCTTTATGATGAGTGATGTAGGCGGTGCCAGCTGCCCTACAACAGAAGGCTCTGTCTATGCTGCTCCCCAGCCAAGACTCTCAAAGACCTGGCAAAAACCACACCAAGCACAGCTCTACTTGACACACCACCCGCCCCTCATATCACCACCACCACCACCACCACCAACTACCTAGGTGAAATGGTATCACAGGGCGCTGGACCTACCTCCACAGCAACCGTCTGCTCTGCCGTAACCAGCCCTGTCTGTGTTTGTGCTGCAATCCAAGCTTCACCTGCCACCACACTACACATCCACAATCCACCTCAGCGGGGCCTGCCCCCATAGACCCAGCACCCCACCCCCCTACACATATGACAGGGCGCTGGACCCACCTCCACAGCCGCGGTCTGCTCTGCCTTGACCAGCACCCCACCCCCCTACACATATGACAGGGCGCTGGACCCACCTCCACAGCCGCGGTCTGCTCTGCCTTGACCAGCACCCCAACCCCCTACACATATGACAGGGCGCTGGACCCACCTCCACAGCCGCGGTCTGCTCTGCCTTGACCAGCACCCCAACCCCCTACACATATGACAGGGCGCTGGACCCACCTCCACAGCCGCGGTCTGCTCTGCCTTGACCAGCACCCCACCCCCCTACACATATGACAGGGCGCTGGACCCACCTCCACAGCCGCGGTCTGCTCTGCCTTGACCAGCACCTCCAGCACCTGCTGTGCATTGTTGAGCGCCTCAACCATGTTCACACCCGGCCCCGGCCTGAACAGTGACATAAGGTCTGGTGGCATGTCCACACCCCCGCCGGAGGGCCCCATCGGTGTCGGCTGCGGTGTGGGTGTGCGGGTGGGGGTGTTGCCATAAGAGGACTCGGCTGCGGCCGGTGTGCCTGCTCGCTGCTGCTTGGGGTCCCTGCCTGCTTGGTCGGCTGCCTTGCGTTTGTTGCCGGCAGCCTCCTTCGCCCTGCGAGGAATGAGGGGCGTGAGAGGCAGGAGTGAGTTTGAGGGGAGAGCATGGGATGAAGTGTAGCTGTACGGAAGGAGAAGGTTCCTGCCTGCTTGGCCGGCTGCCCCACGTTTGTTGCCGGCAGCCTCCTTGGCCCTGCGAGGAATGAGGGGCGTGAGAGGCAGGAGTGAGTTTGAGGGGAGAGCATGGGATGAAGTGTAGCTGTACGGAAGGAGAAGGTTCCTGCCTGCTTGGCCGGCTGCCCCACGTTTGTTGCCGGCAGCCTCCTTGGCCCTGCAAGAAAGAAGGGCATGAAAGGCAGGAGAGAGTTTGAGGGGAGAGCATAGGATGAGGTGTAGCGGTACGGAAGGAGAAGGCTCCTGCCTGCTTGGCCGGCTGTCCCGCATTTGTTGGAGGCAGCCTCCTTGGCCCTGCGAGGGATGAGGAGGAAGACACGGCTGTAAGGACTGAGCAAGAAGCACGCGAGTGGCGTGCAGCGAGAGCAACAGAAGGCGCAGTTGGGTTGGCAAGTTAGCAGGTTGTGGGCCGTGAAACATCAACACATGCGGTGGTTTTTCTGTCGTGCAGGCGTCTTCCTGGAGGTTGTTGACATGCGGCATAGTGGGGACTTCGGCTAGCCTTGAGTCAACAACACTGTGAGGAGCAGTGGGCTGGCAGCTGGGTGTCAGGGCCTCTGCTAGAATCAGCCAGCGCCTGGCACCCCACTGCTGCAGGCATGGCAGGCCCTTGGCGGCCGCCGCCGGGCGCATTGAGGCTGCTTCATCACCCCCATAGTGAACACTAGGTGTGAGCAGGGGCTGCTGGACGCTACGGGTTTAAGCAAGGCAGCTGTGCGTGTGGTAGCCACACTGAAGTGGGCGCCGGCTTTTGATCCTTGCAACGCCGCATGGTCCTGGGGTGTGCTGGGGATTGAACTAAGTGCGTCTGTGTTGCACTGCTTTGACCTGGGCAGCCACATGCATGTATGCTGTACCCTTTGCATGCTGGTGTTCTCCATCCACAATTCTGCCGCTGTAGCTTGCTGACGTGAGCGCATGTGTATGCTGTTATGCATGACTCAGCACGAGTGTTTGATTGCCTGGTGCTGTTTGCCAGCCTACACACTACGCTGTGTCGTTTGCCGGTATGACGTGTTGTTTGCCGGGCGAAGTTACAAGGACACTCAGTGTTCCCCTATGTACGTGTGAACTATGCATGGGCCGCCATCGTCGCCAGGCGCCGCGGTTGCGCGCGCGTTCCCACCTCGCTGCCTGTCGATCTAGGTGCCTGTTGACAGAGGCAGCAGCTGCCTCCGCCCCCATTGCCTCCAGAGCCTGCAGGAGCTGCTGCCGCCAGGGCTTGAAGAGCTCACTGTTACTGTGCCGAAACACCCGGATCAGCACATCCTTCAGGGCTGCACCACAGCTGGCCTCTACGCCAGACTGCCCGTCACCTGGCTGCGGCATTTTGAACACGCTCTGGGCCGGCGGTTGCTACAGATCCGCCATGCGCACAGCACAGCACAGCGAAGCACACCATACACACCATTACGAAGACGATGCGATAACAAAGTCCAAGCAGAAGGGTCCGAGGCAGAGGGGAAGCACAGGGGAGAGCACAGCACAGCACATCACAGCAGGCAGCAACACACAGCAGGCAGAGCAGCAGCATGCGAGTGTCAGCATGGGCTGGATATGTATAGGGGCCGCTGGCACACATGCCCATTGGGTGGCGAGCATACCGGGTGGACAGGAAAAAAGGATGCACAGTAACATGCATTGCACTGCTACCTAAACATGCACATCCCAAGCTCTGCTGTCTGCCACACTGAAGCACCACATACAACTTGCCATGATGGGCACCCGTGCTCACAACCAGCATGTGGTTTGTGCTAAACTACAATATTGCCCAGCCACTGGATCTGGTGTCACACTATTTGCTGCAACTGCAGTGTGCAAGCCCTGCCAGCCTTTGACCACATCAGCCTTCTTGGAGCCAGCTGCTGTAGAGGCAGATGGTTCCAAGGAGGTTGATATAGACACAGATTGGCAGGGCTTGCTCAACAGCAGGGCAGCAGACAGCATAATTGCAGCATACAGTTTACACATCATGTGGGGATTATATCAGCTGTCATCAAGCTTAGTGTCTTACACAGTTGTCAAGCGACACAGTCCCCACACACACCTGCTGCGCTAGTGCCAGCAGAGAGGGCAGCAGCACCGTCAGCAGGGCTGGCCGCTGCAGACAGCAGAGACCCAAGGCCTTCACTGCCGCAATCACCACCGGCCCAGCACGCTGCTTCACACTGGCCACTGCCAGCAGCTGCAGAAGGGTCTGTATAAGCCTGGAGGTCTCTGCCTGCAAGCTGCTTGCGATAGCTGGCGGCAGCCGCAAGGCGGCGTCCGAGGTGTAGTGCAGCACGGCCTGCTCACACATCTTGATGCCTGCTAAGCACATGGCCAGCTGCCTGCTGCTGTTGCCGCCGTGGCTGCCGCATAGGTGGATAGCCATGTTACTCAGGTCGCGCTGCAGGCCCTGCACCAAGGCCCAGGCTGCACCTGCTGCTGCGTCAACCTGCACGAGAAACCAGCAGCGGGTGCTGAAACACAGCCGTCAATGGTGGGTCTGACGGAATGCGCTGGCCTCTACTCGTGGGGCATACCCGCCCCCAGCGCCTGTCATTCCCTGCACTTACAGTCCCCCGGGCAGATTCAACACAACGCTACAGCCCCCAGTACACAAAAAACACTGAACACACGCAGCTGCATGTGTCAACATCATCTGCTGCAGGCTCAACCGCCCAGCAGCACCGACGTTGGGCTGCTGCTGCTAGTGACCAATGCTCGTTGTTGCTACAACCGCCATGTCTTCTGATGTCGGTGCAGTGATGCATCTTCATTGAGAGACACCCCCCCTTCGGAAAACCCCCATGCCCTGTGCTAGGGGCCACTGCAGGCACCAGCTTGCACACCCGCTGCTGTTGAAGTCAAAAGCATCACTCCTGCACACCTGCGGCATGCTGCCCAGCATGAACAGTCCCCTGCTCAGCAGTACGTGTGCTGCCTGTGCTGCCTCCCTAGCTAGCTGCGCCTGCTCGTCCGACAGCAGCGCAGTCATGCATGGTGCTGCCGTGCTGAGGACTGCAGGACTGGGCCGCACGCGCACAGCAGCGGCGACAAACCCCAACAGCTTCCTGCGCACTGTGACTGCCTTGTTCGCCTGCAGGAAACACACAGGCACGAGATACAGCAGAACACGCTTGGTTGGCCCTGCTATTACAGCATGCAGCATGGATGTCACTTGCACTGTGCTGCTGCCGCACAAGCCTTGAACTGCCGAATTCACACAGCATAGCGCACATACGTGCGATGATACGTATACTTGTGTCAGCACAAACGCAAGCTGTGTCTGTTGTGTGGGTTGTACAGGGTAGCTGCGAGCGGGTGATTACCTGCAAGGGCATCAGCTCTGGCAGAAACCCATCCAGAAGCAATGGCTGGCTCCGCAGCAGCAGCTCCTCCAGCTGCTCGATGTACTGGATCTGCACACCAACCGGCGACACCACATCAACCAATCATCACACAGCAGCTCCAAAAGGGCGCAGAACAGCAGCAGCAGTAGGCCAAGAGTGGGGTGGCGTAGGCCACATCTTATCCCACCTTTTGCCGCGCGTTTGTAGTAAGGTTGAGGTTATTGATGATGTCCACCACCAGCGCCTGCTGCCCCTCCATTGTTCAGACTCAAACTCAAAGTCAGATCATGCTTCAACCTTCCAACCAGCTGCGAGGCAACTGGTTCAGCTGGGTTAGCATCGGCTACTATGACCATCTGGTACGTTAATGGCGTTGGCAGCGCCAACCTAGAGAGTACATGAACACTGTGTCATAACACAATTGTTGCAACTGCCTTTGAAACTATGGACAGTTTCATGTTCAGTGCTTTGTCAGTCGGTGTTGCCCACCCGTTCAGCAGCACCTGGGGAACTGCGGCAGCGCAGCTACAACCATTCTTGCTGATCCACTCAACTTCAAACCAAACGAAGCCTTGTTGCAGCGCCTGGACTTCCCACTAATTTTCTAGTTGGTAGTTTATTTTGATAGTACGACCGGTGGTGGGGGAAGGATGGCAGTGCTCAAGGAGTTTCACAACGCCAAGGTGGGTAGGGCCCAAGCAGCAAGGATGCCTGCAAAGCAATCAAGACAGCTTGAAAAGAAGTGGGCTGCCTGTGATGCTGGTGCAGATCTCCAAGGTATTTCAAGGCTACCAGGAGGACGAACCCTTTGAAGGTGAGGATGGACTTCACCAGCCTGTCTTTTGTCTGCGCTCACACAGTCACAATCTGCACACACAGGCCAACACCGAACCTCGGTTGTGCTCTGCAGGCTCAGTGCACAAGGTCGACATCACTGGTTCAGATGACAAGCCATTCAAGGTGGGTGCAGGCTCGTGAAGCTGCAAGCGTTGTCCCAGCGTGTCTACTGACAGTCTGGCAAGAGCTCAGACTGGCAAACACAAGTCAGTCACGCACAGCTTTACAGCAGCAGTCTGAACAACGCAGCCTTGCTGCAGCATACCGTCTGGGACTGGGTAATACTACCTTGTTGTTGATGGAATGTTGATGGAATGGTGAGGATCCTGATGATCCCTCACAGACTACACGCGCTTGGTCTCCAGAGGTGTTTGCTGCCTGCCTGCTTGCTGCAGATACACTACGATGACGGTGACAAGGAGTGGGTCACACTCGCAGAGTGAGTGACATCAGTCTGTGAGCTCAGCAAGTCTGCACAAACTGTAACCTTGTCTGGGCGCCAGCTGGCCGTGCGCAGCTGCAGCACCTATAGCACAGCAGCCATACAGGCACACTTCAATGCCTTGAGGTTACAGCTGTGTCTGGCAGCTTCGTAGTTCACCATCTCTCTTACCTAGTTATTATTGTGTCATGGTGTATCATGTGGCTCTGCTGCGACTTGCGCAGGCTGGCCAGCATTCTGGTAAACCCTGCTCTGAAGGCCAAGGCAGAACTCTTCCTGAGGCAGGGCGTGCCTGTTACAGTGCCAGCCGATGGAGCAGTGCCAGCCGATGGAGCAATGCCGGGCGCTGGCCCTGCACCCAGCGGCAGCAGTAAGCATGCGCTTGAGGGTTGTGCTACCAAGGGGGAGTGGGGTTGCCAGCAGTGGTGTCATCCTATCCCGTGTCCCAAGGCGCAGTGAATTTGCAGCCAGTGTCATATGTTTTCTGCTGGCTGGCAGTTCCGGCACGCTGCCTTCAAACGCTTGGCTTGCTTGACGCGAACGTTTGTCACAGTGATGATGTGTTTCCCCAAGCAGCTGTCATGTCCACCACCACCAAACAAGACGCGCTGGCTCCTGGCAGGACGTAGAGCTCTTGTGCTTCTGCTGGGTCTGTCGTGCAGAGAAGCGCAGCCAGCCAGCTTCAGCCGCAACAGCAGCAGCTCCAGCCAGCGCAGCAGCAGCTGGGGGCGCCAAGAAGCCGCGCTCTTCCTCAGCAGCAGCTGCTGCTGCTGACACGCCAGTGGCCGAGCCTGCTGCTGCGCGCAAGGCCGCGAAGACCAAGCAGCAGTCAGCAGCAGCAACGCAGGCAGCAGCAGTGGCGCTGAGTGGAGGCGCGAAGCCTGCGCGCAAGTCAGCGGCGGCAGCAGCAGCAGCAGGGCACGACTCTGCAGCAGTGGGGCCTGCTGAGTTTGCTGGGCTGGTGAGGGATGTGTGCCAGGCAGCACCAAAGCAGGCCGAAAAGGTGGGTCATTGCAGCACCCCCGTGCTGGCATGGGGTGGTATTCCGCGCTGGTCCTGCAAGTATGCCAGCACCATAGTGATGTGGTAGGAGATTGATCATGTGCTGGCTTCTGCTGAAAAGTGAGGGGGAGAAAGCACGAGCAGATCATCTGCATGCATGTTGCTGAGTGGCTGTACCTTTTCCGTGTGCATCGCAGCTGCTGGAGGACTCCAAGATTGAGAGGTCGATCTTCAAGGGTGTGGGGGCCACAAGCCTGCCAAAGATGGCTCAGGTAGGTGTACAGGCATGTCTTTTGTGGGTGGGCAGAAGGCCAGTGGTGGAAAATGCAGGCATGGCCGCAGGGTGCTGGTTGGGCCGGCAGGGCCATGCTACTGTACCCTGAACCCGTGTCTGACACCCTAGAGCCAGGCCCACCTTGTCCAGTGCATCTTAGTGTGAGTTCAGCACGCTGGTCTGTTGCTCAGGCTGTGTAGAGTGAATAGAATACATAGAATACATGTGTAGCCAGCATACTATGAACATGCAAGTCACATACAAGCAAGGTATGAGGCACACCAGCATAGCATAACGAGCGTATGTTGCCAGCACAGTGGGGTCTACACGCAACAGGGACGCCCACCTGCATCCCACCTGCCCCTTGTTGAGTCATGGCTGACAATGCACATGTACTGCACTCCATCCCTGGTTGCGCAAGGGCGGAAAGGAGGGGTTCTTTCCTTAGCTTGGGGTTGTGTGATGGGGTGAGGGAGATTGTTACAAGCTGATACGCTCATTGCTGGGCGATAGCCTCCACACTGGGATAATTGAGGAGACATACAGCTGTGGCTGGCAGTTGTGATGTACACACATGCCGTCGGGGCCACATGGTGCTGTGGATGCATGTGCCTGGCATGGCTGCACAGTCCTGCACCTGTTCAAATTCATGTGCTGCATGCATTGGCGCCAAACTCAAACAGAACACAGGTGATGTGCCTTACCTGGATGTCCATAGCTTTTCAAACCCCCTCTCCCACACAGCCAGCACACCTTTCCCACCAGTCAACCAAAGAAATCCAACAGGACTGTGCTGCACCCTCTGCCATGTCCCGCGCAGGCTGTCATCATGGGCAACGAGGCAGCCTTCACCATCTATGGCTCAGCACGGGCCACAGGGGCCTCTGCAGGCCTGAGCCCTGCCGGCCACGTCCCTGTGGACTACAGGACAGAGACGCAGGAGGTGCTGCGCAAGCTGCAGGAGCAGATTGAGGCCAAGCCGGATCTGCATAAGAGGATGCTGACCAGGGTAGGCAGTCTGCAACGGTGAATTAGTTGCAATTGACACTGTCAGGGTTGCTATTGATTCGTTGAAGCTGAGACTGTTACCCCAAGCAGTTTTCTTCTAGCTGTGACTGGGACAGCTGTTGGTGATGATTTGTGCTGCGTGAGGCTGCTCCTGAAGCTGCTGTTGTGTGTTGTGTCTGCCCACAGCCTAAGTGCTAAGTGAGCTGCCAGGTTGCGGCATTCGCTTGTGACTGGGGGCTATCAGCAAAGTGCGTTCCTGGGTGACCAGCTGCAGATAGTATGTTGGCTGCCAGTTGCTGAGAGCGCATATCAGGACTCTTCTGCCGCCTTTGCCTGCCCTGCTGTCCTGCAGGTGCGCGTGTACCTGCGTGATATTGAGGCAGGCCTGCCGGGATTCAAGCAGGCTTGGGACGCCTGGGTTGACAGCAGCTCGGTGCCGGTAAGTGACAGCATAACCTTGGCAGCTGTGATCTTCTCAATCAGGCTGTCCATCTTCAGTGGGGTCTCGAGTCTGTGAAGTAGAAGAAAGTAGCTGTGTCAGATCTCTAGCTCTGCTGTGTTCATATGCATAGCAGACCTCCAAAGGCTGCCCCATGCTGCCTCTATGTGGCCTGGAATTGTATCGCTGGGCGCAGGTTTGACCGCATTGCTAGGCGCAACCTACGGGCCTCACCACAACAGCAGACAGTATGAATCAAGCTGGCCCAACTCACACATGCCTTTATCTGCTGTGCTTCCTCTGGTGCTCGCCACGCCAGGTGGTGACCATCCTGGAGGGCAGTGGGCCCTCTCGGGCCACCAACGTGGTGCTGGAGGCAAACCTGTACATGGGACCACACAGCCATTAGTCATCAGCCATCAGTCATGGTGTTGGTGCAGCCATATGGGCGATGTGGCATGGCCCGTGGTGACCTTACATGGCCCCACCGCACTGTGTGCCTGTGAGTCACAAGGCCAGCCGGGCGGCAAGATTGTGCCAGGGTCCTCTGCTGCACGCTGGGGCTTGCATGATGATTCGGCAATGCGCAGCCAGGCAGCAGGGTGCTAGGCTGTGATGGGACTGGTGTGCATGCTTGACACCTGGTTGCCTGCATCAGCCGTGGGCTGGGGGCCTGACTTTCTACCAGGCTACCAGGCTTACTACCAGGCAATTGAGTCCTGCAGTTTGTACCGTAGTACTTCACACACGCTGAGGCTTGTCACAAGTGCATGTGATCGTGCGAGAAGACGTGGGTTGTCCAATTGTTTGAGGAGTTGAGACGTGTGCACGTAGTGAGTCACACTGACTGTTGGGACCAGACTCGTTGTACATGTGTTTGGAGGGTGGAGGGTGAGGGGGCTGAGTCGGGAGTTGCGCACGCCACTGCGACACATGCGTAGTGGTGCATGCAATGAGACTGGCCCAAAGTTTGTACAGTGCCACTGAAGCCAGTGGATTCAGCATTGGCGTCCGCATTGTATTGCAACATGGGTATTGTAACATGGGACGCAGCTCAACAAACTGGAATTGTCTACATGGGGCATGCCTGAACGTCCAGGCATTTCACTGTCCCATCAACCCAGCGGGTTGAGGTGCTGCTGCCACAGCCCGCTGTGAGCGCTACTGCCAACTACAGATGTGATAGGCCACTTCTTTTCGTTGACAGACACGGCAGCTTCAGCCTCTGCGATCTTACCACAACAGCTGTGATAGGCCAACGTTTTCTGTGTGCTGTGGGAGCAGCAGCAGCAGCAGGCAGCAGCCAGAAAGGATACAGACTCCTGCATCCAGCCTGGCAGGACCTGAATAGAGTGCCTTGAAAAAGACTCAGGGCACTGCAGATTGACGCTGGCACTGCTTGTAGACTTCAACGCGTATCATCGACGGCACTGAATCGGCAAAAGCTTGGATAGGGCTTTGTTGTGGGTGAAATGCAGCTTGCACGGAACTTACATCGTTCATGCATGATTGCATCGTTCATGCCATGATGGGTCTATGCCTCTGAGGCCCAAGTGCCGCTGCAGCGACTGGTGCCTAAGAAAAATATATGCATCTACTGGGCTACATACAGAGTGACAAGATGACATCACACGCAACTAGGCAGAGGAGGCTTGGTCAGTACATCTAGGGCACTTGCAACAGTACTACAAGACTCTCAGCTTATGTTGCACCTGCATTCATTAAGCATGTAACACATACATCGATCTTTTACGTCTTTTGAAAGACACAAGCAATTGACATGCAGAGCACCCGATGCTGTCGAAAGCATATGCTTTCTAGTCTAGTATGCATACTCCTGACCTTGAAAACACGCCGACGACTGGAACGGTTCAGGAAGCGATGTCCTCTACTACACCCGCTCTGCGGTATTGAGCTGCTCCTGTTTTGGGACAGGTTGTGTCCTATTCGGGGATAACCGTAACCCAATTGGTCAGCAGCAAGCCGCCCGGTGTGCAAGGTACGCTTAGACAACGCACTTGTATTTTGATCGCCCAAACCTGCTCAGACTGCAAGTCGGTCAATGTTTCCAACATGTCACGGCCTTGACCGACTGGTAGTCTGAGCAGGTCAAGGCCTCAAAAGGCGCGGTGACAGAGTGTTTCCGTTAATGTTAGCTAGGCCGCTGGATTGTGGTGATGTGCCCGTTGTAGCTTGCAATTGCTGTCCAGAAGCTGTGACTCTGACCTCGCAAACGTTGCACCAAGGAACGGCAAAAGCTCAACAAGGAGGATCACGCGCAACAAAATCAAGCGATCAGCGAAGCACAGGCGGAGGAACAACAGGTGTGTCCGCCACGCTCGTATCCTCTCAAAGTATGTCATTGCGTTGGTATCATTCAACTCTGCAGCATTGCGCTGGGGTTGCCTGGCGAGGGGGTGCCAGCAAGCTGAATGGTCAACAACCGTTGACACCTGAGCCACACATAGGCACTACATTGTGTTCGAGGTCATGTGCAATGCATTTCTGTAGTTTGTTAGCTCTTAAGCCTGTTGCATCAGCGTTCCAGCAGCAGGCTGGCACAGCACATGGGCAGGTCGTAACGTGCTCGCATGGTTCGCTGCACAGTGCAACACACTACCAGTTGCTGCTGATACATGTAAATCGATGAGCATGGTCTCAACTTCACGTCAATACTCAATCATCCCTAATGATCATGCTGACACGTGCCTGCCTGCCTGCCTGCCAACGTATCTGCTGTCTGCGTTCCAACATACCTGCCTGCCAATGCACCAGGCTAGCCCCCGTGAGTGCCTCCCCAACAGACCACCCTACTGACCTACCAACCAGCCCACCTGTCACCCCACCTGCTGCCGGCCTACCAGTCTACCCACAAGCCTTGTACCTACCCGCCCCACACATTTAGCTGAAACTGAAGGTGTGGAGGGTCCCTCCAGGGCCTGCAGGCTGGGATTGGAGGGCTGCCTGTTGACTAGTGCACCTGTCACCACATGGCTTTGTGAACCCTACGGCCTCCTTAACTGGTTGGTTGGTTGCTGACTGCTGCTTGTCTTCTAGTGCAGCCAGACGCAGCCTGAAAACATGCTGCTGCTGGATGTGTTGCAATGTCATGCGCCCGCTAATGGGCATGCGCACAGCTGCCAGCATGATTGTTGTGCCTCCCTTAGCTGTGTTGCGTCTGCTGATGTATGCAGGCCAGTCTGGTGCCACCACAGGCCGCCACGACCATGCGTACCGCAGTTTTCATCCTTGGCGGGCTGGGCCTGCTGTACCTGCAGGCAGTTGCTGGGGTAAGGGCTACCTTCTGTGTTGCAAGCACTGCATGCTGTCCAAATCACAGCTGCTGAGAGCAGGGACAAGCAGGACGCAGACTTGAAGAAGCACAAATGAGTGCCACTGTAGCACCTGATGCTGCTATCTTGCTTTCCAGCCAGGCCATTCAACTGTTGCTTCTGCTCCCCCGCCCAGGCTCCTCACCACAAGTGTACTGCTGCTTGCTGCCTCGTCTGCAATCCTCCCCGCCCTCCACCTCCTTCAACAGGCAGCACCAGCCGTTCCTCAGGCGAGTGGTCCTGCAATTGATGCTGCCGCTCAAGCACAGAAGCACAAGTATGGTGTGCCACATCCTACGAAGCCCATCCATAACCGCAAGACTGACTCCGACCACAAGGGTTACGGCAACAGGGATGGCTACCAAAGAGAGCCCAAGAGCGATTATGGCCACTATGACCGTCCCTCACCTGACTACCGCACCTCGGAGGACTACTCCCATCAGGGTTATGGAGACTACCCATCAGGACCTGGGAGGGATAGGGACTACTACGATCGCCCCACACCCGACTACCGTACCTCAGAAGACTACTCTGATCGCCATGACTACAATCATCACCATCATGACAAGCACCACTACCCCAAGCCCTCAACTAAGTGAGTGTGTTGGGACTAGGAGCCTTCAAGGTCCTGGTATTCTGGGGCGCTGTGGGGTGTTACACTGGGGCGCAGCTACTGTGGGAAGCGTATTGAAAAGGGATTGCCTGAATAGGAATGGGGGAACTGCGAGAGCAGGGCTTGAGTACAGTATGTACTGAGCAGTACCAGCAGCACTTTAAGCTGTCGTCTCTTGACGCAGAGTGTATCGATTGACTTCCCGTAGACGCTGTCGCCGAGTTTCAAGTTGCAACGTAGTTCTGAGGGACACCGTGGGCCTGTGGGACGGGCCTGTGGGACGCTCAGTGTCACGTTCCCTGCCCCACAGAGTCTGTGGCACAGACAGAAGGAACGTAGGTCGCTTTAGTTCTTCAGCATTATTGAAAGCAATCACATCCTCTAAAGGTTACCGTTCCAGGGTACTACCCCTTGTGTGCAGGGGCAGTAGGGTGGTAGCACCACACTACTGGGGTGCTACCCCAAGCTACTTGCAACTCAAATTGAACAGGGCATTCCCACAGAGAGTCCTATTTGCCCGTGCCACCGTGCTCCCTACATTTCCCTATGAGGCATGCAATATATGTGTAGCTGGGCAAGGCCACCTGCTAGTATCTGCGGCAGCTGCGCCAACCGCCATAATATCATCACTGCCTGCCTTGCCACATGCTGTCGAGTCTGTCGGCTCCGCTGAACACCTGCTTTTGGTAGACACTTCTGTGCAGCTGACGGGCTGCACTGCACACATGACTCATTATGTAACACATGCATGGCCAGCTGCCCCATAACATGGCAGCTTGCTTTGCTTTGTTCGCCTGCATACAGCTGCCTGGGGTGACAAGCCTCCACCTCCCAGTCTCAAACCCTAAATTCTTAGACCCTGGAGACGCCGACAGCTGGCACGATGTTGGGCCCATTCTCAGAGCTGCATGCTGTTCTGCTGCTGTGCGCGCAGGGGCTGCAAGGGTGCCCTGCCTCCTGCCTGCCAGACATCTCTTCCCCAGACTGACTACTCCCTTGATCCACCAGCCTGTGCCTCAACTGGGGCCACATACGCTTGGGCTGCCAGCTGTGCAAGCACCACCTCCGTTGGTGGCACCTGCTCAGGAGTAGCCCTGTGTCCTACCACCGGAGCTGCTGCTACTGCCACAGCAACATGTACCGCCACTGGGTGGAACGTCACCAACAACTGTCAACCTGCCAAGTGTGCTATTGCCCCAGGAGCACCCCCCAGCGGCACAATCACATCCTGCAACGTGCCTGCTTTCCTCAATCAGGTGAGGACCCCCTGCGGCTGAACCTGACGCACAGTGAGCAGTATATAATGTTCTGCTTGCAGCATTTGGTTCAGTCCACTCAACGCAGCACCAGCTCAGTTAGCTGCATAGCAGCCAGCTGAGGTGCATAGGCTTGCTCAGGCAAGAGGAAGGAGCCCCTGATGGTTGTGTATGATGCGTGGTGCGGACGCTGCTGGTTCGGCCCTCGGGATCAGAGCTCAACCCTCAACCCTCATGCCTAGGTGCTGACTGTGTGACCAAACGGCATCTGCTGCTGCTGCCGCCGCTGCCGCCGCTGCTGCAATCCTTATTGTAGGTGTGTGGTGCGACTTGCTCAGGAGGCCTGACCCCTGCCATTGCAGCTGTCTGTACAGCCAATGGCTGGGACGTGTCTGGCTGCTGCGTCCCTGCAGACTTCGACCTCTATTCCCTAGGGACCATCAACGAGCAGCCCGCAAACTTGCCTACTGGGAAGGGTTGGACCACCGAGAACAGGAATGGCCAGCAGGGCACGCAGTGGGATGAAGCTGTGGTGGATGTCGCCGGCGAGAGGGTGTGGCGCATCTCCAATGCTATCACCAGTGGAAGTTTCTCCGACCAGCCTATGAGCTACACATCTTGCGAGGTGGCCGGCGAGACTGGAAGTGCCCTGTACAACCTCGACGATATCAACGCTTCTCCGCCTGGCGCATTCGCAACAAGCAACCAGTTCTACTGGCGTGTGTCCTTCAAATCCGCCACAGGAGCTGCACAGTTAGGCCTGAACATCGAGCTCGCATCGCAGGCGAAGTACTCCACGTGGCGCATGAGCCGTCTCACCATCAGTGATGTCGGCAACGGCTTCAATTTGACTGCTGTAGAACAGGGTGGCAACAGCACCTCAGGGATAACACCCCCCAACCAGGCAACCTCAGCTTTCGCAACCTTCCCCGTCATTGCAAGTGGTCTGAGCTACGCTGACTGGCATACCATCGAGACCAGGATCCATTTTGTGGATGGAATCAAGGTCCTTGGCAACAACATCGTGGCCGGCAACGACGTGCTGCAGGTGTACCTCAACGGAACACTGATTCACACTGGGTCGACCCAAGAAGCACTCTACTACGTGCGCACAGACTTTGGCATCCCCCCACCCCGGCGCCAAGCAACTGACAGCCTCATGTTCAGGGTGGCCAACCCCGCAGCACCAGCCACTTCAGGCAACGGCTTCTACTTCAAAGACGTTGTGGTCAGCAACGCTTTCCCAGTGGCTTAGCCTTTGGGCCCCTCTTGTGCCGCAGCTTTGGTCACGCAGTGCACAGCAGTGACAGGCCTCACGTGCTCTTGACTCTTGGTGTGGCAGTCACTACTGCCGCCAAGAGTATCATTCTGTCAGGCGCACTATGCCTGGATCTGAGTTGATGCAGTGCCTGCAGCTGTGGATATTCGGCAGTCTTGACGTGTTGTGAGGTATCTTTGTTTCTGCGACGTTGCGTGTGTCTCTTGAGGAGTGCTTCATGCCCTATGAGCCTACTTGCTCCAGAAAGGGCGGTCAGGCGTGGCCCTGACCAGTTGTGTAGTGTTAAAAGTAGTAGTAGTAGTAGTAGTAGTGGCAGCATCGATGCTATCATTGCGATTGTTACCTCTGCCTCCTGGTCTGCCGCCTTGACCATTCATGAAGTGCATGCTTGCGGTCTGTGAGGTGCATGCTTGCTGCTGGTCGAGCCGCACAGCCGCAGTGGCCTTGTTGTGTGTTGTTGCTTGTCACAGTCACAGTTGTGGCCCAAATAGGGAGTCCCTTTTATTATATACGGTGTTTTTGAAACTGGCTGCACGTCACATGGCACCTCTCAGAGGTGACATTGTGTGTATCATGGAGGCCCCTCAGGGCCTGTCCTCACTACTAGTATATATTCATAGTATGAACAAAGTATCTTATGTTGAGTACTACTCAGTAAGTACTACTTAGTAAGTACCCCAGTCTTGCTATCGTGAACGCATGCCTGGATGGAAATAGATGTTGGTGCTTGTGTTGTAGCTGTTGTAACATTGTGGTACGTACCTGTATACAGTGCGGCATCTGGCACCCTGCCAGCAGCACACCAGCAGCTGAAGCAGGGTATATGCAGTCGTCGCGCCTTCGTCAACGACTTGTGTATGGCAAACAGTAGGGGGGCAAGGTGACAACATGGTGGGCACAACACGGGCATTTGAAATCCTTACAGCGCACTGCAGCAGACTGCCAAGCCATGTGGTTTCAAACTCAAAGCAAGATAGAGTGGCAGTTTCCTGCGGCAGCAGAAACTGCCACTCTGCTGATCAGATCTGATTGAGCCAACCAGAGTTGCTGCAACACTGAACAAGCTGCAGGCAGTACGATGTTAGGCCAGCAGGACATGTGCACGCAGTGCGGCAAGAACAATGACCTCCGACCTTGATAGCCAGGCGCCTACACAATTACAGCAGCAGATGCTGGCGCTGCGCATGCACAGTCATCAGCCTGCAATTGGGCAGCATTTTCCACTGTTCTTACCTCCGAGGTATCCAGAGTGTGGGTAACAGAAGGGGGGGGGGGGGAGTGTACAGGAGGTCAAACTTCGAGACCATCGGCTGGCCACACGTACAGTCAGAAAGTGTTGTACAAGCCTTCCTAACTAGGATGACCCTTCTTGGTCACCTTCTTTTGATGTTGGCATGCAAGCTGCAACAACCTGCACCTCTGGCACGTCAACATGGGGGCCCCGGGGAGTGGGGTGGGAGGGCGGGGGGAGTTCCCCTTAGTTACTTCAGAAGACAATGGATGCATTCCAGTGGTTTGGAAAGTTCAGCGAGCTGTTTGAAGAATCTGCCAATCACGCATGGCTTTCGTGTGTGGACGGCGGCCACCATTCAAAGTCGGAAATTTGAACGAGCGGGTTCTACGTTGGGTGTGGCGCGTGAGAACAGACATGCCTGAACATTACCAAAAGCACTCGTGAAAATTACAGAAAGCAATAGTAACGTTCAGGCAGGCCCCCGTGTAATCACAGCAATCAAACTCCTGCTGCTGTTGTTGTTGACTGCTCCAGCACTGCTCCACCAGCTTCAGTTTTGCATACTCAACCACCATGGCTGAAGGTCTGATATTCTTGATGCGAGTTAGGCAGGCAGAGGAGACGATTGAAAAGAGAAGGGACGATCTGCTGAAGCGGCAGAAGACAGCGGCCAGCCTAGAGGTGGAGCTGGAGCATGAGAAGGGCCTGACAGTACGTTAACCCGCCGCTTTCTGGCAGCATATGCTGTACTGAACATGTTTTGTCAGCACAGGCAGTAACCAAGCTGGAGCTGACCGATCTGCACTGCTGCATCTGCAGGATGCAGCAACGCAGGATCTGGCTAGGCTGCGTGAGCAAGCCGAAGCACTCATACACCACAGAGTACAGCTGCAAAAAGATACAGTAGCTGCACGCCAAGACCTCACAGCTGCACAAAGCACTGCCAGGCAAGTGGCCTGCATCTTACACAAGACTGTTGGCAGGGCGCTGCCCTGTTGCATGGGTGCTGGTTCAATCTGTTTGAACACAGTATGCTTGCAGCAACAGCAACAGCAACAGCAGCAGCACCAACACAGTGAACAGAGCCAACAGCAAAGGCAGATTTCAGCGCAAAAGCTGTCTGCGCCTGCTCCCTGTGTGAAAGTTTGCTCGCTGGGTCTCTTGCAGGCTGCTGGCTCAGAAGGCTTCCGTTCAGCGACAGCTTGAGTGCTTGAAGGCAGCAGCAGCCAATGAGCGCAGGGTGCAGCAGCAGTATGAAGCGATCGTGTCCAGACACTTGGAAGACAGGGGCCACAAGGCACAGGAGCTCAAGGACAGGGCAGAGCAGGTGGGTGACTTGCAAGTCCAATTGGCCCAGTGGCATGCCATGCAAATGTAAACCATGTGCGATCTGACCTACCGGGTGTCAGTGTCAGGGACTGCTGTGCTGTATTTCGACGCTGTGTGTGCACATGCCAGCATGCTGCTCTGTTGTTTGCCCTGTCCTGCCATGCTGTGCTGTGCCACACACACATACTGCATGATGTGTTCAAACTGTGTAGATCAAGACGAAGCAGCAGCAGTTAGAGCAGCAGGAGTCCAAGCTGCGGCTGCCTGAGGTGACCAGCAAGCTCCAGCAGCAGCATGACCAGCTGCAGGCAAAGCTGCAGCAGCTGACTGCCACACTGACAGACAGCAAGCAGGCCAATGCTTGCATGCGGGCGCGGGTGGATGCAGCTGTTGCTGACACCAAGACGCAGCTGCAGGCATCCACGGTGGGTTGACTGGCGCTGCGGCAGGACTCAACAGTGATGGGTAGCACAAGCACAAGTGCAGGTCGTGAAGGGCCCATGCATAGCCTTCAAGGCAAGTTGTCTGCGTCATTTGAAAGCACAGTGTAGGACATGCATACGCTGCCGGTGTTCTATCGGGATTTCTTCAATATGCTGGTAGTCAGCATCTTAGCACAAATGTAACAGCTGCGATACACGACAGTGCTGTGCCAGTGCGTGAGCATGCCATGTAGCTGGCCTGTGTGCTGCCTCACAGCATCTCCTTGCATCTCCTTGCTGCTGGCCAGTGGAGCCACCACTGTGCGGCTCAGGTATTGACTGTCAGTATGTGTCTGTGCTGAGAGTTGTAGGAGCGGCTGGCGGATGTGAAGCGGGAGGCATTCCAGCTCAAGCGGCAAGGCACTGTCAATGACACAAGGTGTGTGTCTGTGACCTTGCACCTTGCATGCATCCGTGCAACACGTGACACACTGTGTCTGAGTCAAGGCTTGACAGTCAGCATGTTCGTGTCACATGAGTCATGTGACACTGGCACACATCAACTTGTGACACCGGGTGTTATAACACATAATTATGCAGATATGGTGGCTGCACAGCCTTTGCAGCCCGGCAGTGCTGCACTGCTCAAATTGCACATGCCTGGTGGCACTCCTGGTGGACAACCGCAGCAGCACTAGTTTCTCATAGAGCAAACAGAGCAGGTTGACACCAGATAGGGATATGCTTTGCACAGCTTTGCTGGAGTACTCACTGCACAGGCTGTGCAACCCCAATCATTACAACGTGAACGTGCAGCATGGCAGCAGACCTGTTGCAGCCCGTCACGCGCCACAGTGGGCACTTCTGTGCTGTATGGTGCTGCATCATGCACAGTGTGTTGTACTGCATGTGTGTTGTGTGCAGGCTGCAGCAGCTACGTCAGGAGAGCAGCCGCAGCAAACAGCAGTGTGGGGAGCTGGAGGCTCTCATCTTACGAGCATCTGCTGTGATGGACCAACTGGCCAGCAACTGCGACCTGTGAAGCAGGCGTAGCAAGTATCACCTTGCCAACCCTGCTGTGAGGGCCTGCAGTGATGCAGGCTGCAGTCATAGACCTCTGCAAAGAGTTCCAGTGTGTGCTGTCACGGCTTCTGCGTTGACCCATAACTAGCACACGGTGCTCCTTGAGAGGGAGCCGCAGGCACTGCATGGCATGTACACGGCACATTGCATTAGTTTGACTGAAGCTTAGCATCTTGCACGGCCACAGCTGGTAGTGTGTTGAGAACATGCTGGCAAGTGGCAGTGTGCCACAGCAGGACGGGGTACATAAGCTGCCGTCTGGAACCATCTGTGTGCATAGTGAGGTCACATGGCTTTGTTCATGCTGAGTGACTCTTGTGATCAGCTTACAACTGGTTTTGCCTTGAGCTTTCCAAGTAAAGCACCCACAGTTGTCGCTGAACATAGGCAGGAAGACACCTTGGGCCTGATTTGACACCCTGCTGCCAGTGTTTTCAAAGCTTCCTGCTGTCGCATTGCCACCAGAACCGCCTTCGCCATTGATACTGTGCCTAGTCACAGGCAACACCCATGCTACTAGTAGAACTGTTTATGTTGGCTGAACATGCATGTGGTCACATGTGCGTTACACAAGTCAGCATCACACGCAAGGATGGAGGGTAAAACCCTCCTTGCACAGCTCGCCACACCCCATCCTGCCCCACCAACCGGCTTTCTGTGCACTCCCGCCACCACTGCCCTACCCCTGCTGTGCACCACACACGCAGCCACAATGCTGTGGCACACGGCTGCCTACTGCTGGCTAGAGCTTCTACTGTAGTCAACAACAGCAACACGGGTGCTGTCGGATTGGGTTGCATCCCGACCATACAACTTGTGAAGACAACTTGTGCACCAGCGGGGAGCCCAGGTCGGTTTGAAACAGTACAACATGTGTTGTGTTGGGTACACAGTCCACGGCAGCACTTGCACAAGTGGGTCAGATGCAGCAACACCATGGCAGCAGCAGTTCGCGCCGTCTTGTGCACATGCACCACAAGCACCATCAAAGAAAGCTCCACAAGCACCAGAAATGTCAGCAACTGAAGTGTGTACCTGCACTAGGCCCTACATCAAGTGACACTGTAGCACCGCAGCTGCTGACCGTGGCTGCACCATGCCCAGCACAAAACCCTGCACCTAGGATGAAATAATGGTGGGTTGCGCCCCGCATCAACCACACGCAGACAGACACAGCTGGAGCAAAGCTTTGACAGTCTCTCAGCGAAAGGTACAGTCCAAGACACACATGGGCGCTGCGGGACACACACCCTACTGCCCTGACGCAGGCCGATGCACCGCAAATCCACACCGCAGCACCAGAGCAGCACGAGAACCCTAGCGATGCAGCTACAAGTAGAGCCAATTTGTTGCTGAAGGCAGTGCAATCTTCTGCCTGTGTGGGGCGCTAGCTGACCGTGCACGCAGGAAACACCTGTGCACATGAAGGGGGCAGCTGCACCGTACACGCTAGCACCCCTTGGTAGACGCCGTGCTGACAGACAACATCTGCTTGTAAGCATCCAGAGGCCCTAAGGATGATGCATAAACATTTGTGGCTGAAAAGCAAAACCAAAACATGCTCTGTGTCTGACCTCTCTGCGCGTGTTCCATCACAAAGCAACCGCACACCTTCCTGTGACAGCATCGTTTGCGGCCCAAGGCTAATCTGTAGGCGCAGGCACAGATGCACACTCATTCCGACAGCAGCTGGCTGTAGTGCATGACACAACTGAACTGCCCATGCCACATCCCACAGCTCTTTGGCGGGCTTTCGACACCACACCAGTACACAGACCACACAGCAGCACGGCGTGTCAGCACGTGGCACTGATGCAGAGACACAAACACACATGCATGTCTCCCACATACTCCATATGTGCAACACACCTTCACACACTGCGGCGGAACACACTGCCTGCCGCACACATCCCATGTGTCAACACACGCATGCACTCTCCAGCACACCAGCTGAGCAAGCCAGCAGCTGTGCTGTCTGTGGGTCCACCCACCCCGCACCGCTAAGCACAGCTAGGCTGGGCATCAGCATGAGTCCTGACACTGCAGGGGTTCTGCAGGCAGCAACCCCAAGGCCCACACACACACACACACCCTTGCACACTCATTACACACACCCTGTGCGCAGCCATAAGCACTGCAGCTGCGCAGGGTACAGGGTTCAAACACCACCAAGGCATTGGACAGACCGCGGTGGCTGTCAGGCCAGATCGCGGCAGCAGCAAGGATCAAGCGGTGCATATCTGGCCATAACACATAGAGTGAAGTGGATATCACTGCTCGGCTCTGCTGTCAGTGCAGCAACAGCAGCACAGCAACAGCAGCACGCTGGGAGAACCAGCGAGATACCTCAGCCACCCATGCGCAGGCCACACCAAGTGGAAGCGTTTCCAAAAAGGGCCACCACGATAAGCTATAGCTGTGCTGTGTGTATAGCCAGTACTGCAGGGTATGCTGAAGGTGGATCAGATCATGCACCATATCAGCGGCTTCAAAAAGCCGCTAGAGACCATCAACTGCATCCGAGTAGGCCTGCACCATCCATAACTCTGAGGTACCATCTGACATCAGCTCAAGTGTTGCTGTATCCAGTGCTGTTGCACTCTCGGTCTGCTGCACACCAGCAGATGAACAACTGACAGCATGTGCGCTGCGCGCCAAGCAAGCAGCGGCACAGCTGGCAACAACACCCAATCCAACCCACAACACCATTGTTCTTGCTGTTGCTGTTGTGACGGTGACCGATCTCACCCAACTGACACGCCTGATTTGGGGCAGCTAAGTACAGCTGTACAGATGCAGGGGCCCAGGCCAGGCCCCTGCATCCCCCCTGGGCTGCCAGAAGGGGACTTCAGGGTACAGTGAACAGTGCAGACGGCCCGGTCAGGCTGCAAAACCCAGGCTGCTGAATTAATCGTGCATCGGCACAGAGCTGTGTGCCATTGGCAGAGTGGCAGAGACCTCCTAACCTACTACCGACGATGCGTGCATGAGCGTAAAAACATCCAGTGCTCGCTGCAAAGCGCATCACTTCCAAAAATTCCCCTGAGACCACAGAGGTGCAGCAGCTGCTGCTGTGCACAACCACCACCCCTCAGCCACACTCCTGTTCAGGTGTGAAAGCACGAGGGGTGTTGTGTCTGCTGATCTGACAAGAGGGTGAACAGACTGGGACATGCTTTGCCCTTCTGACACCTCCAGCAAGGGGAAACAGTCTATGCCAGCAGCAACACGCTGGACTGCATAAATTGCAAACACAACCCCCCGTGTGTGCAGCCTGCACAACACCACGTCCTTCTGGGGGTTGATGCAGACAGACATCGCAAAGACAGCATATACCCTGCTACACCTAATACAGGCTTGTGCAGCATCTGCACACACCTCAAGACTGCTTTGGCACTCTGTGTGATGAGTCACACTTTGTCTGATGCTGCTAACTGCTCTGGCACGTCACACAATCCACAAGGCACAGAGCAGCAGCACTGCATGGGCCCAGCACGCAGCACACAGAGGAGTTACCCACCCACATACTCACATGGCATGCACACCACCAACATGTCTCATAATAATGATACCGACGCAAACACACATGCGCTGTGCTGCCAGCAGCAACAGCCAACGTGCAGGCAATCCCCAAGGGTAACTGCCTCCATGCAGACGACCTTAGCACGCTGTGCCCACATGCACTCACACACCAGACTCCCTCTGCTGCTGTAACGGACAGGCCACACAGTCCACCGCCCGACCGCCCAGCACACATCACCAGTCGCCCAACGCAGCACGCTGCTGCGCACTGCCTGCGTGTATCAGCCCAACACACCGCCAGCAGTCACCAGCGCATGCTCACAACCCCCCAAGCCATTCGCTCCTGCCTGTTAGCCATGCATAGCACCTGCCTACCGTCCTCCACACCACGCACAAGACCCTGGGGTCCAAGAGCTGTTGGGTTCAAACAGCGCATACATACAGCAGCACGTCAACAACACCGCAGCAAAGCATAGCATAGCGCCAGCATATAGAGTGCACAGCAGTGATGCACATCAGTTGCAGTGCCACAAGTCCATAACAGCGGCAAGCCCTCTGCTGGAAGAGCACTGCTGCTGACATACTGACCTGCTGACTTTCTGGCGCACATCTCCGGCTGCCTGCTGTCCGACATATCCAAATTTGAGTCCAAACTCAACTTCCACCCACCATGACAAACACCTGCCAAGTGCTGGTTCAAAGACGGATACATCGTACTCAAAGACGGATACATCAAACTCAAGTGTGCATCTGTGACAGCAGGTGCTGTTGTTGTGTTGCTGCATCAGGGCCAGATCAACTGCAAGCAAGAACGCTGGACGCATCAGGTGCAGACAAACAATCCAACAAACACATCATCATGTCATCAGCAGAGGGCTTGTACAGCTCACATACGCATGCACAGCACAGCTGGGCTGCAACACAGCACAGCAAAGCACACGACTGCATCACCACACACCAGCACACTGCAGGCAGGCACATGCATACCTGTATCGCCCAAAGCACCCGCCTGAGCGCTGCCTTCCCTGTACAACAGCTGCTGCTGCTGCAAGTATACTGCTTGCGTCCTCACCCCAGCTGCAGTGCTAACTGGATCCACCCACCCACTCACTCAATGGAGCGGCCAGTCCAGCCTGCGTACGGCTGCCACTGCAGACGCTGCATCACATGCAGCTCAATATCCGTAATGCTAGCCGGTAGCAGCTGCAGCGCCGCCGCCAGCTTGCTCGCACCCGCGACCTGGCGCCGGTGCCCCTCAAGCTTCGTGGCTACCCACAAGCTCATGAGCATCGCCACGCTCTCGCTGCTGACTGTAACACCCAGGCTGATCAGCAGCATGTCGTCCAAATGCCCGGTGACCCTCCTGTGCAGGTGCGCACCTAGGAGGTATGCATCCTGCAGCTGGCAGTTCAGCACACGGCCGGCCCACTGCAGCAGCTTCTGCTGTGTCGGCTCCAGCACACGCATGGGACCAAGTGCTGCTGCTACTCCTGCAGCTGCTGCACTGGTGGTGAGGGGAGCAGAGACGAGCGCCAGGCCGATGGGCCTCTGCTGCTGCTGCTGTTGCTGCTGGCGGTGGCGCAGGAGGCCAGTGGGGGGTAGGCGGGACCCCTGCCAGGCAGTAGGCTGCCTGCTGCTGGGTGCTGGCAGGAGTGCTACCAGCTGCTGCTGCTGTGGTGCTGCTGCTGCTGCTGCTGCCCCGGGCCAGGGGTTGTTGATCGAGGCCTGCAGCATGGCTGCCACTGCTGAAGATGTTGCTGCCTTCTTCGCGGCTGGCTGTCTGAGATCGCAGACGCTGCCTGTGCTGGAGAGCAACCGCTTGCCGAGCGCGCTGCTGCTGCTGCTGGTGGTGGTGAGCCCACCGCTGCTGGGGTTGAGCAAACCTGTGGTGCGAGGCACTGCGGCAATGAATTGCACCTGCTGCACCGTCTGCTGCTGCTGACCCACCAGCTGCAGCTGCTGGTGCTTGAGCAGTTGCTGCCACACCATGCTGTTGACACCGCCGCTGCTGCTGCTGGTGCCGCTGCTGCTGCTGACGCAGTCCTGACTGCCTGGCAGGCTTGCACGCAGGCCGGACTGGGTGCTGCTGAAACTGCTGCCGCTGCTCTGGGGCATCAGCGGCTGCAGCACCTGCTGCTGTTGTTGCTGCTGCCAAACCCACTTGCCTGGGGGTGCTTGCTGCTGCTGCAGTTGTTGCTGCTGTAGTGGCAGCACCATGCCACCACCTGCTACAGGCAGCCCGATCTTGGCTGCTAGCCCCGGCTGCTGCTGAGGAAGCTGCACAAGCTGCACTGCATATTTGTTACCCTGCTGATACTGTTGCTGCTGCTGCAGCACCCTGTTTTGTTGCTGCACTGCAAGTTGGACCAGTGCCCCCCCAGAGCCCAAGGTGCTCTCAACTGAGGTGGGGGTGATGGAGGACGCGCTCTGCAGCGAGACAAACCTGCTGCTGCTGGACAGCGGGGAGGCGTCATCAACAGCCGCGGGCGTGCAAGCTGCAGGAAACTTGCACACATCGGGGTGGCCAAACTGCGCTGCGCTGTGGCACCGCTGGGTCTGAGCCAGACTGCTCATCACCATGGCCCCACTGACCACAAATGTCAATGTGTTGCGCAGTGGGGTGCTGCTGTCCATGCGGCAGCGTCCTTTGGGCAGCCTGCTGCCCTCCCCTACAAGCCCCCGTGTCCTGTTCCCAACAGCGCTGCCTTCCGGAGCCTGAATTGGTGCAGGATAATAAACAAGGCAAAACAAAAGGGTCAGAGTTGGCTGCAGCTGCACAGCAGAGAGTGCACACGGGGAACGACGAACTACCAGGGGAATGCCAGAAGTACTCACTGTCTTCTGTATGCTCCTAGCTCTAGATTATCGCATGTAAGATAACGAACGCTCACCCCCGCGTCGAGGAAGGTGAAGGATGGAGGGGGAAGGCTGTTGCTTGCTCGGGCAACGACAAATCAGGAAGGACGAAGGGTGGTGGGGGGTGAAAATATAGGGAGCGTGCTGGCGGGGGGGCGCGGAACTGCGCCTGGAGTCCCTATCTCCTGACACCCAGGACTCGAGCGGAAGGGGACACGACGGACAAGAAAAGCAATTATACGTTGGCTAGAAACCTCTTTGTTTGTTCTTTGTTTTTGGTGATGTTCCTGACTGTCAACTTGCTGGACGAACGACGACCGGTGACTGTCGCGATCGGTGTGTATTGATGATTCTTGGAGGTGAATCTGATTGTAGGAGGCGTTTTGGCAAGACCAGGCTTCATGGCAGGTAGAAGTCCCAGGCAGTCAGTCCCACACAACCCAAGCCAGCGGCCTGACCGAATATCAGCCTCGGCCTTGGAGGCACTTTGGATATCCGTGTGCGTGGTTTGGAATCCAATGTTCTCAAGTAGCCTTGGGTTGGGCTTCGGTACGTCGTTGCTGGCTGGTCCGAGGTTGGTACTAGGTTTACAAGTACCCGGGTGGCAGTGGCCCCCACCCCTGGATCACCTTGTTTGATAGCGACCATACAATGATTGCCATTACGATGTATGTAAATTCAGATCCAGAATAGCACCCATCGCCTGCAGCAACCACCTTGTCTCCGTGCCTGCCCCGTCACTGCGGCAGGTACATGCTGTGTCACTGCAGTGCGCTGGCACCATGCAGCTACGGGGCCATGGTGAAAGTAATCATCCGTTCAATGGGAACAGCTGAAACTTAGGGATCTCGCACCGATAATGGTGCAAGGCAGCACCTGCCTTGCACTATACCCAGCATGCCTGCATCTGCACATGCACCAGCCTGGCAGGGCAAACCCCGGCCACACACATCTTCCAACAGCTTCTGTGACTCCTAATTCATGCAAACCAGGAAGCACGAGGAGCAACAGTGCCTTGAATTCAGCGCAGCACACAGGGCCGACCTTGTCTGGATGCAATGCTCTTCAGACAGTCAAGTCACGTCTGGAACATATCGACTGTGGCAAGGTGGCTTCACACAGGGAGACACTGTGGCCCCAGCAGAGCTTGCCGCACGAACACACGCCACAACCAACAAGTTCACAGCATGCGTGCTTGCTGCCAACCTGTAACGATCAGTCTGTCACAACTGCTGAGCTGCACTGCACAGCACTGCACAACTGCACAGCACTACACCAGTCCACACGTGTAGGGCGCTTCATTACCAGCAAATTGGTGCAGGTACGTGCTGCTGCCCCCCCTGTTCACTTGACAGCACGCTTCCTGGCCTTGGCCCCTGCAACACAAATGCAGTGAACCTGGTGAGCCTTGATGCTACAGGTTGCAGAACGGAGGTCAATTTCACGGTCCTGGCTTACCAAGCAGCTGCAACATGCTGCCAACACTGTGCATGTGGTTGCGCTGGAAGCAGTAGTAGCTACTATGCAGCCAGCTCAACAGAGCTGCTGGCCAGGAGCAGGAAAAACGCGAGGGGCCTTCTTCATGGCTCGTTAGCTAGCTGGTTGCATGAACATTGTGCATGTGTCGTCAAGGGGTCAGCAACCCCTGTGTACCCTGCACTGCCCTCACCGTCTGTGTTGGCAGCTGGTGCGCCCCTCTTCTTGCCCTTGCTGCTGCCAGCGCCCCCGTCACCAGCCTCTGCTGCCGCCGCCTTCTGCCCCCCGCTCTGCTGCTTGCGCGACATGTCCGTGTCTGACCCCAGGTGCGTGTCTGTCACATCTGATGCTGCTGCTGCTGCTGCTGCATCGTCCCCTTCCCCTGCTGGCGCGTCTGCATCTGCCATGTCTGCATCTGCTGCGTCGACAGCGTCAGCTGCTGCTGCTGCTGCCCCTCATCGCCTTGCTCCTGCTCAACACCGCCGCTCAGCTGCTTCTCTTCCTCAGCCTCCTCCTCCTCATCAGCTGCTGCAGCCCCCTGTTTGGCCTTGCCCTTCGTGCCCTTCTTGCCCTTCCCCTTGGCCTTGCTGCTGCCTGCAGAGGGCTGCTTGGGTGGGCGGTTGGCTGCTGCAAGCTGGCGCTTCATGCGCTGCAGCAGGAACAGCGCGGCGGAAAACAACAGGCACAAGGAGTTGGTTGTATGCACATAAAGGGGGGGGGGGTAGTAGTCAGTAGTTCAACAGGGTCCTCAGCAGCAGGGCCGGCTGGCCAGACCACCCGTTGCTGTCGACATTGACAAGCGGACCCCTCTTTCCTTGCTTCTGTGGGGCACCTGCCTTCTCCACGTGGGGTGATGCGAAGGAACGGCACAAGCTTGTGCATTGACAGCGATGGCTACCCTTGCCTGTGCAATTTCTCTCGTGCCCTCACTCAGTTGGAGGTAGGCACACACCTCCTTCAAGACGTACACATGCCAGTCCCTTTTCCTGTCCTTACGAGGCCACACGTCAGGCCAACAGCTAGTTGTGTAGCTTGAGGCAGGCATGCACCCCCTCCATACAGTACACATGCCAGCTAGTTGTGTGGGGTGCCCAGCTCCTCCCTTACCTTGAGGTATGCGTGCACCTCCTCCACATCCCCGCCCTGGTCCTCCAGCAGCCCCACAATCAGCTCAGCATCAAACTCAGGGAAGCCCTCAGACAGCTCAGCCACCTCAGCAGCATAACGAGCCGCCGCACCCTGCGCCTGCTGCTGCTGCGGTGCTGCTGCTGCTGCAGCAGGCTCGGGGGCCTCCCCGCCTTTGCTGGTGCCTGCGTCGCTGGCAGGGCGCACATCCCCTGCAGCTGGTTCTGCTGCGGGTGCTGCTGCGTCCTTGCTGCAGCCGGCAGCCACACGCTGCCGCTTCTTGGGTGGCTGCTTGCTGCTGCTGGGCCCTGCTGCTGCCTCCTCGCCCTCATCCTCACTGCTGCTGCCGCCATCCTCCGCAGCTGCGCCTTCATCGTCTTCCTCCCCTGCATCAATGTCGGCGCCGCCGTCAGCGGCGGCTGCAGCAGCAGCAGCCTTGCTGCTGCCGGCACCGTCGCCAGCAGCCTCTGCTGCCTCTTCAGCAGCCTGGCGCCGGGCCTCCTCTGAAGTATCAACCGGGGAGGGGGGGGGGAGGCATGAGGAATTGGGGCGTGGGAGCAGCCAGTGAGTTTGCACGTAACGGTGTAACAATGTTTGAAGGTGTGGGCGTTGCGCCCATGAGCACGTAGAAGCATGGTGTGATCTGCTAAAGCATTGCCGTGGTTGGCAGCTGTGACCCCGACAGGCACAAGCGCGGGGCTTTGTGCAAGCGCACATGCACCCATCAAACCTCAGAAAGTACGCTCCTCCCCATCAACACACTGGAGCTGGAGAGAGAGGAGGCAAGCCGATCAGGTGAACGCTTTCCAATTCATTTGATGCTAATGTTAAGTTTTTCGCTGTGCGTACCCACGCCCTTATACCTAACTTCGGACTGTCTCAACTTTGGATAGTGGGTGGATTGGCTGGATGCACACTCTGTGTCAACACATCCCATGTGTGTTGACAGTGTCACCACCCACCTGATGCCTCCTGCAGGCGCCTGATGAGCTCTGCCATCTCTGTGTTGACAGAGGCGTGGCCCAGGCAGTCTGCCAGGTCCGTCTTGCAGGTGGGGCAGGGCTTGGGCACCTGCACACACAGAGACAAATACCCCAGCAGAAGCAGCAGCAGACACTGGGTGGGAGCCTCAAAATGTGCAGATGCGCCTCATGCCCATTTCACGACCAAGTGTGAGTGCAACAGGTGGCAGGTGAAACCCCGCGTCAAACCAGCAAAGCTGGCTGACGCTCCACACTTTGTTGCAACACCAAACGAATGACAGCTTCTTCTCCTTCTTGTGCAGCTGCTTGGCGGCAGAAGCACCCCATCTTGCGGTCAAGCCTGCTTAGGACCTGCTGCAGAAGTGTGAAAGCATTGAGTAGGGTGGGATGGCGCAGGCAATGCAGCGTGGTAACAAGGCACGCAGCCCCCCTTCTCACCTTGCGCACGCGCAGTGAGCGTGCGGGCTTGGCGTCCGCCAGCGCCTTGCTGCCCTGGTTCTGCGCCGCCTCTGCCTCTGCGTAGCGCCTGTCCAGGCAGCCCTTGCAGAAGTTGTGGCCGCAGGGCATGGACAGCGGCTGCTGCAGCACGCCCTTGCACAGCGAGCAGCTGAAGTCCTTCAGCAGACGCTCGTGAGCAGAGGCCTGCGAGCGTTCAAGGGGGTGGGGGGAGTGTGGAGCCTTGTCAGTAAAGTAGCCGTCCTCCTTCCCAGATTTTCCCAATAGGTGTCCTCCTCATTAGGGAGTCAGGTCAGACGGGCTTGCGCTTTATGAAGCTGCACAGGCATGTCCCGACTGCTGCGGCCCACAACCCCAGCCAGCTTGTTTCTCGAAGGCAGACACAGAGCAAGGGTCACATGACCAACCAATGTCGGGGTTGGGTGGATACTCCCTGTGCCCTGACACACTGAGGGTGCTCATGAGGAGCAGTGGTGCACAAGCACCTATGTGTGCACAGGCTGCTGCACATGGGGGCGCCGTGCTGTGCTGTGCTGTGCCAGCCTCACCTTCTTCTTCAACTTCTTGACCGCATCACCGCCGCCTGGGGCCTTCTGGCTGGCGGGTGCCTCACGTGCCCACACCCACTCACCCTTGCCCTCATCATAGTCCCTGTGGGGTGCAGGGCAGCGGTGACAAATTGTGTGAGGATGCAGAGGAGTAGTGGACAAACGGGCTTGATGACATGGAAACAGAGATGGGTACTAACAGATGGGTGCTGCCGTGCAATCTGCAGTTGTACCCTGGCATCCAGCATGGCATCCAGCACTTTGCCCCCCCCCCTCTTTTTGCCCCTATGAGCGTGGGCCTGCAGGTCTCCGCTAAGGTGCACGTCCAGCGCAAACAGCCACCATGCAGCAAAAATCCCCCCAACCTCACACGCACAAGCGCAATGCACGTCTACTCCATGTGTCCTCTATGCCACACATGTTCCAACGAATATTTGGTCACAATGACGTGTATTTGTTCGCGGCTAGTCGACACACGACTTGCCGCAAACAAATACATGTCACAATGCCCAGATATTCGTCGGAACGTGTGCGGTATAGAGGACACATGGAGTATTTCGACACGACAATACCTCGCCAAAGCACCCGCAACAGCCCCCTCCCGCAGCACCCTTCAGTGTTCCAAGCGATGGCTCACCAGAAGGGCTTGTCTCCCATGGAGAAGACCTGGCCCTGTGCCTGCTTGATCTCCTTGGCAGCCAGATCAGGGACGTCCATGCGCAGCTTGTCACCCGTCTCGTCACTGGTCCAGGGAGCAGGGGCGTTGTCACAGCGCACAAACAGATACCTGCAGCAGCAGCAGCAAACATAACTATACTGCAACAGCAAGGCTTCAGCGGCGTGCCCCTGACTGGCCACCACCCTGGCAGTGCAGCAGCAACCCGCTGCGGCAGCGGCAGATGGTGCATGCCGCTGTGCAATTGGCCTCTATGCTTGGTTGCTCCCTCCAGTGCCCCCTGTTCCTCCACCCCCGTCCTTCCCTGCAAGTTCCCATGTTGCACACTCCCTCGCCCTTTGCAACCCTCCCCGCCCCCCTCCGCCCCAACACCCCTCGGTCCCCTCCTTACCACCCCCCCCCCCATTGATGGGGAAGCTTGGGCACCCTTCCTCCTCTCACACCCCTCCTGCCACACACACCCGCCCCCTTCAGCGCCCCCCCCCAGCCCTGGGAAGAGGTAGGCCCCCACCCACCTGCACATGAGGAAGCCCTGTGCGCCCTTCTTCCTCCAGCAGCGCAGGATGCGGTAGATGCCGTCGTAGCGCACCGGCGTCTCCACGCTGGGCGCATAGCTGCTGCGCTTCTCCTTAAACGAGCGCACCACGCGCACCGGGTAGCCGCGCAGGCAGCTGATCTTCAGCGCCGCGTTCATGTTCTCAAAGGCCTGGTCAAAGGACTGAGTCTGTGTGTGTTGGGGGGGGGGAGGATGGTGGACAGGAGAGATGGTTGGCAATGTGGCAGGGCAACAAACAGGGGTTGGTTGGGTAGGAGGGGAAAGGAGAGAGAGGTGCCCAGACACAGAAGCGCTCAGTGGTCAGCGCTTGTTCACTCTCATCGCTGCTCTGGTGCTGTATCTGCTGTCAGTCAAGGTCACACTGTGCAGAAGCAGCCGTATCTGGTGGCCTTGTTGCCCCTGAGTTCCTTGTCGCCAAAGCTAGTACGGTGATCCAGAAGAGGTCGACAATGTGCACAAGCAGCAACCGCATGTAGTCACCTTGTTGGTGCGCTTGTTGCCTGACAGGTCCCTGCCGCCGCTGCCGGTGTAGAGGAACCACTCCCCCTCGTCATGGTCATCCTCGTAGCCGCCACTCAGCACCACACTCTGCAGGCAGGGCACAGGGGCAAGAGAGTGCACTGTTGGCACAAAGAAGCCGCAAAGTATGGACATTGCTGCCACACTCTGCTTGACAGCGGGACGTAAAGGTAGCGCAGCACAGGAGCAGGGCAACGCAATTGGCGTGGGTCATCTGGGGCATGCCTGGCACACAACAGAGTTAGATGCATCTCACCCAACAGTGTTGTGAGCTCACAAAAGGGAAACAGCAGACAGCAAGAAGGGAGAGGGTTGTAATGATACCGCAAATGTTACTGCTGGCGCTGACACCTGGCTAGCATTGGCGCCTTGGCAGCACCTACCCCCCCCGTGCTGATCCGCCCACGGCTGTGACCTACCTGTGCCCCGCGCGTGCTCTGCCCGGCAATGCCAGCCACGTGCGGGAAGTGTGCGCCCCACTGGCGGCAGTCCAGGCGGTCCTTCCACCAGTCACCCACTTGCACGCCCTGCACCAGCATAAGCACGGAGTGGCAGCAACACACACACTGGTCATCATCACATGTACCTGCTTGATGCGACTCAGGTGTCTACACATGCGTATGTGTGCGAGGGGGGAGGGAGCGAGCACATCCCCAGGAATGTGAGCTAGGGGGCACACGGTCTGACATATGGCGGTCGTGGCATACGCGCCGTAGTGCACGCTGCAGGCAAGAAGGCAGGCAGGCTCGGCAGCAGCAGGCCGTACTCAATGGGGCTCTTGCTCCATACCTTACTGGAGCAGCTACCCAAGGGTCAGGACGTGCCTATCCTGCACCACGCAGCCGCATAGTATGGTGCTGGCCCCCTGGCACACCATACATACCTCTGGTTGCCGGCAAGCATGCAGGGCCCCCTCCATCCTGACACCCCCCCTTAAACCCCTAGTAACACTGACAGCTCAGCACACGCTGCACTGCACCTTGCCATTGACGGGGTCGTGCTCTGGCAGGATGGGGCCAAAGTGGTCGTTGGGCACGTTGACCATGATGCGCCCGCTGGCCGCGTTGGCGCGCCCGTTGCGCACGGCACGCTCCGTGGTGAAGGCCTCTGCAGGACGGGACTCGTCTGCACAAGAGCAGGCACACACGGGTGTACATACATGAAGATGTTGGGTGTGCTGACACCATACACATCTCGATGTCAGTGTCGTTTAGAAAGCCCGCCAAAAGGCCAACAGCTTGATGGCCTCAGCAGGATAGGATGTTGTCTGAGGGAGGCTCCATGTGTCTACACATGTCAGCGCTGTCAGCGCCTGGACACGCTGACACAGCTTTACTGCTGGCTGGAGCGCCCAGGACAGCCGGTGTGATAGGCTTCTTCAGTGGATGGTCGCTGCTTGGCTGAGATGCCGACAAACAGCGCAGGAGTATGGAGAGCTGTTGTGAACCCCAACAAACCGCACCTGCAATGCGGTTGTAGGCCTTGGGGGCGTCGTTCCTGATGCCCTGCTTGGCGCAGCGGATGGCGTAGGTGAGCAGCGTGTTGATGCGCGGGTTCTCACAGAACTTAGCCGTGAAGCCGGCCCTGCAGGTGGGGCAGGTCTTCTTGCCCTGGCCCAGCCAGCGCTTGAAGCAGGCCAGGCAGAAGTTGTGCTGGCAGGGACCCTGCAGGATGGACGGGGCGGCAGGAGGGTCCATGCGCATGAGGCGTTGGTTGTCAGTGCTGTGCAATGTACTTGTATGCTGTATGTACACCCTTGCATCAGCATCTTCTAAGGCACCATCAAGCAAGTACAGATTGGTAGTGAAGGCCCCTTGCTGCTGTTTGCACGCTGCTGTGCGTGCAGAGCAGTGGCTGAGGGTGTATGTCAAGAGTCAGCCCTGCAGCCCTCACCGTGACAGGCCGCTCGCACAGGTTGAAGCAGATCACACACTTGAGGGTGTCCTCCAGCAGGTCTGTCTTGTTCCCGCCCTTTGCTGCCGCCTTCTTTGCTGGCTCCTTCTTTGCCCCATCCTTGGCTGCAGTTGGCAACAGCATTCAAAAGCAGCAGTTGAAGACAGGCAGCCCCTGTATGAGCAGGACTCAGCATGGCAGCTGCTTTTGAGCGTGCTGATGTGTGCTTGGTCGGCTGATGACATGTACATACACGTACCGCAAAGGGTGCTGCTCAGTCTGCCAGCCTGTGTATGGCTGCAACTGCTCACCTGGCTTGTCCTCCTGCTCATCCGACCACTTGCCAGACATCAGGTCCTGCCTCTTCTGTGCCTTCTCAGCATCTGACAGGGTGGTATCCATCATGATCTTCATGATGCGCCTGCGCATCTCCATCTGTGCCTTCTCTGCTGCAGTAGGCTCACTGTCCTCTTCATTGGCGGGTGGGTGCTCGTTGTCAGCTGACATGGTGGCTCGCTGACGAAACCGTCTACGGCAGGAAGGAAGTAAAAAGCAAGCACAGCCGCTGCTGACAGGTGAAGACAAGCTAGGGACGAAAGCGATCAGTTGCTCAAATTTTGAATCGGGACGTGTCGAATCCAAGCCTCCAGCAGCGTGATAGTGCTGCAGAACCACTACACGTTTAGATTACTGACCATACACAGCTGGGGCTAGAGTGGGGACGTTGACAAAGCTGCTGTGTGTGACCTGGTGATCAACCCTGAAACCTGGTGGTGCCTTCAACATGCCAGGAACTCAACTCACAACCAACACAAGAAGCAGGATGAATGCACACCGTCTGGCCTCCTCATCACGTCTGGCTCAAGCACTGCTGCATTGCCCTTGCACCCCCGCACCCCTCCCACCCTACCGCCCCACTGTCACTGCCGCCCCTGTGACTGCCAAACTACAAGCACACTCAGCCAGCAGCATGGGCAGTCTGGGTCCAAGCATCCTGGTGGCCTTTGACTTTGACCACACCATTGTTGATGGCAACACAGACACGCACGTTATCAAGGCCAGCCCTAGTGGCCAAATTCCAGACACGCTCAAAGGCTCCTACCAGCCGGGCCGCTGGTGGGTCAGCCAGTGCTTTGCAGTGATATGAACGGGTAACAATTCCTGAAATAAGGCAACAACAAAACATTGTTGGGCTGCTGTTGCTGCACAGCCTGCACACCTGCTGTGCCTTCATCAGGCAGTGTGTGAAAACGCATGGGTCACTGCTCTCAAGTGTGTCTGTGGGTGGTAGGGCCGCAACAAATCCTGCTGTGTACTGCACAGCATCCAACGTATTGTTTCCTCATTCCAACAGCCACACTGACGTCCTTACGTGATTCTTCTCTTCCTGCTGTGGTGCATCCGCTGGGTGCAGGACGGAGTACATGCAGCGCATCTTTGACCACCTGCATGCTGAAGGTGTGTCGGTGGCAGACATGCAGCGCGTCATGGAGCAGCTGCCCTACACCCAGGGCATGGAGCAGCTGCTGCAGGAGCTGCAGGGCGGCAGCATCGCAGGCCAACCATGCAGCTGCATCATCCTGTCTGACAGGTATGGAGCCCGCTCATGGAAACGAGATGCAGTGGAGCCACAGCATGCAACGGGTAATGAGCAGCAACCTCAGGAGTAACTCAGCTTTGCTCGGCGGCATCAAGCACACGGCAGCAACACGGCTATTGAACAAGTGGCACACCAATAGATTGATGGCAAATAGTAACAGGGGAGTCGTTTCAAGGCAAGCCCGTGTTGAGAGCAACTGCACTGCGGGAACCCCATGGTGTCCAACAACAGGGTTGTGCGTGTTATGGTGAGTCAGCTGTTGCTGTATCTAGTGGCTACACCTGCTTGGGCAACTTGCCACTCCGGCCACACTTGTTTGCTGCCACTGCTTGTCTTGTTCATGCAGCAACTCAGAATTCATTGACTGGATCTTGAGCAGACGGCAGCATCGAGACATCTTCAGGTGCGCAGCCGTTTGCTGCTTGGCATGTCGTGCACTGAAAGATGACTGACGTGCAGGCTGCATCTGATGTGGCATGGTGGTGTGCCTATTCCTGCCTGCTGCAGGATGCTTGCCACATAGCATTCAGAAGTGCTCACTGTGTAGCTGGTGTGCAGCCGCAGCGCAACCCACACTCCAGATACAAGCACACACGCCCATGCTAGCCTAGCATGATCCATCATCGTAGCAAAATTGCCGCCCACATGCCCCAACCATCCTCTCCCTCTGCTGTGCCTGCTGCCCGTGCTTTGCCGCAGCCATGTGTACACCAACCCTGCCTCAGTCTCAACACAAGGGCATCTGCAGGTGACGCCACATCACAACCACGCGTGTGGGGCCTGCCCCGTCAACATGTGCAAGCGCGAGATTCTGCAGATGCACCACCACAGCCTCACGGCTGCCAGCAGTGAGCCCAGCTGCATCAGGGTTGCTTATGTGGGTGATGGCAGCAATGACCTGTGCCCTGCGCAAAGCCTGGGCCCGGAGGATGTCGTTTTTGCAAGGGCAGGGTATGCTCTGGACAAGATGCTGCAGGACCCTGCCGTCAAGCACACAGTGACGGCCCAGGTGCACGTGTGGAGCAGCGCTGCTGAGATCTTGAATGTATTGCGAAAGCTTTGATTGAGTCGTTGGCACGTGGAAAGGGTGTTGAAGAGCCACAGGAGGCGGCGGTACACCTGCAGATGCATTGTTGGCAAGACAGTAGGCAATGGCTGCAGCGCATCTCCGCGTGGGCTGATGGAACAAACAGTAAGGTGCAGTAAGCACATTCATTTATTGGTTTTGCTGTCTGGCTGTTGCGGTTTGAAAGGTTACAAATTTGACAGTTGGACAGTTGGCACAGCAGCCCAGCATAAAGGTAGGCTCACGTTCGACGGTGTCTTCACGTGCAGCTCTCACAACTGTCGCTATCGCATCTCGACAGCACAGTAACACTCTCCTCACGAGCCCCTGCCCGTAACAACGCAAACGCAGCTTTCCGGCTAGCGCAAACAAGCACATTGCCATTCAAACCCATCAGCCAATCCACCCACAACATTCAGAAGCTAGCAGCGATGGCCTCCAAGGGTGTCCTGTCGTTTGTGATGCTGGCTCTGCTTGCAGCAGCTGCCACCGCACAGTTGTGCCCAACCAGTAAGTGCAAACATCGCACAGAGCCTGTTTGGTACAGCGTCAGCAGCCGTCGATAGCTTGGGGGCGTGTACTGGATGCAACTACCCCTCGATGGTGTGGTGGTGCTCGCATGTTTGATGAGGGCGCAGGCCTTGCAGTCGCCCATGTGAATGAAACGCATCGATATCTTGATGGCCCACCACTACTCGCTATGCCGGCATTCTCGAGAACAGCATTACCCAACCACCCTTGCAGCACCGTGCTGCTCTTGTAGCTGACTATACACACAGCCTGCATTGCCAGCAGTTTCCCAACACGTCGTTTGTTGCTCTCCTGTTGCTGTCACTGCCACAGCCCGCCAGAACCACACGGCATCCCTCGCCAATGCTTCCCCCAGGGGTTGCCTGAAGGAGGTTATCAATGCCACCACTGCTGGAGATGAGACCTTGGCCGCCATGATTGCCCCAGAGTGCTTCAACAAGCTCAACCTGCAGCTTGTCAACAACACAGGCGCCAAGGGCTGCCCCGACCGCACCTTCACAGGTACCTCCTGCCACACTTGCTGTAGGGGTGGTGTGTCGGGTGTATCAGGCCTTTGCTGACTTGTTTGACCTGCAGCATCCTGTCTGCTGAAGACAGCAACTTGCTTCCATACTTGCCCAACCACACGCACAACGTATCTCGTCTAGACTCCACGCCTCACTGTTACCATACAACAGCTAGGCGCCAGATGCAGCACCAGGCAATACCATCGCAACCCCAACTCAAACGCTGACCACATCCGGCTGTGTGCTGCTGCTGCTGCCTTGCAGTGGCCTTCTCTGACCAGAAGAAGTGTGCTGAGGGCTTTGACACCATTGCTGATGGCATGCTCAACAACACCAGGACAGGTGCGTGTGCATGGTGCATTGGTCATTGCGTCTGTTGGGTTGTCAGGTGGCAGGAGGGAACTAGGTCTAAACTAGGGGTGTGGCCCTGCATGCTGCACTCAACAACGGCTGTCTCTGCGGCGAATCGAACAGGCTGGTTAAGGCATGCAGGCCAGATAGGTCAAGAGCACACTGGTGTATTGGCATATTGAGTTGACGCCCAGTCTGTCTGCGCATGATGTGGCAGCAGCTATGAGGCAACAGTGAAGGCTTGCTTCAGCTGGAAGCAGTGTGCAGATGCCTCCCTCTGCTTAGTTGCACTGCTCAAGGGCTGCAGCTCTCAAGCACCGTCACTTGGCGTAGTTTGCCGTGCACAAGTGCCCACTGCACATTGTCTCCGATTGGCATCTGCTGTCAACGCTACAGTGCCTTACCAAACCTCACGCCTTCTGTTGTTTGTGTCTCTGCTTGCCCTGCCTGCTGCCGCCCCGCCCCTCTTCCACTCCACAGCTGGCCTGTTCAACGCTAGCGGTACCTTCACCACTGGCACCCCCTTCTCGGGCACCCTCAACTCCAAGAACCAGATGACAGTGTCTGTTGAGGGTAGCAAGTGTGTGCTGACCTACTCCCTGAAGGCCGTGGGCAAGCCTACCCCTGTGGACGCCGAGGCTGATGCAGCTGTTGCCGCTGAGACACCAGCTGCTACCAGGGCCCCTGCTGCTGCTAACACAACTGGTGCAAGCCCTGCTCCTGCTGCAACACCCACCAGGAGTGCCGCTGCTACCAGCAGCGCATCTGCCCTGCTGGCAGTGCTGTGCGCTGTGCTGGCTTTCCTGTTGTAAATGCAGCCTGAGGAAAAGTGTTACATGCGCTGTGATACATGCGCAGCGATGGTTGGAGTCGGGGGCCCTGAGGAAGGGCTTGTCTGTAGCGAATTGAAGCACCACTGCTGCTGCTTCTGTCAGCAGCTGGTCGGACATTTGTACGTTGCAGCACCGTCAAGACTTGCGATTGTGTGCACAGGATTCTTTGTTGCGTAATTGCTAGCACTGCAGCATCGGGGTTGCGTGGGCAGTGTAGCACTGCCGGGTACTGGAATGCTGCAGCATTGACAGCTGGGCAATGGTGATTTGAATTGCCCTTTGATTGCGCCACTGTCAGTGTACTCGAAGGAGGAACTCCGAAGAGCCTGTGGCCCTCATGCCTGCAGGGTTCAGGCCACAAGGAATGAATTTACGAAAAGGCAGATGCCAAACGAACGCCAAACGAAACCAAACGTATGTCGGACAAACCATGGAGACCATACGGAACGCATCGCGGGTCCGGGACCAGCAGTGTGCTGGGTGCAAGAACCGGTCGAACTCGCGATGCTTGCTGCTGCTGTTGAGCCAACGAGCGCATTACGTCCTCGTCATGTGCGCGATTGTATTGTAATGCAAATGGATAACGTTGAGTGTAATTAAAGGGCAGTCCGCACACATCGACCAACAACATCTCGCAGCTCGAGCATGGCATGTACAGTGCACCCCCAGTCCGCGTGGGAACATTACAAACCAAGTCGTTGAGGTACCTTTGGAAAGCATGGCAATCGCTGTGTGTGCCTGCATGGGGTACTGTGGCCACAGTGGGGTGCCTCCCAGACAGCAGACCATGCTGCCGTGCGCAGTCTCCCTGTTCAGTCGCCCTGTGCAACAACAATCTCTGAAAGCCCGTACTGTCTGTGGACACCAAGGTGGAGTGGTGAAAGCAGGGGAAAGGGGGGTGCACGAAGCACACCCCACTGGGGTCCCCCTGCTACCCCCAGTAGTGCTGAGCAGCAGTGCTGAGCAGTTTGAAAGCACGGCTGCACTGGGTCACCTCGGTTGACTGGTGACAGCGGGGGAAAGGGGGTTGCGAGCAGTTTGAAGGCATTGCTACACTGGGTCACCTATGTTGAGTGGTGAAAGCGGGGGGAGGGGCCGGGGGTGCGCTTCGCGCACCCCCCTGGGGTCCCCCCGCTCCCCCCCCCCCTGGGAAGTGCAAGAACCTCGGTTGAGTGGTGACAGCGCGGGAAAGGGGGGTGCGAGCGGTTTGAAGGTTGAGTGGTGAAAGCGGGGGGAAGGGGGTGCGCGAAGCACGTTGGGGTCCCCCCGCTCCCCCCCTGGGCGCAAGCACGTTGCACTGGGGCACCTAGGTTGAGTGGTGAAAGCGGGGGAATGTTCACCTCAAATCAAATCAAATCAAAGTTACACATGTAGCTATGAAACTCAAGAGCTCATGCCAGCCATTCACTGATATCACGGAGGTAACACAACAACCCAGAAGGATCAACATACTGAGGATCAAAATAGAGAAGCCTGACGCTTTTGTGAGGATGAAAACCAACCCATAAAATCCCCAAGCGTACTATCTAAGTGCACGAGATGGACAACCCTCCGAATGGATGCCGGGCAAAAACCTCCGTGAGGAATTTAAAAAACCCTTTGTGGCAATGTGACTTTGGGCTGGACCAATTCGGAGGCTCGGCACTAGACGGCTCTCGATACAAAAACACAGAGCTGTCGAATCAGTCAACTGTTGTCAACGCTCCACTGCTGCTGCTGCTGCTGCTGCAAAGGACTGTTACTGCTCTCTAGTGATATCAGCTGCAGGCCCAGGTGTTAACGCCATAAAGCTTCCTCCATTGGCCTCGCGCCCTGCAAGGGCGGCTCTTCTAATGTCCCAAGCGCGGAGGATGTAGTTGGCCATCAAAGGCTGGTTGAGCAGTTGGCGCCATGGGGCCTGCGTGGGGCTGGCTTGGGCATCTGCAATACAGTCTGCAATATGTGGCATGCTGCGGGGGATAGAGTAGGCAGGGCACTCCAACAGGAAGTGAGTGGGTGTTTCAGCATGTTGTTTACAGGATGGGCAGAGTTGCCTTGCATTGCGTGCAGCAGCTGTTTCCCTGTGTCTTGTATGGCTATGGAAGGCATTGAGTGAGAGGGTTTCAAGGCGGAAGTGCATGAACAGTGAAGCGGCTCTACATGAATCCAGGTGGGGAGTGGTGGTTAGAGTGTGCAGATATGTGCGGAGTTTGGGCCGCCTAGGTGTAAGCTCTCCAATGCCAAAGTCTGCCATGTACCTGGAGTGCACAGAACCTCCTAGGTTGCGGGGGGGCTGAGTCCAATAAGACCTAAGATAGTTGATTGCACGTGCTGCAACATGTCCCTTAAAGTTTGCCTTACTGACTTCTTTAGGGGTGCTAGTGTCAATGTTGTACTCAGTCAGTAGCCGCTGCATGTTCTGACCCCAAGGGTGGTACTTGCCACTCCATGCAGTGTGGATCTTGTACAGTAGTCGGTCAGTGGGTGTGTTTTCTAGATGATGCCAGTACCTAATTCACCTAGGGGTCGCACACCCCCCTGGGGTCCCCCCGCTACCCCCCCCTGGGCTGACCCCTCCTCACACTCGCACAATGGAGTGCTCAATCCTCTCCTTCGAGCCCGGTCGGAAGACCCCTTGATTTAACAGATTGATAGTGCTGTGTACTCGAAGGAGGAACTCCGAAGAGCCTGTGGCCCTCATGCCTGCAGGGTTCAGGCCACAAGAGCTTGAATTACGAGCGAGCAGACGCCAAACGAACGCCAAACGAAACCGAACGTGTGTCGGACAAATCATGGAGACCATACGGAACGCATCGCGGGTCCGGGACCAGCAGTGTGCTGGGTGCAAGAACCGAACTCGCGATGCTTGCTGCTGCTGTCGAGCCAACGAGCGTATCCCGTCCTGATTGTGTGCGCGATTGTATTGTAATGCAAATGTACAACGTTGGGTGTAATTCGAGGGCAGCCCGCACACATCGGCCAACGACATTCCGAAGCTCGAGCATGGCACAAGCAGTGCACCTCCGATCCGCGTAGCGTGGGAACATTACAACCAAGTCGTTGGGGCACCTTTGGAAGGCATGGCAATCGCTGTGTATGCCTGCATGGGGTACTGTGGCCACAGTGGGGTGCCAGTGGGGTGCCTCCCAGACAGCAGACCATGCTGCCGTGCGCAGTCTCCCTGTTCAGTCGCCCTGTGCAACAATAAGAATCATCTGTGAAAGCCCGTACTGTCTGTGGCCACCAAGTTGGAGTTGAAGCAGGGGAAAGGGGGGTGCACTAAGCACACCCCACTGGGTCCCCCTGCTACCCCCAGTAGTGCTGAGCAGTAGTGCTGAGCAGTTTGAAAGCACGGCTGCACTGGGTCACCTCGGTTGACTGGTGACAGCGGGGGAAAGGGGGTTGCGAGCAGTTTGAAGGCATTGCTACACTGGGTCACCTATGTTGAGTGGTGAAAGCGGGGGGACTGGGGTCCCCCGCTCCCCCCCTGGGCTGTGCAATACTGCTGAGCAGTTCGCAATTCGCAGGCACGGCTGCACTGGGTCACCTAGGTTGAGTGGTGAAAGCGGGGGGAAGGGGGGTGCGCAAAGCGCACCCCCCTGGGGTCCCCCCGCTACCCCCCCCCCCCCTGGGCTGACCCCTCCTCACACTCGCACAATGGAGTGCTCAATCCTCTCCTTCGAGCCCGGTCGGAAGACCCCTTGATTTGATGGCGATCCTGTCTCTCAGCACGTTTGCTGCTGTTCCTTGCAAGGTTCCTTGGGCTTTCCTCATCATCTTGACTCACCTGCCAGGCTGGCCCCATCAACAGCACTGGTTGCATTTGAGCCTGTCTAATGAACGTATGAATAGCCATGGCGCATCTATGCTTGTCACTGTGCAGCTTACTGCAGTCATCTCGCCAGAAGCCGGTGCTGTTCTGCGATGGCCGAAGCACAACTGCAGCTGAATTGCACGATCAAGTCTCGTTGCTGAGCAGAGCCCTGACAGAACAACTAAACACGTTATCAGGGGACCGCATAGTGCTTCTGGGCCTGAACACAGACACTTTCTTCATCACCCTACTGTCTGTACTGGATGCTGGTGCTGCTGCCTGCCCCCTCAACTGGAGGTGGTCAGCAGCAGAATTGGCGGCAGCCATCAGCTTACTACAGCCCAAGGCTGTGTTTGTAGACGACCACTGCATGCCTCTGGCCCTGCAGGCCTGCGCAAGCCTACCAGCACCCAACAGCGGCCCTCCTGCAGCGATCGTGCGCATGTCTCCCAGCACAGCATCCGACCAGCACAGCCACGAGCACATCATCGGTTCGCTGAGCATGCAAACGCTGCTGCTTCGGCAATCCCAGGCAGCTGCTGCTGGAGCAGCAGCACACCAGCAGGCAGCACCCCCACCGTGCAGCTACAGCAGACCAGCAGGGGCGATACCTGCCCCTGCACCCCAACAACAGTACCAGCAGCAGCACTTGCAGTCACCTGCACCACGACTACAGCTGCTGCACCCCGGCCCGCAGCAGCCAGCACTTGTCGTGTTCACTTCCGGCACCACCGGTGCCTCAAAAGGTGTGATGCTGACTCACACAAACCTCACCCACCAGTCCCTTGCCAAGCTAGCAGTGGTGCAGTACAGCGCAGCTGACACATACATCCATATGGCACCGCTGTTTCACATCGGAGGCTTGAGTTCGGCATTTGCTGTGCTGATGGCAGGCGGGGCGCATGTGCTGATGCCAAGGTATACCCCTGACAAAGCCCTGCAGCTCATACAGCAGCACAGAGTGACGTCACTCATTGCGGTGCCAGCCATGATGCAAGACCTCACTGCAGCAGATGCTGCTTGGGCTGCTGCTGCTGCTGCTGCTGCTGCTGCTGGTGCTGTACATAGCCAGCAGCAGCAGCAGCAGCAGCTGTCGAGCCTTCAGCGGGTGCTTGTGGGTGCGGGAGGCATGCCGCTGCGGCTGCAGCACGCTGTTGCAGCGCTGTTCCCTCAAGCCACCCTGCAGACAGCCTACGGCATGACGGAAGCAAGCAGCTCTACAACATTCGTGTCAGTGCAGGAACAGCAGCAGCTCATGGCCACAGCAGCAGCAGCAGCAGCAGCAGCAGCTGGTGAGGGGTCTAGCAGCAGCTCGGGGGCAGCTGCAGGGGTATGCGTGGGCAAACCGGGGCCTGGCATTGCCGTCAGGATTGATCCGACTGCCCTCCCCAGCAGCAGCACCAGCAGCAGCAGTAGCGGCCAGCGGCATCAGCATCACCACCACCTTCAGCAGCAGCAGCAGCGCCAGCAGGGTGAGGAGGGTGCTGGTGTCGCTGGTGCGGCAGCAGGTGTTGTTGGTGAGGTGTGCACGCGGGGGCCCATGTGATGCTGGGCTACTGGCGGGACCCCCAGGCCACCAGAAGGGCCCTGAGCGCCAGTGGCTGGCTGCACACAGGTATGTGTGTTGAAGCGGGGGGGGGGGGGGGGGTAGGGGTGCTCCATATGCATGCATGCATGCCCTGTGTCTACTCTATGTGAACGGTATGAATGGCAGTGGCTGGCTGCACACGTGACAACAACCCTTTCATCATGTCTGGGGCCTTTTTGTGCCGATGTGCCACATCAACAGTGTGAGTTACAAAAGGCTGACAGAATGGCTGTCCCCTTGTCATCCAAACATCGTATCTCTTCCCTCTTGTTTGCTTGCCAGGTGACCTCGGGTACTTGGATGCTGCCGGTAACTTGTGGCTGGTGGGCCGGTTGAAGGACATGATCAAGTCGGGGGGTGAGAACGTCCACGCGGCAGAGGTGGAGGGCGTGCTGCTGTCACACCCCGCCATCTCTGCTGCAGCAGTGTTTGGGCTGGACCACGAGCGCCTTGGGGAGCAGGTGGCGGCGGCTGTGGTGCTGCAGGCGGGGTGGACATGGGCTGATGCTGGCAGCGTCATGCCTCTAAAGCCACAACAGCCGTCAACAATGCAGCCAATGCAGCAGCAGCAGCCACAGCCACAGCCGCAGCCGCAGCCGCGGCAATTACAGCAGCAGCCACGGCAGTTACAGCAGCAACCACAACAGTCACAGCAGCAGCAGCAGCAGCAGCAGCAGCAGCAGCAGCAGCAGCAGGGGCGTGCTGTATCGGCTGCCGGTCTTCAGCAGCATTGCAGGTCTGTTGGTTTGTCGCCCTACAAGCTGCCGCGGGTGGTGGTGTGCACCCAGCAGCTGCCGCTCAATAGCAGCGGCAAGGTTTTGAAGCTGGAGCTCAAGCAGCAGGTGCAGGCCATGCTGGCAGCAAGACAGTCCTGCAGCGGCAGCAGTGGCGGCAGCAGTAACAGCATAGGCAGCGGCAGCAGTAGCTTGTTAAAAGCAGCTGCTGGGATTGGTGAGGTGTTGCTGCACAGCAAGTTGTGAGTTGCGGTTGCGCACACTGTGTGTAGTGTTCAGGAGCTTGGACACTGTAACATACACAAGGTGCAAGCCCTGTTGGGTTTTGCAGTTGCAAGTAGCAGCCGCCACGTTGTGGTTGGCTTTGATGGTTGCTGATCTGTGTGAGATGATTGTCACTGATCTGTGCGAGTTGAATCTATGAGTGTGATGTGCTTGCAAGCAAATTGTTTGTGGGACCTCATCTGACTGGGACACCTGACAACAGCGCAAGATCCCTGGTGTGTGGCCCTAGCATGTAGCGTGCGGCATGCTTGAGGACATGACCATTGACACCGCATTGTTGTCGCATGTCAGAATCACAGGTTTGCTTCTGCTACCGACGGTGTTGCAGAGATTGATCTAAGATGCATGATGCATGCTATCTCAGCTTTTGACACAGGTGTTGTGACTCAGCTGCCAACAAGCACACCAGAGACGCAGCCACAGAATGATCCTGACTCAGAAACTGCCTGCTGATGCCGCACACAACAATGCCACCACACCAAGTTACAGTCACACACCCAATACTGTATATTGGTGACATATGTTGTCACGGCATTACATGCTGCCATGCACATCATGCAAACCTGGACCCAGGTGCCAACAACAGCCCAGCAAAGGTCATACAACCAGTATGCTTTGAAGCGAACAGAGAACCATTCACTTTGCCGGCTGAGCTGGCAAACAGCGCAGCCTGCAGGAAAAGCAGACAGACGGCCCTAGCAGGCCAGATGCTGTACTATTGGGGAGTATGTTACATGGACATTTTCGCCAAACAACAATGGCATTGCCCACCAGGATCGAGCCAGGTGAACCTCATAAGTTGTCTCCCCTGCGGTGGTTTGCACCACCTACACCGGTTGACCAAAGAAGGCAGAACCACCAGAATTGCAGCAAGTGCCAGCCATGCTAGGAACCTATTGTGTGCAGAGATGAGGGCAGGCAACTATACCAGTGTGGACACAAGAAACAGAACAAAGTCAGTCAAATACCCATAGTAAGGCCAAGCAAGCGTGCTCTGCGCACTTTCATTTTGTACAAAGTGTGTGCCAGGGCCGACTGTTCGGCATGTTGAAACACAGTAGCAACACAATCTTGGTCACCCAACTGGACTGAAGCCGGGTCAGCAAAGGCTGGGCAGGCGGTGCGCAGATCATCATACACGGGACATTCAAGAATGAAGTGCTTTAGATCTTCAACATTGTTGCTGGTGCCAGTACGGGCCAGCACAGCAGCGCGGTTGGCCAGCGAAGCGTCCTGACCAGAGCACAAACGACAGATGCGATCCGCCCTTGGGACAGACTCCCTACGCTTGCGACCCTGCTCAATTTCAAGATGTGCAGAGCCAACACGCAACTGCGCCAGGTTTTGTGCCACGTTGAAAGACAAGCACAACTTCATATGCGGGGCTGCATGGTCTCTAGAGAAAGGATCAAAGCCAGGGTCAAGAGGGTATACCCATGCATGGTGTGTAAGCCTGTGAATGCCGGCAGACGGTGTTGGGTCATCCAGCCACTGCATGCGGCTGGCGGTTGGTGATATTCCATGCACGTGGCTTTGGTGCAGTGATGGGTGTTGGGTGTATGTGGTGGTGGTTCAATGTAATCTTAGCTGCACAGGGCAATCTGGCTACCGGTGATCTGTCGGTAGATCAATCCAGCATGGACAAGATATGGCTATGTCTGCTGCTGTTGGTTGCGATCTCTGAAATAGTTTATAGCGCTCCCATACCAGACGACTGCGAGGAGAAATGGTTCGAGCAGAGGCTGGACCACTACAGGCAAGTCCCACCACACTCAATGGGTCCGCACAGCATGTTGGTGGGTGTCAGACACAGCGTATTGAGACCACAACTGGTGTATGTCATGCCACACTAACTCAGATTCACCTCAGAAATTTGTGATGGCCAGACGTTGACGTGGGTAGGTCGAAATGTGTGTGGGGGGGGGACTGGGCCTGTGACAGGTGGCACGGCTATCCTGAGCCGACTTTCAAGCAGCGATACTTCGTCTGTGCCGAGCACTGGAAGGACACGCAAGCTGGACAGAAGGGCCCAATTTTCTTCTATGGTGAGAGTGGGATTGTGCCTCCTGCTTTTTGCCCCCCCCCCCCCTGAAGCCCAGACCTTGCCCAAGGCAAACTCTGGAGTGCACCCATGCAATGTCGTACAGCATCGTGGTGCTTGTTGCAGTGCACACCAGATCTGGAGCTGAGGCCTGCAAGTACTTGTAGGATGCTGCTCCCCAGCCACACCGCTAAGAGGTGCCTGTGTGTGCTGCAGCTGGCAACGAGTGTAACAACGAGAGTCCAGTCACTGCTTACATGAAGTCCGCAGGATTGATGTTTGAGAACAGGGAGTCCTTTGGAGCACTGGTGCTGTTCATAGAGGTAAGCAAGACGCTTGACAGGTACCATCCATGTCACTGCCATACTTGCCAGCCTGGAGCACAAATCAGCTTGCAAAACACACATCGTGCATGTGTTGAGCCGCACACCACAGTCAGAGGGGACGCGCACGAGCATACATGTCCATGAGGTGTTTGGCGGGAATATATGTACCCGCTAGGCAGACAGCTGTCACTGGGCCAGCTAGATGTCCACCACCGGGGCAGCTAGGCAGACAGCTGTCAGCCCCTTGGTACTCCGTGAGGTGTGCGGCGGGAACATGTGTAGCGGCTAGGCAGGCAGCTTGTCTGGTGGTGAACTGCAGGACCATGTGCCCTGCTTTCCTGAGATGCGCCTTGCTGCTGCTGGTGGTGCTGCGATGCCTGCATGTGTTGTTACCGCGCTGTTGCTGCAGCACCGTTACTATGGGGAGACTCAGCCATTCCAGGAGCAAGGTGGGACCGGACGCAGCAGCTGTGACACAGCACAGCACAGCATCATCCAGAGCCTGTTACCTGACACTGAGCACTTGAGACAGAGGGCAACACTGTCACTGCTGTTCCACAGCATCCTTGCTGCAAGCATGCGGGGATTCTTACCCATACTATTGCACAACAAAGCACACTGGGGCATGGCTTGCCTAGCACACATGCACATGTGGTGCACCAGTCACAGGACCAGATTGGGACAGTCACAGCCGCGGCTTGTCCTGCCGTGCTGCTGCCCCCCGTGAACCCAGCTGCAGCTGCTGCTCCGTCACCAACCCCGCCAGCCCCTTCCCATCAAGCAGCTGGTGCTCCAACAGCCAGCTGTGGAACACCCACAGCCTGTGCGAGATGGAGAGGGCTGTGTAGCTGTGCTGCATGATATTGCTGCTTGCTACAAGCTTGCATGCTGCACCTGCAAGTCCTCTCATGTCCAACAACGCTACTGAAACACAGCACTGCGCAGCCAAGCTGGCCCTGTCTGCTTCAGACATGCGCCGACCATAGCTCTGCCTACTTGGATGCAAAAAGTGCTGCCCCCGCTGCACAAGCAACCCCATGAAACGCTCATCAGCGTACTGCAGCTGTGCACAAGCCGTGGCTGCTTGGCTCACTCCAACATCATTGCACCGTGGCAGCCACGTTGGCGCTGCAGCAATTGCAGTGCGTAACCATTTTTCGTCCTTGACCTGCAGCACTCCCAATGCCCACATGTCGTTGGTGGTGTCCTGAGATGCCCAACTTGACAGCGTTTTCAGCTGTACACCTGCTAGCAGCTGGCGAGCATGCTCCTGCGCTACGGCTGTTGTCACAAGTGGTGACGACCCTGTGCACGTGCGGGCTAAACCCACCAGCACATTAGCCACAGCCTGGGGGACCCCATTGACAGCCACTGTCAGCAGCAGCTGTGGCGCCAGCAGCTGCTGCAGCAGCTCCTGGGTAACCTTTGCCTTCCACCCAGGGGTAATGCTGAGCAGTCCCAACGACCAGATGACGTTGGCAACAGCCTGCGGTGCAGCTGCTGCCAGCACAGCTGGGTGCAGGAAGGCTTTCAGCAGCAGCAGCAGCTCGTCAGGCTGCGGCTGCTTGCGCAGCTTGGCACATGCATACATCACACTCGAGAGCTCCTGTGGCTGCACGGAAGGCACCCCACCAGCACCTAGGTCTTTTTCAACGAGTTCAAGGAACCCCCGCCAGGTTTCAGCCCAGACGGGGTGCTCAGCTCTGCCTAACTTGCTGCAGGCCCATAGGACATTGGCGCACTGCCGCTGTTCTGCCTCAGGGAGCCTTTTCAGCCACACTGCAGCCAGCTTGCTGAAGAAAGGACTGCGCATGCTGCTGCCGCGTTGCTTGGCATACTTCACCAGAGCCGCAGAGGCATTGATGTAGTCAAAGCTGGCGCCGTACTCAATGAAGACCGTCTCCAGCTCTGGCACACTGTCACAGCTGGTGATTTCCCCGTTGATGACTACTGACAAGCCACTTATGCTGCTGCTGCTGCTGCGTTCTTCGGGCTGTGGGGTGCCTCTGGCCCACATCGGGCGGCTATTGCAGACAACTGCCTTCCTGCAGGACCTGCTGCTAGTGCTGGTGACGGTGTCGGCAGGGGAGCAGCTGCGACTGCTGGTGTCGCCACCATGACAGCCTGAAGAGCTTACCCTAGCGTGTGCTGCAGCCTGAGACAGCACGGGACCACGAGAAGTAAGTCGTTCCCTGCTGCTACAGCACAGATCTGGACGACGCAGCAGGGAGAGCATGGTGACGGGTGCAGCGTGCGTGGCACAGGACTGTTTGTCAGTTATAGCTCAAGACGTGCATGCATCTGTAGTGAGTGAGCATGACCAAAGCATGTCCCGGCAGTAACCGTGCCACGGTTTGCCGTCCGGACTTTGAGCACAGGGTGCAAGAACGATCTGCATTAGTGACGAATTGTTCATAATCATTATCATGTATGCTCAGGTGTCCTAACAAGGTTCACATGTATGAACAGCTGGCGCCAATGTGGATTCGGCGGCACCCAATGCTCGTTGCAACATGTTTGACTCATCCGAATACACTTATGTGTGTTTTCTGCTCTATTGAAGCGCACACCTTGCTTCAGCTTATGCTTATGCAATAGGCAGCCAAGGCATGGTTGTGCCAGGCAACCTGCCGCGCTGCCATGCTGCTACATCAGCGGTGTTGGCCATCTTGTACTTCCTACCCACACCTGCAATTGATGCAACTGATCAAGGTATAGCTGTCGTCACTTTCGAGGGTTTCGATGCAAGCCCAGATGCAGTGGGTCTCTCGCCAGGTCATGATGACCTCAGGGCTCTGCTCCCTGCTCACCGCATGCGCGCAACACTCCTCCCTTCCATTGCACAGCGTCCTCATGCGCCAAACAAGCCCAGCATTTATACTACCCTGGACGGCTGCAATTTTGGCTGCCCCTGACTCTCACAGCACCTCCACCCCCACTGCTGACAGCACATCGTCAACTTCATCGGATTACAAGCATCAATAATGTCAAAAGAACAAGCAGCTATAATGCTACAGTTGGGTTGGTGCGTGCCCAGGCTCCCGCAACCATTGTCTGCAGTCCACATGACCACTTCAAGCCCAAGCGGTACATGTAGACACACCGGCATTGACAAAAGTGAGTAACCCTCCTGGCAGCACCCATTGGATTATGAGGTGCTGCAACAGCCCAAGCGCGTACAGTGAAGTAACCGTACGGCCAATTGGTCTGCATACAATTGTAGCAGGCTTGCAATTCAGTAAGGTTCACATGAGCACGCTGACCCCATCATGGCATGCAACAGTGCACACACCGTAAGACAACCTTCCTTGTATGTGAATATCTATTGTACCTGGCTGGCCTGTTGTCGAATATCCTGAGGGCCACTGTAGCCTGCCTTGCCAGTCAGTGTTGAAGCACCTCCACCACCACACTGGGACAACACTGCAAATGTGGGGGGGCGGCAGCATGGCAGCCCAGAGTCTGGGCCCCAGACCGTTGACACCCTAATCTCTACCAATACCTAGTAGGTTATTAGTGGTGCTACCACTTGGCATAGAAACTGCAACATTGCTCGCTGTGATGCTGAAATGTCCTCACCCCTAAATGCAATGTGTCAGTCAGCCCTGTGGGGGTGACTAATGTGACATGTTACACAACACAAGGTGCAGCGAACCGCCACAAAGTCGTAAGAAAACCTCAAATGTCTGATCACCAGGTGTCCAACTGACTACAGTTGCAGCCGCACACCTAGCTGTTCTACCTCTTTCTGTCTCACCAGTGCCACACCACCCCTCCCTCGAGTCCAATGATTGCACTGCACCAGGTCAAGCTGAGATAACCTTGGGCAGCGCTTTTAGAGTACAGCAGCTTCACGTGGCAGCATGGCGACGCCCATGGCCGTGGATGTGGGGCCGCAGGGCTGTATCTACAACTATCATTACACAGTGCACCAGCCTACTGCTGTGACTTATTGCGCAGTGGGCAACTTCACGAGCGCTACAGACGTAAACCTAATTATCGGGTACGATTGCGTGTGATGGAAGGGGTGTCGGCAGCTGCTTAAGCGGGTAACCCGCCCATTTGGTGTTTGATCGCAGCTGATCTGTGTGCCTTGTGTGTTGTGTTGTGTTGTGTTGTGTTGTGTTGCAGGCGCTCGACACATCTAGACATCCAGGTTTTGACCCCTGAGGGCCTCAAGGTGCGCTGCAGGAGGACAGCAACAGTGCAGATGCAGGCAACAGCAGCAGCTGCGGATACCACACTATTCAGATTCAGAGCGGCAGCCGACGGCCAAACTGAGCCTTCGAAGCCATGATAGGCAGCCTAAAGGATAGGATCTTGTGATGAATTGCAGAACAGCAACAGCACAAGCAGCAGCAGAAGCAGGCTGACGCTGCACGGCTACCTCCGCTGCCCTGGTGTGGTGCATTTGCTGCCTTGGACCCTTCAGCAAGGAATTCAATGCTGCAGCAAGCTGCAATTGCCACAACAGTCCCTGTGTGACTGAAGTGGCGCCCACCACCAACATCCTGCCCTTGCCGCATGCGTGTGTGGTGCTGCTTGATGCCCATGGTTTTCCTGCCCTGCCCTGCCATGCTGTTGCCTGTCCTTGCCTGGCCTGCAGAGTCTACTGACCAGCCCGCTGTATGGCGTCATTTCAGCACTTAAGCTGTTCAAACCAAAGGTGTGTGGCGCAACTGGCGAGTAGTGCAGCTCGAGTCAGCAGGCGATGATGCATTGTGGTGGTGGTGGTGGTTGATGTTTGGTTTGCATGGCCTTTGCATGATGCAGAGGGGGCACCATGAGTTTTTCGGCACACATTTCTTTGTCTGGTGTTTGGTGTGTGAACACACAGGATGCTTGGAGCACACCTGGACTCTGGTCATCATGCGTGCGTGGGATGTTATGCCCTGTGCCAGCCTAGCAATCTGGTCATAAAGCATGTATGCAATGGTGCCCGCCTCTCCGCAGGGTCTCGTCGTGGGCTCCCCGTTGCACGTCATCACCTCACAACCCACACCACCATGCATGGCCCAGGTCTAGCTGGCATGGGACATGGTGTGGCACTGATGGTAATGCCACCAGCAACCTCGTCATCCCCCGTGCCAGCCCAGGACTGTGGCCGCCACATGGCATCATGGGCATGTGGCATGTTTGGATTGCACCCCACCACCCTCCACCCCCCCCCCTTGCCCACTTTCCCCCCCCCCCCCCCATTGCACAACCAAACACACAGTCTTCCCATGCTTTTGCCGGTCCAGGCGCTGGGCACCTCCTGGACTAGGGGTGTTAGGGTCGTCTCCCATCAGTGTGAGGCTTGACCTCGGGCTCCTGGCAGCCGGGTTTACTTGGCTGTTGTGTGTGTGGCCAGCCGGTGGGGGTCCGCCCCCCCTGAACCTCACTCAAATCAACAGTTTGTGCGTGAATTCACCCCCCCCCCCCACACACACACACACTGTTCCCCCTCCCCCCCTCCTCCCCCCCCCCCACACACACACCACACCCAGGCTGGTGGCAAGGACCTGCTACTCATTCTCACTGAGCACTACAAGTTTGCAGTGCTGGAGTACACCACAACAGGTGGGTGACGGGGTTTGAAGGGGGGGGGGGCTGTGGTATAGTGGCTGAATGGTGTCAGCACTAGGGAGTGTGTGCAGCCTCAACATTAGAATTGTATGGAAGGAACTTGCTTGCTGAGCAAGCTTTGTCACCAAGCCGTCAACCACATAGTCGTGTGGTGGTGTGAGGGTTCAGGGTTCAGAGCTGGACTCAAACCGTTGCCATCCTGATTGACACGGCAGAAGTCTCATTGCGTGATGTCTCCTGTGCTGCCAGTTCCAGGTTCCTCAGCTCTCCTTGTGTGCATGTAGTGACTGTGTGCTGAGCAAGTGTGCTTCATATATCGTCAGTATGCTTGCGATGTGTGTCCTCCTGTGCTTTCAGGTTCAGGTCCTGAGTTGGTGACTCGTGCGTGTGGTGATGTGAGGGATGCTATAGGGCGGCCTGTGGAGGCTGGACAGCTGGCAGCGGTGGACCCTGCTTGCAGGTGCATCGCACTGCACCTCTACGACGGACAACTCAAGGTTAGGGGCAAGGGGATATGGTTCCGTTGGGTGGGTGCGTGGGGTGCATGTGTGTGTGTGTGTGGGGGGGGGATCAGGTGGTGTGCAAGAGAAGTGCAGGGGGTGGGGGGGGTGTTTTTGGAGGGGTGGGCGGCAGGTGGGGCAGCTGCCTGCTTTGGACCCGGCATGCAGGTGAATTGCACTGCACCTGTACGATGGACAACGCAAGGTGAGTGTGGGGTGTGTGTGGGTGTTTGGGGGGGGGGGTGAAAGGAGGAGGTGAGAGGGGAGGTGGTGCAAGGAAAGAGGGAGGGGTGGATGAGTCGAAGGAGGGGAGGATGAAGGAACCATGGAAAGAGAGGGGTGGTGGTGGTGCGGGGGAAATTGGGTGTGTGTGTGTGTGGGGGGGGGGGGTCGCCAGCCGGGTGCTAGCAGCTGTAGTGAACAGCGTTGTGAAGCGCTGCTGGTGCATTGCATCGCAACCTACGACGGACAGCTCAAGGCAAATTTGGGGGGGGGGGGTGTCCGCTAGGGACCGGGAGGAGACCAGGGGAAAGGATGGGGTTGCAGGGAGAGGCGGAGGCGCCAAGAATGCTGCCACCAATCAGACTCTGCTTGATGGGCAGCCCACACATACTTCAGTGGGTGGTTTGGGGGCAGCAAGGAGGGATGGGGGGCGCAGTGACTGGCAGGGTGCCTTCGTGAGGCCAGCAACGGCTGTGGCTGCCTGCTGCAGCTGTGGTACCTGCAGCTCATAGGTCCCGCGCACTGTAGCAGTGGGCTGGACTTTGAGCTGCAGGTTCTGCAGCAGCAGCTGGCAGCTGCCGCTGGCCCTGCCGATGTGAACAGGGGGGCAGGCCTGTTTGAGAAGGAGTGTGTGCGCGTGCTGTGCGGGTGTGTAGGCGTGCGTGCGTGCGCACGCGTGCTTTAGCCCCGGGGGCGAGGGGGGCGCCCGCTGTGTCACATGTGAACAAGGGCAGTGTGTCCAGCGGCTTCGCTAGGCACATGACAGGCGATCAAGTTGAGGATTTTTTGTTCTGCTGTCTTGAGAGGGGGTTTCAGTGACGGAGGGTAGCAGCTGCTATGGCTGCCAGCTGCAGCTACAGGGCCTGAAGCTTAATCTCCATGCCTGCATTGGCAGCTGCAAGGATGTTGAGCTGCACTGGTGACTTCCAGCCTCATTGTTGCAGTGCATGTGTAAAGCACTCTTCAAGGGAGGGGCAGGTGTGCAGGTGTTTAGGGGTCACGGAAGGCGCGGGGGGTGGGGTGGGGGGGGGGGCTGGGTGGAGGAGGTTGGGAGATGGTGCCAGGTGAAGGGCTGGCAACAGCGCTGACGCTGCAGCAGCCAGGTCATGCAGCTAGGTCAGCTTGCTGCACTGCCAGCAGTGGGGCCATGTCAGTGGGGTCGAGCCCGGGGGGGGGGGGGGGGGTGGACTGGAATGGTGCCAGGTGCAGGCCTGACAACAGCATTGATGCAGCCAGGTCATGCAGCTAGGTGAGCTTGATGCATTGCCAGCAGTGAGGAGATCTCAGTGGGGCAGCATGGCACTGCATTGAAGTCTTCCCTGGCACACACCCCGAGATCAGGGGGGCAGGGGAGGAGGCAGGGGCAGAAGATGTATGGGGGTTGTGGTGCAAGGGTGCATATAGGGGGAGGAGGAGGTGGGGCTGATACTCGCCAGCTGCTGCTGTCAGTCCCGCAAGCGCTTCATCCTCACTGTGCTTGCAAGGTACTTCTTGCCCAGCAAGGTGCCCCTTGCTCAGCCAGTGAGGCATTGAGCTTGCCGTTCTGACAGCAGCAGCAGCAGCGGTTCCGTCACCATCCCTTTACAACCAACTATGGAAGTTTATGATTCAGACCACTCATCCAGAGGGGCAAGGGGAAGCCAGGGGGAGGGGGTGGCTTGGTACCCCCCCCCCCCCCCCCGTTGCTCTGCACTTTCAAGAGCCAATGCAAAGTCAACACGGGACTGAGGGAGGGGTCCAGATTCACCGGAGGTTAGGGCAGAGGATGTCTGTGAATTGTGTTACATGGGTGAACAAGGGGAGGAAGAGGTGGGACGGGCCGATACCTGCCAGCTGCTGCCGTCAGTCCCGCAGGCATAGATAGCTTGCTGTGCTTGCAAGGTGCTTCTTGCTCAGCAAAGTTGTTCTTGCTCAGCCGGCAAGGCATTCAGCTTGCTGGCCCGGCTGTTCCGCGACTGCCACTGTGTCCCTTCACGTATCAAACCATCAAAGTCCATGAATTATGGTTCAGGCCAGTCATCCGTGGGGGCAAGGGGAAGCCGAAGAGGGAGGCGGCTTTGCCTTGTACCCTCCCCCTACCATTGCTCTGCACATTCTTGGGTGGCTAGAGGGGGCAGTGTGCTTGTGTGTGCTTGAGTTGTGTTGTGTGTGTTGATGAGTTTGAGGGGTGCAGGAGGTATGAATAGGTTGTGTGATTCAACAGTCAGCACCTGCCTGATGCTGCTGTAGCAGCTACTGCAGACCTCATGGGCTTGCCCTTGGTTCTGCATGGGACTCACTGCTCAGCAGAAAGGCTCTTGCTCACCCGGCAAGGCCATCAGGCTGCAGGCACTGCAGCAGCAGCAGCAGCTGGCAGCGGCGGCGGGCATCACACCGGCACTGGACATTCACTGCTGTGTGGGATCATCCATATTCATCGGGATCAGGGGGTGGGGGCAGGGAGGGGGCGTCCTCATGGGGGCAAGATATGGAGGTTCAGTGCAGTGCTACTATTTACTATTCACTTCCCCTGCATGGAGGGAACAGCGGATGGAGGGTGTGTATGTGTTTGGGGGGGGGTGTCACTTGCAACTGTGACGACTTTCAGGGTGACTGTGGTGACTTCCAGCCTCATTGCTGTGGTGCATGTGTAAAGCACTGTTCAGTAGAGGGGCAGGTGGGCAGGGGTCACTGAAGGCGGGGGGTGGGGCTGGGGGCAGGACGCTGACGCGTGATACTAGCGCCCTGACGTACTAGCGCCAACCGCAAGGACTCTGCATGCTTGAGTGCGCAATAGTCTAGCATACAATCTACTACTTCTACTGAGGCTGTCATGCACACTAGCTAGCTGGCATGTTGCATGTCATGCTGCTTTGCTGCGGACATAACACAGGTTGGGGGTTTGTGCCAGGTGAAGGGCTGGCAACAGCATTATTGCAGCCAGGTCATGGAGCTCAATGCGCTTGCTGCACTAGTCAGTACTGCCAGCAGTGAAAATTTCTCAGTGGGGCAGCATGGCACTGCATAGAAGTCTCCCTTGCACACACCCTGAGATCAGGGGGGCAGGAGGAAGTAGGGGCAGGGGGGGGGGGGTGCCACAAGGGTGGCTGTAGGGGAGGAACAAGGGGCCGATACTTGCCAGCTGCTGCTGTCAGTCCCGCAAGCTTGATGTTTTTGCCTGGGTTGTGCCAGGTACCACTTGCCCAGCAAGGTGTCCCTTGCTCAGCCAGCACGGCATCAAGCTTGCAGGCCCCTCAGCAGCAGCAGCAGCAGCAGCAGCAGCAGCAGCACTCCCGCAACCGGCGCTTCGTGCCTTCACGACCCATCATGTAGTCCGGTGGTGGCATGTATGATTCAGGCCTTTGATCCAGGGGGCAAGGGAAGCCCGGGGCGGAAATTGTAATTTCTAATACCCTACCCCTACCATTGCTCTGCATTTTCTTGAGCGGCTAGAGGGGACTGCTTGTGCTGGTGCTGCAGACAGAGAACGTGCATCTCACCGCCAATCAAGCCGATGGAAAGGGAAGTCAAATGTCAATTTGTGTGTGTTGATGTGGTTGAGGGGTGCAGGACGTATGGATGGATGTTGTGCTGCAACAGACAGCACCTGCAGATGCTGCTGTGGCAGCTCCTGCAGCCTTGCATGGTCCTGGCTTGTTCTGCAGGGTATTTATTGCTCAGCAGGAAATACCCTTGCTCAACCGGCAAGGTCATCAGGCTGCAGGCACTGCAGCAGCAGCAGCAGCAGCAGCCAAGCAGCGGGCAAAACGGGAAGGGGGAGGGGTATGCTCAGGGGGTGTCGTCTCAATACAGTGCCACTGTGCCCAAACCAAGTCCCCAAGGGGGATGGGAGAGCAGGTGTATGTGTGGGTGGGGGGGGGGGGGTGGGGGGGAGGGGGAGGGGGAATAGTATTGGGGGGTTCGTGCGTGCGCACGTGTGACTGGCCAGCATTGGCACTGCAGCGTGGGGACAGACAACTCCAGGCGGCATGCATGTGAGGCATTCAAGGTACAGCAGATGCACTGCAGAGGAATGGCAGGGGGTGGGGGTGGGGTGAGGTGGTGGGATGAAGGAGGTGGTGTCAACTCAACTGACAACAGCTGCTGTGGGTGGCACCTGCAGCTGCAAAGCCTCTAGCTTAATGTTCGGCTCCATCCGAGTGGGCCAGGATGTCCAGCAGGAGGTTTAGCAGTGAGCAGGGGCTGCCGCTGCATCTGTGTTGGCTGAGGGGTAGCATGAGGAAGTGGGAGAGGGGTTAGTGGATGGAGTGGGGGGGGGGGGACTCGCAAATGTGGATTTGGCGGGGTTGTGAGGGGGTGGAGAGGATTGGAGGGCAGACTAGGGGCAACGAGAGTGGTTGCAGGGTATAGGGGAGGCACCAAGTGCACTGCACCCTTGTTTGTAGACAACCGCATCACATACTCCTTGTGGGGAGGCGAAGCAGCAATGAAGGGGAGGAGGGGAGGCAAAGGTTGGGGGAGAAAGGGGAGGCTGCAACTGCCGTGGCTGGCAGCTGCAGCTGTGGGTCCTGGAGCTCAGCTCCCTCCAACATCAGCAGTTGGAGGGATTTTGAGCTGCAGGCCCTGCAGCAGCAGTTGGCAGCCCTGCTGCCCCCTGCAGAGGTGTACTTTTGGAAGGGGGGGGGGCAGTGACAGCAGCAGTGGGGAGTATCTAAGCAGTGTGCGTGTGTGTATGGGGGGAAGGGGGGGGGGCACTTGGTGAGGGCCAGCTACGTGGCTGTCAGCTGCAGCTGTGAGGCCTAGAGCTCGTAGTCATGTTCAACACGTGCAGTTGGAAGGACTTTGAGCTACAGGCCCTACAGCAACAGTTGGCAGCCCTGCTGCTGCCTCTTGCAGAGATGAAGGGGGGGTAGTGGGGAGTATGAGAGCAGTTTGTGTTTGTGTGTGGTGGTGGGGGGGGGAGAGGTGGTGAAAGTGAGGGCCAGCCACGTGGCTGGCAGCTGCAGCTGTGGATCCTACAGCTCCAAGGTGTTGTCCACTCCAAGCACTTGGAAGGCCTTTGAGCTACAGGCCCTGCAGCAGCAGTTGGCAGCCCCCACTGCCCCCTGCAGAGGTGACCCGGGCGGGGGGGGGGGGGCAGCAGTATTGAGTATGAAAGCGCAGTGTGTGTGTGTGTGGGGGGGGGGGGGGCACTTGGTGAGGGCCAGCCATGTGTCTGTCAGCTGCAGCTGTGAGGCCTAGAGCTCCAAGGTGTTGTCCACTCCAAGCACTTGGAAGGCCTTTGAGCTACAGGCCCTGCAGCAGCAGTTGGCAGCCCCCACTGCCCCCTGCAGAGGTGACCCGGGCGGGGGGGGGGGGGGCAGCAGTATTGAGTATGAAAGCGCAGTGTGTGTGTGTGTGTGGGGGGGGGGGCACTTGGTGAGGGCCAGCCATGTGTCTGTCAGCTGCAGCTGTGAGGCCTAGAGCTCATAGTTCGGTCCACTTCGTGCAGTGGGATGGACTTGGAGCTACAGGCCCTGCAGCAGCAGTTGGCAGCCCTGCTGCCCCCTGCAGAGATGAAGGCAGTGGGGAGCATGAGAGCAATGTGTGTGGGTGGGTCTGGTGGTTGTGGAGGGGGGGGGGCTTGGTGAGGGCTAGCCATGTGGCTGTCAGCCACAGCTGTGGGTCCTGGAGTTCAAAGGAGCTGTCCGAGCAGTCGGAAGGCAGTTTGAGCTACAGGCCCTGCAGCAGCAGTTGGCAGCCCTGCTGCCCCCTGCAGAGGTGACCCGGGCGGGGGGGGGGGGGGGGCAGCAGTATTGAGTATGAAAGCGCAGTGTGTGTGGGGGGGGGGGCACTTGGTGAGGGCCAGCCATGTGTCTGTCAGCTGCAGCTGTGAGGCCTAGAGCTCATAGTTCGGTCCACTTCGTGCAGTGGGATGGACTTGGAGCTACAGGCCCTGCAGCAGCAGTTGGCAGCCCTGCTGCCCCCTGCAGAGATGAAGGCAGTGGGGAGCATGAGAGCAATGTGTGTGGGTGGGTCTGGTGGTTGTGGAGGGGGGGGGGGGCTTGGTGAGGGCTAGCCATGTGGCTGTCAGCCACAGCTGTGGGTCCTGGAGTTCAAAGGAGCTGTCCGAGCAGTCGGAAGGCAGTTTGAGCTACAGGCCCTGCAGCAGCAGTTGGCAGCCCTGCTGCCCCCTGCAGAGGTGACCCGGGCGGGGGGGGGGGGGGCAGCAGTATTGAGTATGAAAGCGCAGTGTGTGTGTGGGGGGGGGGGGGGGCACTTGGTGAGGGCCAGCCATGTGTCTGTCAGCTGCAGCTGTGAGGCCTAGAGCTCATAGTTCGGTCCACTTCGTGCAGTGGGATGGACTTGGAGCTACAGGCCCTGCAGCAGCAGTTGGCAGCCCTGCTGCCCCCTGCAGAGATGAAGGCAGTGGGGAGCATGAGAGCAATGTGTGTGGGTGGGTCTGGTGGTTGTGGAGGGGGGGGGGCTTGGTGAGGGCTAGCCATGTGGCTGTCAGCCACAGCTGTGGGTCCTGGAGTTCAAAGGAGCTGTCCGAGCAGTCGGAAGGCAGTTTGAGCTACAGGCATTGCGGCAGCAGTTGACCGATGCCCCCTGCAGAGGTGCAGGGGGGGGGGCAGCAGTGTAGAGTGTCTGAGCAGTGTGTGTTTGTGTGGTGGTGGGGGGGGGGGATGGTGAGGGCCAGCCATGTGGCTGTTAGCTGCAGCTGTGGGTCCTGGAGTTCAAAGGCGCTCTGATCCAACCAGTTGGAGGGACTTTGAGCTACAGGTCCTGCAGCAGTAGTTGGCAGCCCTGCTGCCCCCTGCAGTGCTGCTGGCAATTGCCAAGTGAAGGGCCGGCAGCTGATCATCGCTGCAGGGCAGCCAGCTTGATCAGCATCTGTGCTGAATAAGCAGGGAGGGATCCAGCTGCGTGGCCATGCTCAGGGGGTGTGCAACAGGGGGGGGGACTCAATGAAGTGCCATGATGCCCAATACAGGGTTCACACGTTGCTCTTGGAGAGAGTCAAGCAAACATAGGGGCAGAGGAGGTATGGGGGCTGTTTGAAAGCACCAATCCCTGCCAGCTGCTGCTGTCAGTCTCGCATGCTGAAACAATCGCCGTGCTTGCAAGGTACTTCTTGCTCAGCAAGGTGCCCCTTGCTCAGCCGGCAAGGTCATCAGCATGCCGGGTTGGCAGCAGCAGCAACAGCAGGAGTCCCGCAAGCAGAACTTTGTGCCTGCAAAACCTACCATTGAAGTCCATGATTCAGGGGTGCGGCCATTTTGAGGTGGCCTGTTTGGAATGGGCTTTTTGGGTGGCCTTTTTGTTGGGAAGTGTGCTAGTGTTGTGTTGTGTGTGTTGACAAGGATGAGAGGTGCAGGCTGTATGGGTGGGGTGTCGCAGCAGCCAGCACATGCAGATGCTGCTGTGGTAGTTCCTGTATCTGGCTGGCGTTGTCGTGTTGGCACAAGCTGCTTCTTGGTCACCAAGGTGCACCTTGCTCAGCCGGCAGAGTTACCAGTTAAGATGCAGGCCCTGCAGCAGCAGCAGCGGCAGCAGCAGCAGCGGCAGCAGCAGCAGCGGCTGCCACTCTTTTTTTTTGTGTCCAAAGGGGGCGCACCCACCACCGGCTGGCCACACATAACTCAGTCAGGTGGCCTGACTGCAGGGGGCCGGACACTAAGCCTCACCGATGAGGGGCTCCGCACGCCTTATATCCAGGCTGCCATTCTACCAGCACTTTTGCGCCTTGTGAGGCCATCCATCAGGATCAGCCAGTCGAGGAGAATATGCAGCCGCTGAGTGAGGTGCAAGCGGGAGCCAGGGGGCGGGAAGGTTGGGCGGCTGTCAGCTGCCAACAATGCGTGCATGGCTGTCATTGGCCATGGAGCAGTGGCGTCAAGGAGCAGCAGCTGTTGTCAACCCAGCTGTCAGAGGAAGGGGAAGATGGCTGAGGGGATCTTGAGGGAGGCAGCCTGGAAGGGACAGGTGGGGGGTGTGGTAGTCGAGCATATTAATCATGCACACCCCTTTTGAGTCTGAACTTACGCCAGTAGCTCGTCAGAGGCAAACCTACTCACCTTCTCAAGTGGAAGGGGCTGGCAACTGCATTGATGCTGCAGAACATCCAACTCTGTGTCTCAATTTGCTTGACAGCAGTTTGGATATCGAGCTGCAGCACCTGCAGCAGCAGCAGTGATACCTGCTGCTGGCCCTGATTGTTGATTTGCACCTCCACAGCGTGATGCATGCAGTGTTTCCTGTTTTTTTTGGGGGGGGGGTGTCTTTGTTTGTTTGTGTGTGTGTGTGGGGGGGGGGGGGATCCAGCAGGTGGCCAGGGCTGAGATTGATTGGGTCCCAGGGGGCTGCTGCCGCTCATCGTCCATCTGCACTGCCGCAGCAAATGTCAGGCAATGCAGCGGTTGGGCGGGAAACTGAGAGGGCTGGGGCCCGGGATGGCAGGAGGGGGAACTGCAGGGTGCCTTGTCAAGGGCTGGAAACTGCCACTGCTGCTGTCCGATGTGCAGCTGGGCATCCTTGCTGTCTGTACAGTAGTGAGGACGTCCAGCTGCAGGCCCAGCAGCAGCAGTGACAGCTTGTTGCCGGCCCTCAGCTGCTGGCTTTTGGCACACCCTGCCACAAGCAGCAGTGAACCAAGATGGATGTTGCAGGTTGGGGGCCAAGGGGGGTGTTTTGGAAAGATGTTCTTTTGTGTGGGTGGGTGTGGTGGTGTGGTGGTGGTGGGGGGGGGGGGGGGGGCACAGTGGCACTGCAGCGCTGTGAGAGACATTTCACAGTTGATGTGCCGATGGTACCCTATGGCCAGCAACTTCAAATCAATCATCATGGCAGGCTCAAAAGGCAATTGTGGGTGTGCCTTGATGCGTGTGTGTGTGTGGGGGGGGGGGCAAGGGCCAGCAACTGCTACGGTTGCCAGCTGACAGCTGCAGCTACAGGGCCTGCAGCTTGAATGCCTGCACCATTCGAGGCTGGAAGACACTCAAGCTGCAGGACTTGCAGCAGCAGGCGCCGCGACTGGCGGCTGACACTGCTGATATGGTGGGGGTGTTGTGTGTGCTTGTGCTGGGGGGGGGGAGGAGCGTCGTGACAGTGCATGAACAGGATGGTGAATAATTGGGGAGCAGGGGATGCTGGTGCACCTAGGCGGGTGGGAGGGGGGGGGGGTAAGTTGAGTGTGTGCATCCATGCGGTGGTGCGTGCATGCCATGTTGGGGTACACAATAGCTTTATGCCACTGCAAACTGCAGCTCAAAGGCAATGGAGGAGGGGGATGAGGGAAAGGAAAGGAAAGTGGAGGGGGCCGGCAGTGCCAAGGGGCAGCAACTGCAGTGTCTGCCGGTGCAGCTGCAGGGCCTGCCGCTTGCTGGTACCTGTTGAGTTGAACAGCAGTGAACAGGCAAGCTGCAGGCCCAGCAGCAGTAGTGGCGGCTGCAGCCCTTCATGGTCAAACTGCACCTCCACAGCAAATTTCAGGCAATGCGGATGGTGGGCAGGAAGGAGGCGGACTGAGGTCCCATCTCTCAGGGGGCAGGGGGGAGGCGTCAAGAGAAGGTGCCCATTATAGGGCCAGCAACTGCTGTGGCAGTGAGGATATTGCACTGCAGGCCCAGCGGCTGCCGTCGACCCCGCTATCACAGTGCACCTCCAAACAGCCAGTCATGATGTGTTTGTTTTGTGTTTGAAGGGACGTTTGGTTCAGAATCCAGCGACCGCTCTGCAGCTGTAGGTTGAGCTGAGGGCAAGGTACTTGCGCATGGAAGCAGGGGTCAAGGGGTTAATACTGGGTCGTGAGGGTGTCGCCAATTTGAGAGCAGCATCGGCCATGGATGCCAGATGCCCTGGAGTCGGAAGGTGTTGAGCTTTAGGAATTCTCAACAATTTCCAGATGCAGGACCTGCAGCAGCTGTAGGCAGCCAATGCGGCTCTTGCCGTGGTGCGTGGCTGTGTGCGGCGGTGTACATATGCGTGTGTGTGTGTGGGGGGGGGGGGTGAGATTGGCAATGATTTGGCCAATAAGAAATGATCAGGCCGGCAATCACACTGCAGCGCTGTGATAGAAAGCCCCAGGAGAGTGTGGTGGTGTCAATCGATGGTCCAGCAGCTTTACTGGACACACATGACAGACACAGTGCGTTTGTGTGATTGGCTTGGAAAGGGTGTGCAGGTGATGGGGGAGTTGTCATCTCAAGTTTCAGCAACTGCTGTGGCTGATTGATTGCAGCTACATGCCTGCAGCTTCAAGGCACTTCTGCACGGGAAGCAGGAACGACTTCAAGCTGCAAGGTCTGTAGCAGCAGCTGGCCACGTCAAAAAGGGTGGACAGTTGTGTCGTGCAGGGATGCAGTCACTTTGCACATGGTGGCATGTGTTGGTGTGTATTGGCGGACGGTCCGGGGGGGGGGGTGCAAGGGTCATTGTCATGTTGCACCTTCATGTCATCAGCGGTGTGAGATGACACCCAGTGACGTAAGCCAGTCACTGGCCGTAAGGTAGGGCCAATGACTGCCCACTGTTGTGGGTCTGCACCTCACATGCCATTCTCATCCTTGCGGCTGTGAGGGCGTTGAGCTGCAGGCCCCAGCAGCAGCAGCAGCAGCAACTGGCAGGGTACCTCGGCAGTTTCCAGGGCGTAGGATTGCCCTGCTATGGCGGTGCTGTAGCTGGTAGCCCTCACTGACCAAGCAGCAGTGAGGATGTTGAGCTGCAGGCCCAGCAGCAGCAGCTGGCAGCAACCGCCTCCAGGGATGCATGCCGCAGCGGGGGGGGGGGGGGGGTGATTGTATACAGGTTATGAGGACCTGGGCAATCTCTTGGGCCTAGGGCTGCCCTGCTGTGGCGGGGCCTGCGGCTCGAAGTCTTTCGAGAGGAGGTTGAGCTGCAGGCCCAGCAGCAGCAGCTACAGCTAGAATCAGCTGCCCCTATGGGGATGTATGCTGCACGGGGGGTGTGTGCGGGGGGGGGGGGGTAAGGGATAGGGGGCAGGACAGGGGACCTAGGCATTCTCAAGGGCTTGAAATTGCCCTGCTGTAGCGGGGCCTGCAGCTCAAATTCTTCTTTCTTCATGCAGCAGAGGGGAGGATGAGCTGCAGGCCCAGCAGCAGCAGCAGCTACAGCTAGCAGCCGCTGCCCCTATGGGAATGTATGCTGCACGGGGGGTGCGGGGGGGGGGGGGGGGTAGGGATAGGGGGCAGGATAGGGGACCTAGGCATTCTCAAGGGCTTGAAATTGCCTCGCTGTGGCGGGGCCTGCAGCTCAAATTCTTCTTTCTTCATGCAGGAAAGAGGAGGTTGAGCTGCAAGCCCAGCAGCAGTAGCTACAGCTAGCAGCCGCTGCCCCTGGAGGGATGCATCTTGCAAGGGGGGTAGGGGGGTGCGGGGCGGGTAGGGGCAGGATAGGGGACCTGGCCAATCGCTAGAGCTTAGGAATGCCCTGTCGTGGCGGGTGCTGTAGCTCGTCGCCCCCACTGACCAAACAGCAGCGAGGATGTTGAGCTGCAGGGCCAGCAGCAGCAGCTAGCAGCAGCTGGCCCCACAGGGGTGCATTTTGCTGAAGAAGTGGGCTGGGTGTGTGTGTGGGGGGGGGGGGGGGGAGGCCAAGGCAAGGGGCGGGCGCCATTTCATGGCCCAGTACTGCCCTGCTGCTTTGGGGCCTGCAGCTCCTCGTCGGTGCTGTTCTCAAAACCGTAAAATCTCAAGTTGAGATGGTGAGGATGAACAGCTGCTGTCCCAGCAGCAGCAGCAGCTGGCAGCTGGCCCCAACCGCCCCCACAGGGATGCATGCTGCACGGGTGGGGTGTACGGGGGGGGGGGGGGGGGGGCTGTGCTGTTCTTGTCTGATACCTAGTCGGGCCCAGTGCTACCCTGTTGTCGTGGGCATGTTGCTCCAACTCCTCCCCCATCAGAATGTGAGTGAGGAGGTTGAGCTACAGGCCCAGCAGCAGCAGGTGGCACCAACTGCGGTCCGGGGGGCGGAGGCGGAGGGCCAGGTGAAGGAAGTGCGGGGGGGGGGGGGGTATTTGCTGGGCACAGGGCTGTCTTGCTGTTGTGGGGCCTGCAGCTCAGTGTCCTCGCAGTCTCAGCGGCAGTGAGGACAGTGAGCTGCAGGCCCAGCAGCAGCTACTGGCAGCCATGACAGATGCCACACCTCGCTAGCAGCCAGTGCACTACCAGATGCGTTGTATACGCGCCGGGAGGGGGGGGGCAGGATGGGGGACCTGTGTTGTAAGTAGGTAAGTAAGTCACTACACCTGTGGTGGACCACTGCCAGTGGCGTAACTCAAGGCTGAGAGGGGTGTGCATGCCTGTGTTGTCTGTTGGGCGTAGGACTGCCTTGCTGTTGTAGGGTTTGCAGATGCTTTGCATCACCATGAAACACCGCAGTGATGACAGCAAGCTGCAGGCTCAGCAGCAGCAGCTAGCAGCAGCTGCCCTATCAATATGCATGCTGCACCCGCGGGGGGGGGGGGGGGGGGGGAGGACAACCTCTTAGGCCTAGGGCTGCCCTGCTGTGGCGGGGCCTGCACCTCACTGTCACCGTCACTTGTCAAATAGTTGTGAGGACATTATGGATGTCATTAGTAGGGACCCAGGACTGTCCTGCTGTTGTAGGGATGCAGCTTGCTGTTCTCGCTGGTTGATCAACAGTGATGACAGCAAGCTGCAGGCTCAGCAGCAGCAGCTGACAGCCATGGCAAACGCCACACATCGCTGACAGGCCTTGCCGCTATCGGGGTGCATGGTGTACGCGGGGGGAGGGGGGGGGGTGGACCTGTGCTGTCACTTGGGCGTAGGACTGCCCTGCTGTTGTAGGGTTTGCAGATGCTTTGCATCACCGTGAAAACACCGCAGTAATGACAGCAAGCTGCAGGCTCAGCAGCAGCAGTTGACAGCCATGACAAGCGCCACACATTGCTGGCAGGCACTGCCGCTATCGGGGTGCATGCTGCACCCAGGGGAGGGGCAGGATAGGGAGTTTATGCTGTTTGTAGGGCCTGCACCTGGCCTGGTGTTGTGGGGCCTGCAGCTCATCAGTGCTCACTTCACAGCAGTGAAGGATGACGGTGCAGCAGCAGCAGCAGCTCGCAGCAACCGCCTCTACAGAGGTGTTTGGGGGGGGGGGGGTCTAGAGGTGGAGAGGAGACTGCCGTCTGTATGGGCCAGATGGCGCTCTGCATGCCCCAGAAGGGCATGCGGATCATCATCTGAGCTGTCATGGCATCACTTCAAGATTTTGGACTGCAGGCCCAGCAGCAGCAGCAGCATGCAGCGACTATCCCTACTGGGGTGCATGGTCACATGTACAGGGGTTGGTGAATGTGGGTGGGTGGGGGTTCCGGGGGGGGGGGGGGGCTTTGTAGGACCTGCAATGGCCCTGCTGTTGTGGGGCCTGCAGCTCATGACCTCTCTACCTCTCAGCAGTGAGGAAGGTTTTGAGCTGCAGGACCAACAGCAGCAGCAGCAGCAGCAGCAGATGGCAGCTGCTCTCCTCATGGGTGCTTGCTGCTTTTTGGGGGGGGGGGGGGAATTGCAAGGCCCAGTACTGCCCTGCTGTTGTGGGGGCTGCAGCTCATCATCGCCGCCATTGTCCAGCAGTGGGAATGATGTTGAGCTGCAGAACCAGCAGCAGCAGGTGGCAGCCATATTCCTTGAAAGGACTGCAACCCCGTCGGCTGCGCAATGTGTCCACTTGATGCACCCCCCCCCCCCTTCAGCAGCCCCCCCCCCCCCCCTGTACCACTACCACCACTACCACTACCACCACCAACACCAAAATTCATGTAGGCGCTGCTGCCGCTGGCTCTGCTGCTGCTTCTAGAGTTTGCAGCTGGAATAGGACGGGCCAACTGGCCCGTTGCTTTTCAAACACACTTATGTTCAGTCTCACATCCCAGATTCCTAATGCTGCTGCTGCTGTAGGTGCTGCTGTTGGAGGACGATGGTCCCTTGACCCCCCTCAAGGTGTCCCCTGAGGCCACCAAAGCACGTCTAGAGGAATGGCAGTGATAGACATGCCCCCCCTCCGCGCCCGCCATCAGCCAACCTCCCTTGCTACCGCTGCTGCTGCTTTTGCCGCTGCTGCTGCAGATTTACCAGGAGGCTGCCAGACCCCTTGCACCTCATCAGACACCTGAATCTCAAACCACTTAAAGGTGTTGCTGCTGCTGCTGCTGTAGGTGCTGCTGTTGGAGGACGGTGGCCCCTCCGCCCCCTCAAGGTTTCCCCCGAGGCCACCAATGTGCGTCTAGAGGAGCTGGCAGTTATAGACATGGCCTTCCTCCCCATCCCCCGCTCGCCAACACGCAACCTTTCTCACTACAGCTGTTGCTGCTGCTGCTGCTGCTGTAGGTGCTGCTGTTGGAGGACGGTGGCCCTTCCGCCCCCCTCAAGGTATCCCCAGAGGCCACCAACGTCCGTTTGGAAGAGTTGGCAGTGATAGACATGGCCTTCCTGGCACCCAGCAGCCGCACTGCTGCCACTGCTGCCGCCGCCGGCTGCTCGACGGCTGCGGCGGCTGGTGACCACGCTGTGCTGGCGTTGCTGTACGAGGATAACAAGCAGGCGCGGCACATCAAGACCTACACACTCAACATGCACACAAAGGTGGGTTACTTTTGGCAGGAGGGGTCAGCTGGTGGTGGCGGGGGGGGGGGGGACTACCACCACCACCATGTCACTATTATTGTCACTTAATGCTCAACGCTCACAAGTGATTGTGCTCATGTCCTATGAAGGTGTCTCCACCCCTCCCCCGCGCAACCCTCCCTTCCCTCCACACAAACGCACGCATGCACTCCATTTGCTGACGCATACACCGCTGTCTGTTTCTTGTCACCATGTTCAATTTGCCCCCAGGAGTTGGACGATGGTCCGTGGCACCAGGCCAACCTTGAGGCGGGCAGCAGGAGCATCAATTCTGCTTCCCTTGTTCTCCCCCCCCCACACACACACGCTAACGACAGTTTTGATGCAGGGATCGCCCTGGTTTTCCGTGCTAGCGTCATTGTTTGACTATCCTTGTCGGATGACTGCTAGCCAGTATGCATGTGCACGCAGGCAGTCTCTCTGTCGACACACATGCACACCAACATGATGTTGTCCTCCCTCTGCCCTCTATCCCCCCCCCCCCCACCCGCCTCCCGCCCCCTTCACACTGCTTTCTTTCGTATCAATCCCACTGCCGGGTGCCCCCCTCAACACACCACATCCCTTCCCACTGCTTCCTTTTGTATGGCAGGAGTTGGATGATGGTCCGTGGCACCAGGCCAACCTAGAGGCTGGCAGCAGCAAGATCATCCCAGTGCCTGCTCCCCTTGGTGGTGCCATCGTGGTGGGTGAGAGTGTGCTCACCTACTTCAACACACAGCAGCCAACACGCAGCACACAAATCAAGGCTAACACAGCGATACAGGTGTGTTGCTGGGGGAGGGATGTAGGTGTTCAGTGTATTGGTGGGTGTGTCTGAGTGCGTGGGTGAGAGTGTGCTTACGTACTTCAACACACAGCAGCCCACTCGCAGCACACAGATCAAGGCCAACACAGCGATACAGGTGTGTTGCTGGGGGAGGGATGTAGGTGTTCAGTGTATTGGGGGGTGTGTCTGAGTGCGTGGGTGAGAGTGTGCTTACGTACTTCAACACACAGCAGCCCACTCGCAGCACACAGATCAAGGCCAACACAGCGATACAGGTGTGTTGCTGGGGGAGGGATGTAGGTGTTCAGTGTATTGGTGGGTGTGTCTGAGTGCGTGGGTGAGAGTGTGCTTACGTACTTCAACACACAGCAGCCCACTCGCAGCACACAGATCAAGGCCAACACAGCGATACAGGTGTGTTGTGGGCAGGAGCTGGGGGGGGGGGGGGGGGAGGTGCAGGCGTTCAGTGTCTTTGGGTTTGTGGCTGAACCAAACCTACACCCGTGTGACTTGCTGTTACAGCAGGGTTACAATCAGCCCAAGGGCTGCAAGGTCGAGCTTTGCTGCATATTGCTGCCGTGCCTGCACTATGTGATGCGTAGCACGCCATGCTGTGCTGTCCTCTATCTGTCCTGCTGGCCCCTGTCACCATCATGCCATGTCATGCTGTGTCGTACTGCTTTGTCATACAGTCGTGGTGTGCATCTGACAAGGATTGCAGTTTCTGCCTGATGTCTGACTTTGCGGGTGGGCTGCAAGATAGAAGACACATGGTTTGCCAACATGCATTGATGTGGGCAGGGTGTGTGTGGCGCTTCCTCCAACTGTTGGAACTTTCACGGCAATTCAGCCATGTGATGTTACCAAGCCGTGCTGACGTGTGCCATGTCATGTCATGCTGTGCCGTGCTGTGTCCTTATGCAGTCTTGGTGTGCCATTGATGAGGATGGCAGCCGCTACCTGCTGTCTGACTTGCTGGTGGTCTGCACCTGCTGGTGCTGGCACACGCTGACAACAGGGTGGCGGGAATAAAGGTGCAGACACTAGGTATGTGAAGGGGGGGTGTTTGGGGGGGTCGGGGGGGGGGGGGGGGGGGAGTTGAGGCTGCGCGGGGGCGCACAAGTGCAGAGTGCTACAACAGTGTGGCGGGACTCAAGATGCAGACACTAGGTGCGTGTGGGGGGGGGGGGGGGCAGAGGGTGCCATTTGTGAGTATTTGCTTTTTTCTTGAATAGCAGAGTGGAAGACAGTCAGCTCATCAGCCTGTGGTCTCAGCTGTACAACTGCAGACAGCAAGGATCACGATTGTCAACACCACACCTGCAAGGCTCTGCTGACACCCCACCCCTGGCTTGCTTCCCCCTCCACTCTGCCCTCCTCTTCCCTCCCATCCTCCCTTGCTTCCTCCCTCCCTCCTGCTCCCTCATTCCTCTCAGGCCGCACCACCAGCACCAGCTGCCTAGCCTACCTTGACAGTGGCTACGTCTTCCTAGGCAGCAGGGGCGGAGACAGCCAGCTCATTCGTCTGCACGAAACACCCCTGCCACCACCCGGACAGCAGGCAGCAGCAGCAGCAGACGGAGCAGCAGGAGGGCCTGCAGCAGCAACACCAGCAGCAGCAGCAGCAGCAGCAGCAGCAGCAGCAGCAGAGATGATCCCATGGGGGTGGCGGCTGGCAGCAGTGAAGCAGCAGCAGCAGCGGCGGCGGCCAGCGGTGTGGGGGTGGCGGTGATGATGTGCCAAATTATGTTGAAGTGGTGGATAGCTGGCCGAGTTTGGCCCCTATCCTGGACTTTGCTGTGGTGGACTTGGAACGGCAGGGACAGGGGCAGGTGCGCGGGATTGAGTTGTGTGATGTTTGGGGGGGGGGGTAAGCAGGGGGCCAGGGGAATGCTATGAACAGCTGGCCAGGGGCAGGGGATGACAGAGAGCATGCTGGTGGACCTGGAGCGACAGGCACGGGGCAGGTGGGTGTTGGGATCCCAAACAGGGGTGTGGCCGGCACCTGATGCGCGAATGGGGAGGGCTCAGGGGTGCGGAAAACATAAGGGAAGATGGGGGGGCTTGGACGGGGGCAGGGAGGACAAAAAGCTGGCATGTGGGATGTGTGTGTGGGTGTGGGAGGTTCAGGTGTGCTTTGAGAAGTCGACCTGCGGTGACAGGGACAGGGGCAGGGGCAGGGGCAGGTGGGTGCGATGGTTTGTATGGGGTTGAGGGGGGGGGGGGGCGTGGGGGAATAATGGGCGTTGGGGGGGGGGGGGCATGATCAGCTGGGCCAGGAGGGCGAGGATGGAACGCTTGCATGTGTATGTGAGGGCAGGGGTCTGGGCGTGCTGGTGGAAAGTCGTCCTGGGGCGACAGGGGCAGGTGCATAAGTGTGCATGTTCACCCGGGGGGGGGGTGACAAGCTGACATGGGGGTCTTGACACATGGGGGGTGGTTTTTCGTTTGGACTCCTCGCCTGCTTACGCTTGCCCCATAGTCCTTTTGACACTTGTGTCTGCTTGCCGACCCACTCACCCCCCCCCCCCGCCCTTTCTTTCCCTTCCCTCCATATTCCCCACCCCCATCCCCTTTCTTCTCTGCAGATGGTGGCGTGTTCGGGCGCGTTTCAGGACGGCAGCCTGCGAGTGGTGCGCAACGGCATGGCGTGCATGTAGCCGCATCCATGGAGCTGCCAGGTGAATCCTTTAAGTCTTTGAGTGATGGGGCTGCTTTGGTGTATCCTTGGGCAGCATGTTTCTTCAACCTGCTTACTTTTTTGCATGGCGAAGTGGTCATAAGGTTTGTTATCCCATTTGTCTGTTCGTTGGTCCCAAAAACAGCAACCACGGATGCCAGTGTGGAGGTGTTTGGATGTGAGGGTGGATGCTAGGTGTGTTTTTGGGGGGGGGGGGGGACAAGGCTAGGGGGGGGGATGTAGGGTGGGGGGGTTTGTGTAGAGGGGGACATGTGGAGGCAACCTGCCGCAATGCGTTCCACAGATCGCTTGTGATGAGCTGCATGTGATGTGAATCATTCTTGCATCACTGCTGCTTGTGCTTCTCCTGCTCTCGGTGCACAATTTTTCGGTAGACAGCAACAAGCAACAGGTGGCGCAGGGATGATGCACCTGCTGCCTGCCCCATGGTCAGCACAAAATGCATCTGAAGACCCGTGCGCGATGGGAGGAGCGACAGGGGGGGGGGGGGTTGAGGGGTTGTCTACAGGAGAGCCTGGGGTCGGGGGGGGGGGGGGGGAGGTGTGGGCCGGGTGCAAGGTGACGGTGGGGGGTGAGAAGTATGGTGGAGGGGGTGGGTCAGGAGGTAGGTAGGCAAGTGTGTCAGGAGGTTTGCCATGGGGTTGTTTGCCTTCTTTTCTGCCAGCTTACAGCATGTACGACAGCGAAAGCCTGAACTTGTCCCAGCTGTTTTGTTGATGTTCGCTGGGCAAGTTCGTGTGCACCATGAGACTTGACTCATCAGCACATGCAACCTGCCACACACAGTCAAGAACCATTTGGGGTACGTGCTGCAACATGTCTCAGGGCTTTGCAGCTGATCTCTGCAATTTTAAAGTCTACCTCAGCATATGCCAGGCCTTGGCAAGCAACTAGAGGTGTCCTCTGTCGGCATAGCTAGGCTGCAAACGTGTTCAGGAGTCTGTGGCTGCAGCTGGCCGTCAGTTGAGTTCTGCCTGCAAGTAATGCCATCACTGCAGCAGACCTCAGCTGAGGGCCAGTCGGGCTCCAGAACCCTAACACACCCCATGCATCAATCTCCCCCGCACGCTGCAGATGTTGCCCTGTGCCTGCCCCTACGTTGTGCTGGTAGCTGACGGTGCCATTGTCACTGCTAACCAGCACAGGATAGGGTCAGCACAGGCAGCAGCAGCAAGCAGCAGCCGCATCGCAGGTCCTTAGCACACTTGGATGAAGGCAACTGCACCCACATTGCCAAGGAGTGTGCAGGATGTGCCTCCACTACCCCATCACCCCACTCCGTCCCCAATTTCAACCCCCCTCTAACCACCACCCCCGGTTCCCTGCGCCCGGCCCACCTCATCAGGTTTCCTTCAGTCACCCTAGCTAGCCTGGTGCCTAGTTCACTGGTAAGTGGCAAAGCACTCTTGACAGGTGGGTACCTCATTTGAAGATTGGCAGGTCTGCAGGTATGTTTGCAAGGCTGAAGATACTGACACTCTTTGAGGTGCCTGTCGAAGCTACTGTAGCTCAATGTCATCTGTTCAAGCAATGAACGGGTGACGCTAAGGTATGGGGCTTCGCAAGTCAGCTCGAGGAGCTGTGTGCCAGCCTCCAGACTGCACACTTGCCATGTTGCATGCACTTGGATGTAGGTTTTTGGTGGTTTCAAGGGTTGAGGTGAAGAGGGGTTAGCTCTTTGTGCGCAGCACGGGCAGATGCAGTACCGTACGTGACGTCAGTTTTGAACCATAGTATGGCACTGTGCTGGGGTTCACTCATGGTGCTTTGACTGTGGGAAGCTTGCTTTCAGGTGGTTGGTGTCGGCCCTCGTAGGCTGCAGTACAGCTTACTTGGTAGTACAAAGTACAAAGTAGTGACCAGGTGTCTGCAGCTACAGCTGCAAATAGCTTAGGTGGTAGTGCATGCTGTGCCAAGCCAGTGTAAGAGGCCACCTTGTTGCAGCTTGAAACTGGGGGGCTGCTGAAGTTCGAACCCCAGGGGTTTGGTAGGGGTTGGCAGGGCAGACCGTTCAGTTAGGGTTGAACCCATGAGTTTGAACACTGAACCTCTTGAGCCGCCTGGGAGGCCGAAACTGGTTGGTAGACTTCTGGTAACAGGAGTTCACCACTCAGCTGTTAGGCCTTGGCAGGCAGCTTGAGGGGATCAGTGCCAGCTGCTACGGAGGAAGGCTGTACATGGCATGAGGCCGCGACACTGAACCACTCCAGCCGCCTGGTACGCCCGTAGGTTGTTGGTGTTGTCTGAAAGAACAGGTGTAGGTGGGTGGTGAGGCATGCACACCCTCCCAGTTTTGATGTTCACCAGTGAAGATCCATTGGCAAAGTCACTCCCTTCCTCCCTCCCCGACTCACTCCCTCACCCACTCACTCACTCACCCACTCACGCCCTCGCTCACGCACCCACTCACTCAATAACTCACTCACTCGCATTCACGCATTCACTCACTTCTGTCACCCAGCTGTGCCTGCAGGGGAGCACCAGAGCCACCGGCCAGTACAAGCCTTTTTTCTTTATGACAGCTGCTTTTCTTTTTCCTTTCCTTGCAGAAGCTGTGAACCTCATCTGTGGTTATGATTCTATGTCTCATCATGTGTTGACAAAAAGAGACGCAGCAGCCCCCCCCCCCCCCGCCCCAAGCCACCACCATGAGTGATTGCATTATCTGTTCAGGGTCGCTGCTCAATGTCACATAGGGGGTGGGGGGCTGTGGTGGGAGTGGTTTTGTGTTGATTTACCAGTCCACCCTGCCACCCTGCCTCCTGCCTCCTGCCCCCCCCCCCCTCCTACACTACTGTCCTCCATGCAACCCCCTTTTTCTGGGTCAACCGTAGCCATCAGGGGGGTTGTCATCAGCACATGTGGTGCCAGTAGCTGCAGCTGCCAGGTGCCTGTGCTGGGGCTGTGTTGGATGCAGGCCGGAAATCGGCAGGCAGCACACACAACCCCTAAGCAGCTCCCCAGCGGTTGCTGTGGACAGGAAGCCAGCTGATCTTGACACACATGCAGTCCCGCCGGCGGGGCGCCCCCCTCCTTGGCTCTGCTCCCCCCCCCCCCCCCAAAAACACCCTTACAATCACCACCATGTGTGTTAGTGTTTCAACCCTGGTACAGGTAGGCAATGCCATTGGTGTGTGGCGAATGTGTCTGCGTGCTACCTTTCTTCCCCAAACAAAGCCGTGCACAGTGTGCACATAGCCCGCCTCACTCTCCTTCCGCCTGTCGATTCAGGCCTGAGCAGTGATTTTTGATGCGCACTCTGTGCAGAGCGCAAAGTGTCCTGTACAGATTGCAGTGTGCAGACTCCGTGTTCAGCATGAACTGTGCGGACCTTGTGAAGCAAGTGTTGACTTGGGGTGGTTCGTGGTAGCAGGACAATCTGTGGTAGCATCAGAAACAGCCTGACAGACAAGCCAGCCGTTGGCTATTTGTTTCCTGCAGCCCAGGATTGCTGGGCTGCAGGAAACAAGTAGGCAATGGCTGGCATGTTACTTGCACGTTCTGACTGACAGTACAGGTGGTTTGTACTGCAGCACACGCAGAAACACTGCCCGTACTGCTATACAAGCAGCTGTACTGCACGTGGTGTAGTACAAGCAGCTGTACTGCACATGGTGCAGTACAAGAAGCTGTACTGCACATAGTGCAGTAAAAGCTGCCGCCAGGGGCTTTTGCTGGGGCTGCATCGGCTCGTCTTTTACCGAAGGGTGGCCCACTGCAGCCCCAGTACAGGCCCCTGCTGTGTGTAGGGGGGGGGGGGGGGGGGGGGGGGGGTTGTTGTGTGGCCTGCGGGGGCGCCGGGGGGGGGGGGCTTGTTGTGGTGCGGCCTGCAAAAAGCAGGGGGGCTTGTTGTGGTGCGGGCCCCGTCCTGAAGTATGCGTCAGCCTTATCTTCACATGCAGTACCTTTGTTGTTCACCACCACCTCTCCCACCCACTCACCTCGACATGTTCACGCTGTCAACATGCTAGGTCAACAGGTACAGCCTAGCTGGCCAGGCACACAGACAGACACCAGGGAGCAGCAGCAGGGCCAGCTCAGGTACATGCTAGTGGCTCGTACTGGGGCTGTAGTACTCCTTGTCAAGATCCATGATGTGAGCAGCAGTACAGGTGTATCTTTGATTTGATTTAGATCACAGGCTCCTTTCAGCTGCTGTGATCCACTTGGCAAGGAGGGTCCTGACTGCTCAGCTTTCTCACCATGCTCGTCGGCATGTTGACCCCCACTTCTCCTCTGCCTCCTTTCAACCCCTGCCCATCACAGAACTACCCTAGGGGACAAGCAGACACCAGGAACATAGGCAGTGCAAGCACAGGCACATGCAAGTGGCCCGCGCTGGGGCTGGGCTGCTGTACCTTTGGCTGCAAGGGGCAGCAGAGCAGCCCTAGCATAGGCTCCTGGCAGCTGCTGTTGTGGTCCAAAAGGGTCATGCCCTCCCACCTTCCTCACACATGCAGTATCTCCATGCTTCCCTCCTTGACCCCCCTCCTCTCATCTGCCTGGCCTCCAAACCATCCGCACACCTCAAGGGACAAGCAGACACCAGGAACAGAGGCAGGGCCAGCACATGCATATGCTAGTGGCCCGTGTTGGGGCTGGATGTGTGCCCCCTTTTGACGTTGGGAGCAACATGCCAGCCCTAGCATAGGCTCATTGCAGTTGCTGTAATTCAAGGACGGTCGTGTCTGCCCACCTTTCAGTACCTTCCTCCTCGCCCTCTTGATCGCCCCAACCCCTCCTCTGCCTCCCCTCCAATCCATCCCCACACACAAGCGTCTCAGGAGGCAGGCAGACACCACGCAGAGGCAAAGCCAGCAGAAGCACGTGCCATAGCATTAGTGGCCAGTGCTGGGGCTGGGCTGCTATTTCTTGTTGCAACAGGATGTCACAGCTTTTCACACATGCAGTCCCTTGGTTGCCCTTTTAACCACACCGCGCCTTTTCTGCCTCCCCTCTAGCCGATCCCCGCCGCACAAACACCTCAGGGGACAAGCAGACACCAGGCAGAGAGGCATGGCCAGCAGCGGCAAATGGTAGCGGCCCGTGCTGGGGCTGCTCTGTTCTGGGCATGGATGCATCCTGAGCAGTAGAGCAGCCCTAGCATAGGCTCTTCCCAGCTGCTGCTGCTGTGGTCCAAGGGGGTCATCCTTTCCCAATTTTGTTGAACCTGCAGTACCTTCCTCGCCCTTGCCCCCCCCCCCCGGGTCCTCTGCCTCCTCTCTATTCATCCCACCACACAAACACCTCAGCAGACGAGCACCCAACAGGCACAGAGGCAGGGCCAACACATGCGTATGCTAGCGGCCCGTGCTGCAGCTACACTGAGTGTCCTCTTTGTCAGCATGAGCAGCAGTGCAGCCCCAACATGAGCTCCTTGCAGCTGCTGTGGTCCAAGGAGGGTCATGCCCTCTCACCTTTCTCACACATGCAGTACCTTCCTCTCACCCACATGACCACTCCCACCCTTCTTCTGCCATATCCCTCAACCCATGTCCACCACACAAGCACCTCAGGGGACATGCATACACCAGGGAGGGAGGCAGGGCCAGTACATGCATATGCGAGTGGCCCATGCTGGGGCTGATCTGGATCTCTTTCTGTCAACGAGATGCAGAGCAGCCCTAATGCAGGCTCCTGGCAGCTGTTGTGCACCAAGGGGGGTCGTGCCTGTACACCTTTCTCATGCATGCAGTACCTTCCTCTTCACCCAATTGACCACTCCCACCCCTCCTCTGCCTCCCCTCCAACCCTTCCCCACCACACACGCACATCAGGGGACAAGCAGACATCAGGCACAGAGGCAGGGCCAGCACAGCACATGCGAGTGGCCCATGCTGGGGCTGAACTGAATCTTTTGCTTGTCAACGAGATGCAGTGCAGCCCTAGCATAGGCTCCTGGCAGCTGCTGTGGTCCAAGGAGGCCCATGCCTCCCTGCCTATCTCACACATACACTACACATACTTCCTTGGCTTTTTGACTAAGTGTCAGCAGCCAGGCTGTGAGGCAGGGGAAGCACAAAGCTCATGTATCGCACAGACAGGGCCGGTGCAGTACAGGCAGATGGTGGGGGGCTGCGCTGGGGCTGCACTGGGATGCCTTTGCACAAAGCACATGCATGTGCTAGTGGCGCATGCTGGGGCTGCCTGTGTGCCTCGCCTGATATTGGGAACAGCAGTGCAGCCCTAGCATAGGCTCCTTGCAGCTGCGGTGGTCTAAGAGGGGTCGCGCTTTCCCACAAATGCAGTATTTTCCTTTTCTCAGAGTCTTGACACCCCCCCCCCCACACACACACACACCCCTCCGCTACCTGTCTTCCAACCCATCCCCATCACACTAATACCTCAAGGGACAAGCAGACATCAGGCACAGAGGCAGGTCCAGCACATGCATATGCTAGTGGCACGTGCTGGGACTGGGCTTTTTGCTCTTGTTGCGGTCAAGAGCAAGAAGTCCAGCCCCAGCACGTGCCACTAGCATATGCATGTGCTGGACCTACCTCTTGCCTGGGCAGCCCCCCCTTGCCTGGGCAGCTGTCCTTAACAAGCAGGAGGGTGGGTGGGGGGTGAGGAGGGGCAAGCCGGGGGCAGGGGGAGGGGGGGGGGCACTCATTGTTGCGGATATGTTTGTACCCTCTCTCACCCCTGCTCCCGCGGCCTCCAAGCGCTATGTGCGTCTGTGCTTCTCAGTAATGACTGCCTGCCAACGTGAATTCACTTCAAAGCTATCACTGCATAAACTTCCAGGCAGCAAAACATGATAAGGGGCATCTCAAAACCGTGCCCAACACAATCGTGCTGTTGCTTAAGCAGGCCAGTACACTTTCATCACCAGAGCAGCTGCACGGTGCCTGGGCTGGAGCTGTTGCTGCTGCGGCATAAATAAGGCAAGCAACATGCACAGCCCCAGCACTGGTCTGTGCGGGTGCTGCGAACAAACAATGGGGGGGGTGCTGCCTTATCAAACACAGTCAAGGTCAAGACATACGCAATTCTGAGGGGCGTCTGGGAATGCAAATGCCTTGCACCACAACGCACTCCAGATCCATAGCAGCTCATAATTACATCAAGGGTTGCCCGTAGTGCCCCTGTACGTGGTAGTTGATGTTCCGGCTGCTCCCTGGCTAGGTTCAGGGTTGGATCAGCCCAATCGATTGTGGTGAACTCCGAATTTTTTACGAAGCAAGAACAGCGTCATCGAATCACATAAATCAACGATATATATACGTATTACTTTCAGAAAAGCGTTTTTGGGCCCCAACATGTCTTGTGTGCGCAGCATAACAAACATTTGTTTGATCCAAATAGCAGTACTGTTGCCATGAGCCACAGCGATGTCAATTGAACAGCCCATGCCGTATCTTAAAATTGCCATTGCAGAATTTTTCAAAATGCAGCTGTGGACTGACCACGTGGCATTTGACCAACCCTCAAATTTGCAACAAAAACGCCATGGTAGATTCTGAGATAGGCCCATGGGTCACTTTCCTGCAGGGCCGCTTTCACAGCCAGGGTTTAGTAGCCTACAGTCCCCTAAACCCTGCTGTGTCACAGGGTTGGGCATGTCATGACCCAAGGATACCAGGGGTACAGGCACATGGGAATGCAATGCCTGGGGTGTGAGAATGCACACCCCCAATAATAGCGTATATCTGACCTTAAGTCCTTTCTTGTGCCCCCGTGCCCATCCCCGAAACACCGAACATTGCCGCTACCACACCGACCCTCCCCCTTCTTTGCAGGCATCAAGGGTGTGTGGAGTGTCCGTTCCAGCTGGATGGATGCCTACGATTCACACCTGGTGCTCAGCTTTGTGGGTGAAACACGCCTGCTGGCCATCAGTGAAGACGACGTGCTGGACGAGGCAACCATAGCTGGATTCGATGGGGACAGCCAGACGCTGCTGGCAGCTACCACACTGCACGACACACTGCTGCAGGTGTGTGGGGGTAAATGTGTGTGTGTGTGTGTGGGGGGGGGGGGGGAGGGGGGGGGGAGCAGGCAAGGGAAGGAAGGGGGCAGGAGGGAGGGGGCAAGATAGTTTGGGGATAGCTTTGTGGCGAGACGCGCCTGCTGGCCAACAGCGAAGACGATGTGCTGGACGAAGCAACCATAGCTGGCTTTGATGGGGACAGCCAGACGCTGCTGGCAGCTACCACACTGCACGACACACTGCTGCAGGTGCGTCGACACAGGGATTGCATCTTGGTGTTGTCTTTGTGAGATGGGGGGGGGGTCACCAGGCAAGGGAGCAGCAGGGGGGAGAGGAATGAAGGGGGCGGGAGGGAGGGGGCAAGGTGAGTCGCGGATGGGTTTTGGAAGGTGTGCCTGCTGGCCATCAGTGAAGACGATGTGCTGGATGAAGCCACCATAGCTGGCTTTGATGGGGACAGCCAAACATTGCTGGCAGCCACTACGCTGCACGGCGCGCTGCTGCAGGTGCATGTGGTGTGGGCGCGCGAGGGGAGGGTGCAGACATGTGGGAGGGAGGTGCGCATGAGGGGTGGTGCAAACGGAGCCAAGTGGGGTGAGGAGGAGTGTGAAAATGGCCTGCCCGCCCAAGACCCCTTTTACCTTCACCATGCTGCTACTTCTGGCACACACTGACCTTCGAGGGTCATATATTCACACACCCTTTTCCTCCTCCCCTTTGCCCCCCTCCCCCCTGTAACCAGCAGTGCTGTGCGGCTTGTGTCCCCCAGCAGTGGTCAGCTCCTAGCCCAGTGGTCCCCCGCCACAGCCGCCACCAACAGCAGCAGCATCACCCAAGCTTGCTCCCGCCACTCCCTCCCCCCCCCCAAAAAAACACACACCGACACATCCCCCCTCTGCCCTGCCCCCCTCCCACCCCCAGGTAACCAGCAGTGCTGTGCGGCTGGTGTCCCCCAGCAGTGGCCAACTCCTAGCCCAGTGGTCACCCGCCATAGCAGCAGCCAACAGCAGCAGCGATGGTGGCAGCAGCATCACACTAGCTCACTCCCGCCACTCCCCCCCTCCCTATCACACTTACTGACACCCCCCCCCCCCCCCCCCCCGCCCCTGACCCCCCCCCCCCAGGTTACCAGCAGTGCTGTGCGGCTGGTGTCCCCCAGCAGCGGCCAACTCCTAGCCCAGTGGTCCCCAGCCACAGCAGCAGCCAACAGCAGCAGCGATGGTGGCAGCAGCATCACCCTAGCTGCTGCCAGCCCCTGCCAGGTGCTTGTTGCTGCTGGTGGGGGCAGGCTGTGGCTGCTGGAGGTGACTGAGGGGGGAACGCTGGCTGAGGTGGGGGCTGCTGTGATGGAAGCTGAAGTGGCCTGCCTGGACATCACACCAGTAGGTGAGAGGACTTTGGGACCTGGGGGGGGGGGGGGGCAAGGGTTTGTGGGTGAGTGGGTGGGTGGGTGGGGGGGGGTCACCCATGTGTTGAATGTAGCCGGGATGGGAGCTCCTTTTTTTGGGGGGGGGGGGGGGGGGGGGGGCAGGCTGTGGCTGTTGGAGGTGACCGAGGGGGGCACGCTGGCTGAGGTGGGGACTGCTGTGATGGAAGCTGAGGTGGCTTGCCTGGACATCACACCAGTAGGTGAGAGGGGGGGGGGGCTTGCATTGGGAGCTTCAAGTAGGGGGGGGGAGTGGGGGCGGCTGTAGCTGTGGCTGTGGCTGTTGGAAGTGATTGAGAGGGGCACGCCAGCTGAGGTGGAGGCTGCTGTCATGAAGGTTGAAGTGGCTTGCCTGGACATCACACCAGTAGGTGAGAGGGGGGGAGAGGGGGAGGGTGTGTTGCGTCAGAAGTAAAAGGGCGGGAGGGGCATTATCCCTGTGGCTGCGCAGGGCGAAGGGGGCGAGGGGTGTTCGAAGAGTGTTCAAGGGGCATCGTGCCTGTAGGGGCGTGTGGCTGTTGGAGGTGACTCAGGGGGTTGAAAAGTATGGGGAGGGGGGTGTCAGAGAGGAGGGCTGCTGTGTCCTCATGCATGTAGGCAGGGGGCAGGTTGGGGTGCTGGCTCTGGCTGTACATTTGACTTATGAGAGAAGCCTCACTGAGGTGGGGTCTGCTGTGATGGCGGCTCAGGAGGCCTGCCTGAACATCACACCAGTAAGTGAGGTGACTTTGACACCCAGGGGGGGGGGGGGTGATAGACGGCGGGGGGGGGGGGGGGGGAGAGGGGGTCACATCAGTGTGGTTGTGAGGGATATGGGGGGGGGAGTGCTTGTGTGGGCCAGAGGGTAAAGAGTTATTGATGCAGGGTAACGTGCAATGAGGGTCACTCGTTCAGGATGTGACCATCCCAGCACGAGCTGATTGAGGTGCCTATTTGAAAGCTCACACCTTACGTTTCTGTCTCCCTCTCCATTGCAAATGGAATGTGCTGTGTTTCACCCTTGACTAAACTCTCCCTTCACTTGCCATTTGCTGCCTCAGGTCCCGACACCAACAACCGCTCCAGCCTAGCAGTAGTGGGTGACTGGTCCCGCCAAGTGCGCCTGCTGCAGCTACCAGACCTCTCCCAAGTTGGTGTGCCTCAGGAGCTAGGCAGTGAGATCATCCCCCGATCGGTGGCGCTGGCAGACTTTGAGGGCCAGCCGTACGTGCTGTGTGGTCTGGGTGATGGACAGCTGCATAATTGGAGGCTGGACACAGCCAGCCGCGATTTGTCAGGTGTGTGAGGGGGGGGGGGGGGGGGCTCCCGGGGGGGGGCATCACATGTGGAATTACAACAGGGGGGACCAGAACTTGGCAAGAGGATGGGTTGGGCGTGTGGGTGTCCCTCAGGAGTTAGGCAGTGAGATCATCCCTCGATCGGTGGCCCTGGCAGATTTTGAGGGCCAGCCATATGTGCTGTGTGGTCTGGGTGATGGACAGCTGCATAATTGGAGGCTGGATACAGCCAGCCGCGATATGTCAGGTGGGGGCCCAGGGGGGAGGGGGGGCTGCCTGTTATTCTTGCTGCTACCACTTTTGTGATCCTGGCACACTGCAACAAGCTGTCGTCGCCTTGTCACAACGCCAGCAGCGGCAGGGAGGAGCGCATATTGCATGTCGTGGGGAAGGGGGGGGGGGTCGTACACCTGCAACCAAGTCACAGAAGGGAGGGAGAAGGAGGGCGGTGGAAGGAAGGGACAGGTAGGAGGGTGAACCAGCTGGAGTGCCGTTGCACTGAATGGGGTTTGATGGCGGGACCCGGTGAGTGGGGAAGTGCTAATGCTGCTGTTTTCTTGGTCTTGTTGGGAGCATCCAGGCAACATATGGGGCCACAGGTCACTCCGAGTGCATGTGTTCCTGTTGCTGCCAGCTTTCTGCTCTCCTTTTGCAAGGAGAAGCTTGCTTCTGCTGCTGCTGTTTCTGCTGCTGCTGCTGCTGCTGCTGCTGCTGTGCGGGTCACCACGCGGGACAACCCTGGGGTCGACTCTCACAACACCAGCAGCGGCTGGGAGCAGCACTGATACCTGACGTGGGGTAGGGGTTGAGGGGAAGGGGGGGTCAACATCTGCAGTTGATCCAGTCTCAGGATGGAGGGTAGAGGGGGGCGGGGGGGGGGGCGGACCAGCTGGAGTGCCATTGCACTCGATGGGATTTGGTGTCTGGGCTTTTGGTGGGTGGGAAGTGCTGATGCTGCTAATGTGTGGTCATGTCGGGAGCAACCAGAAAGCATATGGGGCCACGGTCACTCAGGCTGCATATGTTCCCAGCCGCTCCCAGCCGTCTGCCCTCCTTGCTGCTGCTGCTGCTGCTGCTGCTGCTGCTGCTGCTGCTGTTGTGAACGGCACGTCTAGGACTACCCTGGGGTTGCCTTTCACAACACCAGCAGCGGCTGGGAGCAGCACTGAGTACACGGCGTGGGGTTGGGGTCAAGGCCTGGGTCCGACACCTGCAGCCAAACCAGTCTTGGGAGGGTGGGAGGAGGAGGGCAGGGGGGAGGGGGGAGGGCTGGGATGAGGGCCCACCAGCTGGACTGCCGTTGCACCTGCTGGGGTGTGGTGTCTGTGAATACGGCAAAAGGGGGTAGGGGAAGTGCTGATGCTGCTGTTGTCATGCATGAGTAAGGTCCATATATGAGTACGGTCCATATATGAGGATGGTCCATATATGAGTAAGGTCCATATGGTCCACCTGACAATCGTTCTGGCCCTGAGGGGCACAGGCACTCATCACACTGCATACATTGCCAGCTCGCTGCTTTCCTTGCTGCTGCTGCTGCTGTTGTCAGGGTACTGGTTGCCAGCTTTCTGGCATGTATCGCTGACAACACCAGCAGCTGCAGGGGCAGGGCGGCGCACAGAGCTTGATTGTGCTGTGTACCCTTTGTGTACACCAACACTGAGGGGGGCAGAGGAAAAAGGAAGGGGGGGGGGCAGGATTGGAATTGAAAGCAGGACAGGAGCAGCAAAGATAATGGGCTGCAGCAGGCAGTGAGGGACATAGTCGCTGTTCCTCCCCTCACTTACCCCGCCCCTCCCTCTTTCTATCCCTTTCACATGAGCAAGAATAGACGAGAGTACTCGGCTAATCTGAAGAGATTTGAGAGAGCACTCAGCTCAAGGGAGGCCAGAGTAGTCAAAGACATAAACCCTTACACTCTCCAGCAGACACGATGTTCTTGTGAGCTAGACTGTACCAGATCTCCCCTTTTACAGTCACTTAAGCTCTCATACAGAAACTCTGTCAAAGTTACCCGCCCATCCCAACCCTAGGGGTGGCTCTTATGTTAGTGTGTGAACAGCCTGGCAGTCAAACCCTTGGATAAGGGTTTATGCACACTGCCACTTCCACGCCTGACAGCAAATCGAGGACATGTGGATGTGGCATATGTGAGCTCGCCTCACGCTACACAGACAACGCATAAACCTTTTGTCCCTGGGGATGTATCGTGTGGCCTCACTGCCCATTGGTAGTGAAGGTTGAGTTGCCTTTTGCAGTGACTGGGGCAGTTCGCACACTAACATTCCTAGCCAAATCTATAAAACAGAGCGATGATGATAAGTGGGCCGTGAATTATAACCCTCTTGAGGGCACAGCAGCCTCTTGGCTGAAGACTACGGTACCCGGATCTGAGCTCAGTGCATACTACTCAAATTCATACCATGTACGGCCACTCTCTATGCTACCCCTGTGATTCTCACCTTGCTTGCTGTTGGGATGCCACTGGTTTGGCCATACCTCAAATTGACCCCCCCCCCCTTGTTTAACCCCCCCCCCCCCTGTTTCCCCCTGCAAATGACGAAACTGTGTTGTTGGACCCTACTCAAATCATCATCGTGTTGCACAGTTTCTAGCAGGACTACAGGTCAGTGCTACACACCCCCCCCTCTCCATCGGCCCTGCCCCCCCCCCCCCCCCTCCCCCCCCCCTTCAGACCACAAGAAAGGGACTCTGCCTCACACCTCACCCGTTGCGCGCTCCCCCCCCCCCCCCCCGTGCAGATCACAAGAAGGTAGTGTTGGGCACCAAGCCCATCCTGCTGTCCCCCTTTCTGTCAGGCGGCCAGCGACACGTGTTTGCAGCTAGCGACAGACCAACCATCATTTACAGGTGCGGGTGCATGACCGGCCTGGGGGGGGGGGGGGGGGGGGGAGGGAGGGGAGGGGGGTAATGGTGCAGCCGCCGCCTCTCTCCCAAGGGGGGCGGATCACGTGTTTGCAGCCAGCGACAGACCCACCATCATTCAAAGGTGGTTGCCATAGCTGGGGGGCGGGGTACCACCTGCACTCGCTTCACACGCATTTCTGTAGATGAGCGCTCTGGTCAGCTGCTGTTGGCTGGCCAGTTGAGGCTGCCTCGCGCATAGCCAGAGCAGCGGGTAACAGGTGCTCTGGTGGGGCTTGAGGGTTGATGCCTGCTGCATGATGACAGCAGCACGTTCAACAATGCTTTGCTAGTTGACTCATTTGGTTCCGGAACCACACCACACCGTTGATGAACAGCCGTCTACTGGTGCCGCTGTTGCCCCCTGCAGTTTCAACTGTACAGCAACCTGACTTGGAACAGTACGAACAATAGTAAACATATACTAAACATTTTTGGTGCTTGCCGTGTGCTCCTGCAGTTCCAACAAGAAGCTGCTGTACAGCAACCTGAATGAAAACAGTATCCTTACTAATAACAAATAACAAGCCTTCCGTTATTTGCTGCTGTTCCCCTTGCAGTTCCAACAAGAAGCTGCTGTACAGCAATCTGAATGAGAATGATGTGTCCTACCTGGCCTCGTTCTCAACACCCAGCCTGCCTGACAGCCTGGCACTCGTCAAGGCACACAGCCTCAGCCTAGGAACACTCGACGGTGAGGGGGGGGGTCAGGAGCTTTTTGGGGGGGGGGGAGTTTTTGTGCGGACAGAATGAGTGTGCTCATGCGGGGATGGGGGAGGGGGGGAGGGGATGGGTTTTGTGGGGCGGTCATAGGAGTCGAGGGTTGAGTGGGTGAGAGTGTTGTCAAGTCAAGTCATCAGCGTGGTTGTGTTACAGCTGTAGTAGATGCCAGGGGGGGTGAGTAGCTGAGGCTGGCACTGGTCACGGCACGCAGCCTCAGCCTGGGGATGTCCGGACACTCAACGGTGAAGCAGGGGGGAGGCGGCTTGAGGTGCACAATGATGTGAGCATGGGCAGGGTACCCAGTCCTGTGGTGTTTGTGTTTGCACTGGCCTTTTCTTAGTCATGACCTTTGCTTCACAGCGATTGCCTCGGATTTAAGTCCCATGTACTGTAGCCTGTAGCCAGTGGGACATACCTGACAGATATAAAATTTCCTTTGGGGTTTGAGCTGAAGAAGCCCTAATTGTTCCCCCCCCCCCCTCCCCGCGCACCCCCCCCCCCTCGCGCCTCCAGGCATCCAGAAGCTTCACATCCGCACAGTGCCGTTGGGTGAGCAGCCCCGCCGCATCTGCCACCAGTCATCTACCAAGACACTGGGGGTGGTCACCATCAGCACAGCATCAGGCTCAGGGCCAGCAGGTGAGGGGGGGGATAGAAATGTGGGGGTGATGGGTGTGGGGGAGAGGTGAAGGGGGGGGATGTTCAGTACGGTGTTTGGCTAGTGTGCTCTGTGGAAGTATGGTCACTATCAGCACAGTTCAGGCTGGGGGCCAGCAGGTGCGTGGGGTTGCGTTGACAGTCACAACCCGCACCGCATTGAGATCAGGGCCAGTGGTACCACCAACTTCCAACCTCCTCAGCAGCAGGCACCCATGAGACCACACACAAGCACTCTCTCCCAAAGCGGGCAGCCCCCAAGTGCCCATGTACCTACACCAACACAATCACAACCTATACCTCTGCTTCTTGCCTCCCCCCCCCCTCCAGATGTTGGTCGCAGCTACCTGCGTGTGTTTGATGCTTCCTCATTCGATCTCCTGGCCTCCCACCAACTCGGACCCAATGAGATACCCAATGCAGTGGCCAGCATGTCGTTCGGCGGCAGCAGCGGCAGCAATGGCAGCAGTGACGCGGCAGCAGCGGCGGCTGGTGCCGCCGGCAGCAGTGCCGCAGCAGCGGCGGCTGCGACGGCTGGGGGAGCAGCAGCCGGCATTGGTGGCGGCAGGGAGGAGGAGCCGCCGCAGTTCTTCGTGGTGGGAACTGCTGTCATCAAACCCAACGTGAGGTGGCCTGAAGGTGGTGGTGTGGGATAGGATAAGCTTGTGGGATCACAAAAGCAATCGAGGTTGTCTTGATGTGGTGTGGGGGGGGGGGGGGGGGGGGGTGCTAGTGTGAGGGTGTGTGTGGGGTGGGATGAGACGGGGATGGGCAGTGACTGCTTGTAGGTTTTGTAAGGGGAGGCATGAGTGCAGACAAGTGGGGTGGGACGGGGGCTGCTGTCGTTGAGCTTGTTGCGAGGGGGGATGTAGGTTCCATATCAAGGCAGGTGAGCCAGGCATTGCATTGGCTTGTTGTTGTACCCCTCTCCCTTCTCGGCACATACACAGTGCACACACTCAAATGTTGCCCCATTACATCATCACATCACACAGACACACTGTCCCTACTGCCCCCTCCCCACCCCCACCCCCTCTTTCCCCCTCTCCCCCCCCCCCCCCCGCCTCCTCTCCCCCCCCCCCCCCTCCTCTGTGTCCCCTGCAGGAGGTTCAGCCCACCAGCGGCCACAAGCACTCTGTATTCACCGCACACATTACATAGCCGTAGTACACTATCCTTTGCCTCCCTACTCCCTCACGGCCCCACCTCCCCACCCCCCACCCACCCACCTACCCACCCCCTGTATCTGCGTCTCATGTGCAGGAGGTAGAGCCCACCAAGGGTCACATCCTGGTGTTGTCCTACTCCCCCTCCAGCAACAAGCTCACTCTGGTGGAGCAGCTGGAGGTGCATGGCAGCGTGTACAACATCGCAGCATTCCAGGTGGGGGTGGAAGTGTGTGGTTGTAGGGCAGCATAAGGGGGCTGCGTGAGTAGGGTCTGTTTGAAGGGCAGTGGGTGTATCACCTCATGACGTAGCAGAGGGCGTGTCCACAACCTGGCAGCATTCCAGGTGGGTGTGGGGGGGGGGGGGGAGGGGGGAAGTACAAGGGGGGAAAGGGGTCAGGTGATTGGGGTGGTTTGAGGGGCACAGGGGAACGGGGGGGGGGGGGGTAGCAGAAGGTGTGTCTGCAACCTGGAAGCATTCCAGGTGTGTATGTGTATGTGTGTGTGTGTGGGGGGGGACAGGGGAGCACAGGGGGGGGGGGACGTATGTGCGGTGGAGCCTCCCCGAGAGGGCAAGGGCAGCACTCCAAGTGGAAGTGGGGGGGCATACGTAGTTGGTGTGCTGCTGTGTTTGTGCACATGCGAGCTTCTTCACAACCGCGATGCATGCAGAGGGAGTGTGTGTCGACAGAGAGACTGCATGTGTGCACATGCATGCTGGCTAGCAGTCATCCGACAAGGATAGTCAAAACAATGACGCTAGTACGGAAACCCAGGGCGATCCCTGCATCAAAGCTGTCGTTAGAACGAGGTAATAAGGAAGGCGTTCACCTGGTTGGTGTTCTGTGTGTGTGTGTGTGTGGGCAGCATTTACACCCAGCGCCAATCTTGACATGGTGCCATGATGAGGTTGTATAACACTGACACCCCTTTATGTGCCCCCCCCCTCCCTGCAGGGCAAGTTGTTGGTTGCTGTGAACAACAAGGTGATGCTGTACAAGATGAGCACCACAGCGGACGGGCGTCAGGAGCTGGTCAGCGACTGCAGCCCCGTGGGGGTGCAGGTGCTCTGCCTGCACCTGGCTGTAAGGTAGGGGAGTAGGGGGAACGGCCCAGACGGGGGGAGGGGGGGGTCCGGGAAGGGGGTCGAGCAGGCCCAGAGGGGGGGGGGAGGGGGGGCGTGGGGAGGGGGACAGAGAGGGCTGCAGGTGCCCTTCTGCCTGCACCTGGCTGTCAGGTGGGGGTGAAGGGGGGGAGCAGGGCCCAGGAGGGTCTGGGAGGGGGGGGGGGACACAGGGGGTCGAGGGGTAGGGGTGCAAGGAGGGAGGCAGCAAGTTCATTGGCATTCAGCAGACCTGGGGTGATGCTGTTATTGCTGACAAGGGGCCTTGACACAAGGGGGGACAGCGTGTTGGTGTGTGTTTTTTGGGGGGGGGGATTTGCCGCCTGCCTGATGGGATGCGTCTCGAACGTGTGCTGATTGTTGTGGTGGCATGCATGTCATTGCTGTTTGCTGCTGCTGCCGCTGCTGCTTCAGGGGTGACTTTGTTGTTGTTGGTGACCTGATGAAGAGCATCACACTGCTGTTCTACAAGGCAGCAGAGGGAGCACTGGAGGTACGCTTAGGGGGGCCTCTGTGTCTGTGTGTGTGGAGGGGGGGGGGGGGGGGTCTGTCTGTGTGTGTGGGGGGGGGGGCAGGCTGCCCCTGGGTAGGTGGGTGTCGCAGGACAGACAGGAGCGAAGACCAACAGAACCCAAGCCTGAGAAAGCATGCTGCACCTTGTACAACACGGGGTCATGTACAATATCGTGTGTTCATCTCATGTCGATTTGTTGTGATGTTCCTGCGCAGGTGTCTGCTCGTGACCAGGACAGCAAGTGGCTGACGGCCCTGGCGCTGTTGGATGATGACACATTCATTGCGGCAGACAACGGACACAACCTGGTAGGGGGGGGGGGGCAGGGGAGAAGGGGGGGGGGCAAATGGGGAGGGATGGACATAGGCAAACCCAAGGGGGCAGATGGGGGCGGGGGGGGGGGGGGCAAACATCCCAAAGTGGCTGGCCCAGGCGCTGTTGTCTGATCATATGACATGTTTGTTGTCTGCCACGATGAACACAACCTGGTGGAGGGGGTGGGTGGAATGGGAGGTCAAGGCAGGAGAAGGGGGGAGGGGACAGGGAGGGGTAGTCACACAGGTGCTGGAGAGAGGGGGGACTTGCGCCCCCCCCCCCCCCCCCCCACACACACACACACAAATTGGCGGGGGGGGGGGGCTCCCTGTAATCATGCGCTGCATGTTTGCTTGTCAGCCGCCACAGAGACTGAAGGCTATGGCATGATCGATGTGACATATGAAGAGCCGTTCCTGGGTGGGTCTGCTATTTTTTGGTTTTTTGGGGGTGGGTGGGGCAATGAGAGGATGGGACGGATGAGTAGTGTGGTCCAGCTAGCACCAACAGACCCTGTTGACAGCTTCTAGCAGTGTGGAGACAGGCGGTGGGCGGCATGGCGTGTGGTCGGTGCAGCACCGGGAGCAGCAGCAGCAGCAGGCAAAACTGATGGCCAAGCAATGTGCTGCATTTGCCAGGACCATGGCCTGGGTCACCTGTTTCCAGACAACATCATGTCTGGTGGCTTGTCAGCCCAGGTTGTTGTCTTGGCACAAGCGTTGTGAAAGCTGGACATCAACCAGCACTGAGCATGTTCTTTTCCATCTTTGGTGTCAAGATTCAAGATCACCTGAAGTAGCGTCATGCTGGCATGCTTCGCTGACAACCATTTTTGTTCTGAAAAGAGTCTCACGCCTCATGAACACTTGAAGGGGGACACCAACATACTCTACAATGAGAGCTGTTCAGAAGCAGTCCTGGAGTCTTGTTGAGTGTGGCGCTTTCTTCCCTTTTGTTGATTAGAGAGAGCACACAAAGCATGCTGTTGCTGCATCACCTCGTGCAGAAAGTCATGTGCAGCTACAACATCGCCACCTTGGCCCCTAGCCCTCTGATCGGGTGATGCTACTGGTGGATCATCGACGTAGTCTCATCCCTTGTGTTGTGAGCCTGCTTTGGCTCCTGAACGGGCTAGTAGGCAGGGCCCTGACCTGAATTTACCAGCAGTAGGCAGCAGTAGTAGCAGTAACAGCAGTAGTAGCAACTGGGCACTGGCCAACCCTCTCTCCCCCCCCCCCCCCCAAAAAAAGCCAACTGGAAGTGGGCTCTGTGTAGCATGGCTCACGTGGAGCGGTTGGTCTTGTTGATGAAGGAACACCGTCAACCAGACCGATCCGCAACATGGGAGCTATGTATAAAGTGCCTGTTTTCATCAGTCACATGGTGGTTGGGGCCTGTGCGGGGCAAACAGGGGGTGGGGGGGGGGGAGGTTGCCTTGCGTATCCCGCTTGTGGATGTACCCCCGCCCCGTTGCCCCCCCCCCCCCCCCCGTCCCAATTCCTCGGTCAGTTGTTGCTTGCAAGGATCCGATGCCACCACTGACGAGTGACGAGGAAGGCTGGGTATGCTCCTATCCTCCACCCCGGGGCTCTTGGTCCCTCACCCCACCCCCCCCCCCAGGCCTGGGCACCAAGTTGTTGTGCACAAGAAACCTCAGGCCCTGACAAGTGAAGCTGGTTTGTCCCCTCAAGCAATGTTGCTCTCCTCCCTTCTTCATCACCCCGTGTTCCCTGCCCATCACCCCCCCCCCTTCCCCCCATCAAACTGCAGGTTGTTGTCCGCAAGAACCCTGATGCCACCACTGACGAGGAGCGTTCACGGCTGGAGACTGTGGGGCGCTTCCACACGGGCGTCTTCATCAACCGCATCAGCCCTGGCAGCCTGGTGAGAGACTGGGACACACTCGCATACTGTAAATTGCAGCATACACTACTTACAGCACATACAGTATGCAAAATGGCGACTCAGTTTCTGACACAGCACCATGTCCTGTTGGAACCCCATGTTGAGAGCCCCCATACAACAAAGATAACTCCCTGGCAAACATCCTCACACCAGTGCACATGCCCCCTCGCTTCTCCTGTTACCCTGCGTACTTTGCCTGTGTCCACAGGTGATGCGTTTGCCTGACAGTGAGCTGAGTGGTGTGCCCACCTGCCTGTATGGAGGAGCCAGTGGAGCTGTGGGGCTGGTGGCCAGCCTGCCCAGGGATCTCTTTGAAATGCTGGCGGCACTGCAGAATGGACTCAAAAAGGTGTGAGGGTGTGGAAGGGGGGGGGGGGGAGGCTTGCTGACTGGGCAGGGCAGCAGACAGAGAGGGCGGGACAAGATGTAGGGGGGAAAGAGGAGCACAAATGGAAGTGAAGAGGACGGGAGGGCAGTGTCCTGGGGGGACTGCTCCCCAGGCAGCTTTTTGAGATGCTGGGGGCACTGCAGAACGGAATCAAAAAGGTGCGAGGGGAGGGGAGGGGGAGGGGGGCTGCAGGCCAGGACACAGGGGGGGGCGTGACCGCAAGAGGGCCGGAGGGACCGATGAGGGGGGGCAAGGTGGAGTACTCTTTTGCCTGGAATTTTTCACGCCACAGGACAATGGGGTCTTGGATGGTGTGTGGTTTGGAGCTGCATCCCTGGCGCACTTCCAGCCTCCAGCAATGGCTCAGCAGCGCCGCCTGCCAGTCAGTGATCAAAGCCATGAGCAGGGTCTTGACGGTTTCAAAACCCGATGTAAACACACCCAACAGTGAGAAAGCTCAAGCCATTGATCCTTTCTTCCTTACGTCTTGCGTGCAGGTTGTTCGTGGTGTTGGTGGGTTTGACCTGGACTCCTGGCGTTCCTTCAAGGATGAGCGGCGTTGCTTGAGCACAATGTACCCCCCACCACCCACCCACCCCCCGCCATCCCACATGTGTCTGCTGTGCAGGTTGTTCGTGGTGTTGGTGGCTTCGACCTTGACTCCTGGCGCTCCTTCAAGGATGAGCGGCGCACAGAGGCGTCCACCAACTTCATTGATGGTGACCTGGTAGAGACCTTCTGGACCTGAGCCCCGACAAGGCAGCTGAGGTGGTGGCGGGGGTGTGGCCCAACGGGGAGGTGGGGGTGCAAGAGGTCATGAGGCGGTTGGAGGAGCTGCAGCGCCTGCATTGAGGGAGGGTCCTTGTGGGTTGGGTGTCCATTTTGGGGTGCTTCAGCTGCTGTTTGGATGTGATATGCTGCTGCCTGTCACTACTGAGGCGGTTGGAGGAGCTGCAGTGCCTGCACTGACTGGAAGGGCCTTTTGGACTGGGGGTGCATTTTGGGCTCCTGCAGCTTCTGGTTGAATGTGATGTGCTGGTGCCTGTCATCAGTGACTCATCGGATGTCATGGTCTGTAGCATGTGTGTTGTGTGGTGGCTGGGAGAGCAGCGGAGCGGACACTCTCCTGACACCGACATGTGCGGTGTGTAGACACAGGGCGTGCATCCAGCCAATGCAACAATCATCCAAGGATGTGACATTCCAAGGATGTGTGTGGATTAGGTGGGGTTGCTGCAGGTCGTGAGGCGGCTGAGGGGCTGCAGCAGCTGCATCGAAGGGAAATCCAAAGATCGCAAAGATCGTGTGATCTTGTTTCGTCAAGGTCTTGTAGGACTGGGATTACGCTGTGCTGACATTCGTCACAGTGTGTGTGGGTGAGCTGCTGCTGCTGGGGTTGTGGCGTGATGTTGTGTTGGTGTGTGGCGTGGGGGAGCTGCTGCGCAGCTCTGCGTGGATTGCGGCAGCTGTGGTGATGTTTGCTGCATGCACAGCAGCAAGCAGACTGCCAGAGCGAGAGCGCAGAACTGCTCTGCCCCTCTGCTCATGCACACATGTGTGCAGATATGTAGTTGTGTGTGCACATATACTTGGGGCACCGCGAGCTGGGTGCTCCTGTCCTGCTGGTTGTGTGTCCCTCATGCGTGCTGTGCTCAGCAGCTTGAAGTTGCAGGTCATGGAAGCCAGCACAGGATGGGTATGGGTGGCTGCTAGTTTGTGCTGCCTGTTGGCTTGCAGGGTGTTTGATTTGTGCATGCCCTCTTCAACCAGCTGGGCTTGCAGCAGGTGCTTTTGTGCTGCCTGCTGTTGTGGCGGTCTGTGCAGCCTCACTGCACAGCTTCTGGCTGCGTGCTGTTCCTCTTCTTGAATGGTTGGAACAGACGGAGGAACAGGCTTCAAAATAGACAGTTGCAAAAGCCTGCACAGCTGTCCACTAGTGTACACCGTTTTCCAGGATTGAGTCACCAGAGCAGCTGAAAATGACCTTCAGCGTCTGCCAGCCCTGGCCCTACTGGTTTACACCATCCCAAAAGTTCAATCGTGCTGATGCTGGTCAAAAGGCCGAGGTGCTGGTGGAATGTGGGTGGAACAGGGATAGGAGTATAGGAGCAGTGCCCAGAACACACGGAGGTGCGCCTCATCCACCTAGTTGATTGGGGGAGAGGACGAGAGAGAGGCCTCAACAAGGCAATCAAGCGTCACAGCTACACTTTTGCTACCTTTAGGATGCATGTGAGTAGTGTTGACGTTTAAAAGGTGGTTGATCACAAGTTGTGATTCACAACAAGGTTTCCTCTGCAGCAGACTGGACAAGCTACGTGGAACCCTTACACAGTTCGGGAATCATTGAGAAGAACATATGCTGATCAACGCAGACAAACGCACACAGACTGTGTGCCCTCAGGAAACCTTGAACCCGTCTCAGGTTTAGCCGTCCCGTGATGTGTGTCCTTTCCACCTGCTGAAGTTTGAATGTTCACATATTGCAGCGCATGTTCCGTGGGTGTATAAGCTACAACGGCAAGTTCCTCGTGCTGTGTGCTGACCCCTCAGCACACACGCCACACAGAATGAGTCCGAGCAGCCCCCGCTGTTGTCTCGATGAATTTTTCTAGCCACTTATAAGCATTTGTAGTTCCAGCAGCGCACCTTGGAGCACTGCCGCGGCCATGGCATGGAGGAACAACTGATGAGGAGCTTGGCAGCACCTGACGAGCGCTATACGAATCTGGACATGTCACATAAGGTCAAAACGTTATATGCATGGGTCATACGCGCTTTCATGTGCTGCAGAGGCTGTGTGGTGTATCGACGGACGGGGTTGTCCAGCACAGATCCTCAAAGTCCCCTGGGTGGAATTGGGCTTTGGGCCAATTCCACCTAGGCCACTCAGTTGTTGTGAATGCCAACATTCGCTCAACACCTCATGTACGCTTTCTGCTGTCGCTGCAGCTGATGCAATACATCATATTGGCCCTGGGTGCTGACACTGTCCGCAGCAGGAGAGGGGTGTCTCCAGGGCTTCTGCAACCTGGGACCTGGCTGAAGGCCGAGAAGAAGCGACCACCGGTGAGAATTCCGACTAATGCAGTAAGAAGGAGAGTTACCTGGAGATTGGACTGATCTTTGGATCTGCTAAGGTTGTGGTTGACCAACCAATGGATCTGCCATGTCATCAGTGTCAGGGGCTTATCAACATGTTGTACAGTGAGTTGCCTTTGAGACAACCTTTGCAATCAAAAGGTAGTTTTTTTGCGTTGTGCCTGCTGATGCCATGCTGTGGCATGCTGAGCGCCTTGCAGGCTCAATGCATGTCTGCATGTCACCCAAGTGCAGCCGCAAATGCAGTTGGTGTGAACTTGATGCAAAAGACACCACTGTATATGCCCCACCTGTGCGCCTGTGTTACGCTTTTGTGTGCAACACACAGCCCCTGCAGGACTTTGCTGTTCTGGGAGAGGGTGTCCTCCACCCTGACGGCAGAATCTACACCCCGCCACCTGGCACAACCCTGCCCACAGCAGACCGCCTGCAGCTGAGCTTCGCAGCAATTGCTCGCTGGAAGTCCTATCCTTCTGGGGACTGGCCGTCCAATATGCTGTCCCAACGTGGCTCTGGGACAAGGGGCAAGGACGGGCAGCCCTCAATCCATCATATCCCTCTCCCCCTCCTTCATAGGTTGGGTTGTGACAGATGACGAGGACTTGCAGCAGCTGCTGTCGTGGGCCCACCAGCAGGATGACTTGGACATACACCTGCAGGTGCGCACACTGATGCGCTGATCGATCATTGCGTTGTATTGATGATGGACCGACCACTTGATGTGATTGGTCGCTTTAGGCGGCGTCAGAGCTAAGAAGCTGCCTGCGTCCAGTTGGTCACTGATGCGCTTGTGTTGTGTGAGGGACCAGCAACAGGTCACGCTCACTGCATCACCCACTCACTCGCCCACCCACTACTCACCCACTCGGTCACTCACGCACGCACTCAATCACTCACTCACTCACTCGATATGCTTCTTTGCGCTGCAGGACCTGTCAGACATTGCTGCTCGCCCTAGCAGCCTGCAGCTGGACCACCGTGGGACCCCCACCATCGTCTATCATGAGCCCCGCCCCTGTGTTCTAGCCTCCAAGGGCTGCTTGGAGGTCTGGACGCCCAGCGGTGGGCACAAACTCAACGACCGTCCGTACCTCGTGACCTGCAGCACATGTCCTGCTTCATACCATGTCTACAAGTAAGAAAGCTTGTGATGCAGTTTCCCTGGGGTGCTCAGCACTGCATGGGGTTGAGCTTGAGCCGTACCAGCTGTGCCCAGGCAGGGTATGTGTACCTCAGTAATACTGAACCCTGCAGCACATGGCCGAACATGAACGACACCCTCACCCTGATATGTGTCCTGCATATATGGCTGATTGAACATTTGCACTCCCCCCCCCACCCACACACAGGGAGTGCCTTGGCACTCAGACGGGGCCTCTGGACTTCACCAAAGCCAAGAGGTCACCTGCTGGGTGTGGTGCCCTCTGGCTGTGCCCTGGCTGCAAGGACGCGGCGGTGAGCTGACCAGCATGACTGATTGTTAGCTGAGCGCATGACCGACACAGCACCGTGCTGCACAGCTCGCGCCGAAGTCGCATTGGCACCTCAGTTCCTCCGAACAGGGAAGCACACTCGAGTCAATATGATCACGTGCCGGCTCAACACAACACAGCCAAGGGCTCGCGACAAAATGCGATTTCGCCTGCCGACATCAACATCGCTATCGCGTGCCAACATCAACATCGCTCCGGAGCAGCCCGACTTTGCTATCTACTCCGGAAAGCCATACCAAATGTGAACGCCCAAGGTAGGTTCTTAGCCTGCAGGCCAGTTGACTTGTTCCACATGCGCTTGGCTGCCCGCAGGCTAAGGGTTTGCTGCGCCCCACAGCTATCTACCCCGCGCTCGTCAGGGGCGGCCACGGCTGTGAGCTGCCAAGCGAGCTGGAGGTTATGCCGTTACATGAGTATCGCGAGTGGAAGCTGAACCGCGCCAGCCTGTACCGCAAGTCGGCCCAGCTCTTCGGCAGCAGCTGCAGCCTCGCAGATCCACATCAGTACCAGATCATGAAGGACCTTGAAGCCAGCTACAGGCAGAAAGTGCAGCAGCAGCTGGTTGCGTGCTTCAGGGCTGTGCCTGAGTGGCAGCAGCCAGGGGCGGCAGAGGCTGAGGTGGAGCGGCTTTTCCAGGGGCTGCCGCCACTGCTGCCACCACCACAGGCACCACCACCAGCAGCAGCAGCAGCAGCAGCAGCAGCAGCAGAGCCAGCAGTGCCAGCAGCACAGAGTCCTGCGTCAGTAGCAGGGCAGGAGGCTGAAGCAGCAGAAGCACAAGAAGCAGAAGCAGCAGGGCAGGGGTCTGAAGCCGCAGCTGACGCAGCAACAGTGGCGGTGGACGCAGACCTTTGGCAAGCAGAACTGCCAGCATTGGAGGAGGAGGTGCAGGTTGACACAGCAGCCACAGCAGCAGCAGCAGCAGCAGCAGCAGCAGCAGCAGTCCTGGCGGTCCCAACAGCTGCAGCACCCCCCAACCCGCAGGGGCAGCTGTGGCGGGCAGCGTCCTTCGACGCTGAGCCGACCCCGCTGGCCCAGGTGATGCTGCTGCCGCAGCAGCAGCAGCAGCAGCAGCAGCAGCAGCAGCAGCAGCAGCAGCAGCAGCAGCAGCAGCAGCAGCAGCAACAGCAGCTGCAGCATGACGACTTCATCGCCATGTTGTCATCGGAGGAGCCGTCAGACGCAGAGGATGACACCGCCATGACAGAGCAGCATCCGCCGCTTCCTGCTGCTGCTGCTGCCGCCGCTGCTGCAGTAAGCACGCCTGCTACTGCTGCTGCTGCTGCAGCTGCTGCAGCCATCACTCCTGCTGCTGCTGCAGCAGAAGTAAGCAGTCCTGCTGCAGTCACTGGCACTGAACTGGTGCAGCTGCAGTACCCACAGCGGCGTGACCCGCGGCCGCGGCTAGCAGTGCTGCCGCTGCCAGCAGCTGCAGCAGCAGCGGCGGCGGCAGCAGCAGCAGCATCTGGTGACACCACTGACACGCCGCTGCAGCTGGGGCACTATGACTCCCTGCTGCTGCAGTCAGTGTCATCAGGCAGCGGGGCCTGCCACGGTGGGGTTGTGGCAACTGAAATTACAACAGCAGCAGCAGCAGCAGCAGCAGCAGCAGCAGCACCCCCTGCACCAACAGCAGCAGCAGCAGCAACGGTGCAGCAGTTCACAGGCCTTGGTGGCAGTATGAGGACAGCAGCAGATGCTGCTGCAGACGGTGGGGCCAGCAGCCCTCTCAGCAACCGCAGCTGCAGTCTTCTCGCCACCCACCAGCAGCCTGACCTTGGCCACTACCAGCAGCAGCAGCAGCAGGGTGTTGCTGCTGTTGCTGCCAGCGGCGGCGGCGGTGGTGGTAGTGGTGGTAGTGCTGGATTGACCACCTGTGCTGCTGCTGCTGCTGGTGCAATAGCGTTTGGCAGCCCTCTGGAGATTTTCACCAACGCTGTCGAGCCTTCAGATGCAGCCTGCCAGGCCCAGGCTGTGCACCAAGGGACTTGCGAAGCAGCAGCAGCAGCAACAGCAGCAGCAGCAGCACTAGAAGCAGCACCTGCTGCTGCTCAAGAGGCTCTACTGGAGGATGCAGCAGCAGCTGCTTCTCCTGCTGCTCAGCCTGCAGCAGCAGCTGCCGCCCAGCAGTCACAGTCAGCCTGCAGTCTGATGCCTACTGTTGTTGCCCAGTCAGCTACTGTGGAGGTGTGCTGGGATGGAGGTAAAGGTGACGGCGATGAGGTGTCCTCACGGCAGCAGCAGCAGCAGCAGCAGCAGCAGCAGCAGCAGCCGCTGCTGGGTGAGCACCAGCAAGAAGGGGAGGAAGCAGTGGGTGGCATGGCTGGGCAGTTCCAGACTGCCCATGCAGCAGCAGCAGCAGCAGCACAACCCGCCACTTTTGCGGCTGTTGCAACAGGTGATGCAACGGTTGACGCATGGGTGCAGCAGGCGTTACTGCATACTGCGCCAATTGCTGATGTCAGTGCAGCAGCAGCAGCAGCAGCAGCAGCAGGAGCAGCAGAGCCTACAACAGCTGCTGGCTTTGCTGCCATCCAACCAGCCCCAATCGCTGCTGGTCTGCAAGCACCTGTTGCCGCAGAAACAGCAGCGGCAGCAGCAGCAGGACCTGGGGCTTTGTGCCAGCAGTGCCACCAGTGAGAGGCCCTGGAGGTGTCCGGCTCCTGAAGGGACACCCTTGGAGACAGAACAAGAAGCAGCGACCTCAGGAGGGTGGCAAAGCAGCTGCTGCTGGTGGTGAGGGTTGCGCTGCTGCTGCTGCTGAAGCTGCTGCACCTACTGCACAGCAGCAGCCGGCAGCAGCAGCTGCGCCGGCAGCGCCAAAGGCAGATGGTGGCTGGGCAGGCAGCACAAGCTTGATGCCACCACCAGTAGCAGCAGCAGGAACAACAGCTGCAGGAGCGGTAGCCATACTGCCTCACCCGCCTGTAGTGCTGCACACTGGACCGCAGCAGCAGCAGCAGCAGCAGCAGCAGCAGCAGCAGGATGCACTGTCAGGTGGTGTGTGCAGGTTCAGTCAGCAGCCTCCTGCTGCCATTGCCAGACCCCATGCAGCTGGGTCCGCAGCAGCTGCCATCAGCGCTGCGAATGCAGCAAAAGCGGCCGCAGCAGCAGCTGCAACACCAGCAAGCCGTACATCTAGCAAGAGTCATGTGCTTCTCAGGTCCTCGCCAGTGGTACCCGCAGCACCGGCACCAGCAGCAGCAGCCGCTGTAACGACGACAACAACAGCTGCAGCTGCAGCAGCAGCAGCAGCAGCAGCAGCAGCAGCAAGCCCCGAAGCAGACTTCCAGCAGCATCAGATGTACGACATGTGGGGCGCCAGCAGCTATGACCCGTTTGCCACCGCGGGCGCTGCAACGACAGCAATAACATCAGCCCCGACATCACCCCCCTCCCGCCACCATCGACTCCCGAGTCCTCAGCAGGAGCAGCAGCAGCAGCAGCAGCAGCAGGTAGTGGCAGCAGCAGCAGGCCACACGGCAAGAACATCGGCGGGGTTCTTACTCCTGGTAGCAGCCTGGTCAATACCCCTGCCGCTCAAGGTGCCAGGGCTCGCAGCAGGAGTGGCAGCAGGGAGTGGGGTAGGCAGCGCAGAAAGAGCAGGAGCAGAGAAAGAGAGCGGGGCAACGGCAGGAGCAGAGACAAGCAGTGGGAAATGCGGCGCAGCAGGAGCAGGAGCAGGATCGGCGACATGCAGTGGGATAGCGAGCGCAGTGCCACTGCGCCCAGTGGGGCAGGTCGCAGCAGGAGCAGGAGCAGGAGCAAGGACATGCAGTGGGACAGGGAGCGCAGTAGGGCTGATCGCAGCAGGAGCAGGAGCAGAGACAGGGGTTGGGGTAGGGAGCGGGGTGGGGCAGGCTGCACCAGGATCAGGGAGAGGGAGCGCGCTGGTTGCGCTGGGTGGGATTCTGGGGCCAATGGCAGGAGCTGGGAACACAGCAGGAGCCCAGCAGGCCAGCGCAGCAGGGGCAGGAGCAGCAGCAGGAGCCCGTCTGCGGGGTGTGGCGGGCGCAGGAGCAGCAGCAGGAGCCCAACACGCCAGCGCAGCAGGAGCCCAGCACGCCAGCGCAGTATGAGCCCCCCCTGCAGGATGCACCAGGTTCACGAGCAGCAGCAGGGGCCTCCACGGCAGGAGCAGCAGGAGTCCAGCACCCCAGAGCAGCAATAGGAGTCCTCATGCAGCTGCAGGGCACAGCAGGCCCAAGAGCAGCAGCAGGAGTCCACCACGCCAGCGCAGCAGGAGCAGCAGCAGCAGCAGCAGTAGAGGCCAATGCGGCAGGGGCCGCTGCAACAGCAGGAGCCCACCTGCGCATAAACGCCGCAGCAGGAGTCGCAGCCGCAGCCGCAGTGGTGGCCACCGAAGTAAGAAGCTGAAGGCAGCGGGTGCTGCTGGGGCTACAGCAGCAGGGATACAGCAGGGCTCCCTCCGGCCCCTCAGGACAAGCAGCAGCAGCAGCAACAGCAGCAGCAAGGAAGTGGTTCAAGAGCCAAGGCAGCGTCAACCTCAGCCACAGCAGCTGCTGCAAGTAAGGGTGGGGACCCACAAGGACAGCATCAGCAGCAGCAGCAGGTTGTTCACGTTACTCAACAGCTGACAGCGGCTCAGGGGCCAGCATTGGCTGCTGCCGGCACTGAGGCAGGGGAGCAAGGTGCAGCAGGGCGGTGGCCACGGTAGCTGCTGTGCTGCTGTCACCAGCGGCCTGCGAAGAACGGGCTCAGGCAACTTGAGGATAGCACTGAGCACCGCGAGTGGTTTGGGGGCGCAGCCGGCAAAAGCAGCAGCAGCAGCAGCAGCAGCAAGTGTTGAGCAGGGCGGCAGTGCTGCGGTGGCGATGCTGCAGCAGGGGAGGTCATGATGGAGCTAGAGCAGCAGCAGCTGCCAGCACCTATGGTCCACAATGCTGATGCAGCCATTGCTGCTACTGCTGCTGCTGAACAGTCGGTGTATCCAACCACACAGCAGCAGTGGGAGCAGTGGCAGCAATGGGAGCAGCAGCAGGCGGCGGCAGGCTACCACCCGCACGGATGGCAGCAGCGGCAGCAGTACTACAGCAACTGTGAGGTGAGGGTGATGAGGGCAAGGACTGCATATATGGGGGAGTATGTTACATGGACATTTTCGCCAAACAACAATGGCATTGCCCACCAGGATCGAGCCAGGTGAACCTCATAAGTTGTCTCCCCTGCGGTGGTTTGCACCACCTACACCGGGTTGACCAAAGAAGGCAGAACCACCAGAATTGCAGCAAGTGCCAGCCATGCTAGGAACCTATTGTGTGCAGAGATGAGGGCAGGCAACTATACCAGTGTGGACACAAGAAACAGAACAAAGTCAGTCAAATACCCATAGTAAGGCCAAGCAAGCGTGCTCTGCGCACTTTCATTTTGTACAAAGTGTGTGCCAGGGCCGACTGTTCGGCATGTTGAAACACAGTAGCAACACAATCTTGGTCACCCAACTGGACTGAAGCCGGGTCAGCAAAGGCTGGGCAGGCGGTGCGCAGATCATCATACACGGGACATTCAAGAATGAAGTGCTTTAGATCTTCAACATTGTTGCTGGTGCCAGTACGGGCCAGCACAGCAGCGCGGTTGGCCAGCGAAGCGTCCTGACCAGAGCACAAACGACAGATGCGATCCGCCCTTGGGACAGACTCCCTACGCTTGCGACCCTGCTCAATTTCAAGATGTGCAGAGCCAACACGCAACTGCGCCAGGTTTTGTGCCACGTTGAAAGACAAGCACAACTTCATATGCGGGGCTGCATGGTCTCTAGAGAAAGGATCAAAGCCAGGGTCAAGAGGGTATACCCATGCATGGTGTGTAAGCCTGTGAATGCCGGCAGACGGTGCAGTGCGAGGGCTGCCTTCTGTAAGACCCTGCCACCTATCACGGAACAGGCCAGCCAAGGCAGCCTGCACAGCTGACTCCTGCCACCGCTGCTGCAACACCCACTCCAAAGGCTGCTGCCGCCAGCTACTATCAAGGAGCTGCAAGCCAGACATAGTGTGCAACACACCATACGACCAGCAACGCTGACAGCCATCCAAGGCCAACATAACGTCCTCGCGCCACACACAACTGGCCAGTGACCTGGGCTCCTCATCACGCGAATCCGACAGCTTGGTCCACCACCGCGCAGCCAGGACTACCCAGTGGTACATGACGGGAATGCGGTGCAGGTCCCGGTATAATACATCCTTGGCAACCCCTTTGATGGATCCTGTCATGATCCTCAGGAACGAGGTGTGCACACTCTCGGCTTGTGTGTCGTACGGTGCGGAGTGCAGGCGCTTCACAAACATTGCCGGGCCCCAGATATGCGACGCATATGACAACACAGGCTCGACCAAAATATCAAACATTCTGCACTTGATGTCAAACTGGGTGAGGCAAGCCCGACGACAGCGCGTCAGCATGGCATGCATGGCTTTGCTGCCGGAAACTGCCAGCGCGTCCGACGCCCCCAGAAGCCCCCGAGTGGCATGCACACGCACGCCCAGATACACGTACTCTGATTGCAGCGCAATTTCACGGCCCCGAAACACAAGGCGAAACCCTGCAGGCACCCTCAAGTGTTGCGGGCGGAAACACACGACACAAGTCTTGTGCGGCGCAAGGTTCACCTCCATATCAAACAATGTGCAGAAGACATCAAGCACATCCACGATCTGCTGTATCTCGCAGGCCTCGAAGCTGAGCAACCCCACGTCGTCAGCATACATCACGTCAGGCACCTTAAGTCCACTCAGCACTGGCCCTGCCCCCGGCAACTTGAGCCTGATCAGGTAATGCAGCAACTCAATAAACAGGCCGAACAAGAGGGGGCTCAGCTCACTCCCCTGCTTTGTGCCAGACACTGTGGGGAAGGCGTCCCCAAGCTCCCCATTGACTGCCACCTGACAGCACACCCGATCATACAACGCCACCAACATGTCCAGAAAGGGGCCATGCACACCCAACTGTCGACATCGCTCCAACAACAGGTCCCTCCTAACCTTGTCAAAAGCCTTCTTAAAGTCCACAAAGACCACATACAAGCGACGGCGGCGATGCTGCGCCACACTGATCAGATGCTGCAGCGTGAAGATGGCATCTAGTGTGCCATGGCCCGGCCTAAAGCCACACTGGGTGGGAGCCCGAAGTGACAGGAGTGACGCCAACCGCTCAAAGCGCTGATTCAAGAAGCGATCCAACATGCGGGAAAAGACAGGTGACACAGAGATACCTCTGTACTGGTCCCGTACTGCCAGGGCAGCAGGGCTCAGCGACTTCGGCACGGGGACCAACTTGCTGGTGCGCATAACCTCCGGGACACAAGCATTAGAGAACATGGCCTGCAGCAACCACTGTGCACACTCAACAACGACAGGACAGGCCGGCAGAGGGTCACCACTCGAACCTGTATCACGGACAGGGGCAGCGGCCAGCCTTAAGAGCTCTCCAGTCAGCCCCTGAGCATCAGGGGCTTTGCCGGCCGGGAGCGCCATGCATTGTTCCACCTCAGCCAGGGTGACATCAGCGTTAAGTGCAGCCATGGCTGCCTCCTGACCCCGAGGGGCTGCTGCGTACAGCTGCTGCTTGAGAGCGACCTCATCGACAGACAGGGCCTGTGGATGGGGTGCCGCCCCCAACAGGACCCTAAAATAGTCCGTCCAAGCCGCCACGTCCGACAAAGGTGTTTGCGGGCGCCTATCCCCAAAAAACACATGCCAGTAGTCCTTCTGGGTGTGCCCAAAGTAGGTGCCCAGCATATCAATCTGCACACGCATTGCATGCTCCCGCTTTTTGCGCTTACAACAGCTCTTGTACTCACGTCGAGCCGCCTCCAAGGCATTCCGTGCAACAGGGCACCCGGCCTGAGAGCCATACACACCCCCTCTGCTTGCATGCCAGGCAGCCCATGCCCCATCCAATTCCCCAGAAAGCCGCCTACAGTCAGCATCATACCACGGCTGGTCCCTGCGCCCGTGGCCGGGTTGGGCAGGGGCAGGCTGCTCTCTGTCACCTCCCGCACACGAAACCAATTGATCTGAAAACTGCCGCAACGCACACTCAACACTCACACCACCTGCCTGCCAAGACTGTAACATAGCCTGAAAACAGTCCGCTTGACGCACAAGGGCGCTAGTGTAGCCAGACCCTGAGGTGGGACGGTGCACCCTGCACCGGCCCCCCCTGCGAGGCACCTCATGACACCGCCTGGGCAGGTCGGTGAGTGACACATAGAGACCACAGTGGTCCTTGGAGGCTGACGCCTTGTAAGGCAGGACCCGGAAGGACTGCACATGACGATACAAGGAGGTGGAGGCACAGGCCAGATCAACCACACTGGCACCCACTGACTGCTCACCCATGGGATTGGCATAACAGGTGAAGGCCCCTTCCACATCCCCATGGGTCCTACCATTGAGCACAACCGAGGAGACAGCAAACAGACCATTCATAAACTCCAGCGCCCGAGGGCGGCTGGGTACAGACATGTCCATAGAGCGCCTGTAGGAAGGTACACACCTCAAATGGTGTAAGGTCGGGAGAACTGACGGGTCATTGAGACCTGGGGGAACCGCAAGATTAGAGGGCACGTCACAACTCAATCTGCCAATGCGCATGTTCAGGTCCCCAAGAACCAAATGCTTGTGGCCTCTGGCCTCTGCTGCAGACAGCCCAGCAAACAAGGCAGCCATGGGGTCTGCATCCACCACCCCAGATGCATACACAGCAGAGCCAGGAGGGCTGAAGTAACACACGGCAACAGTAAGCTGAAAACCTGGCACAACCACCCAGACGATGCCCTCCCTCGGGTCCGTGGTAACCGTCAGCCCTGAGCCCATGCTCAGTGCAGAGAACCTCTTAACAAACACAGTGATACCCCCATGCGGCCTGCCGCGGCTTGGCCGCGGCCGGACACAATGAAAAGCATCATAGCCAGGCAACAACCCTTGAACCTCATGCGTTGTGTCCTCCACGAGCATTGTCTCTACAAAGCCGTAAATGTCACACCCCTGCTCTTGCGCCACAACACTGGGTATCCTAGTAGCCGCCATGCCCCCCACATTCTGCACAAGGAACCTCACATCTATTGCTGCAACACTATGCGGTGGATTCATCGCCTGCCAGCCCCAGCCCCTGCCCCTGCCTCTGCACCTCCCTCGGCCCTAGCCCTGTGTGCGCCCCCAGAGCGATCTGTGGGGCCGCGGGGAGCCAGCTGCACCTGCTCCCACCGGGGGCGGCCACCGCCACGTGACCGCACCTGCTTCTCAAGGACATATATAGATAGGCAGTTTGATTGTCGCACCAAACAAGTGACTTGCACAATGTGACAGTCAACATTGCAGACTGTCCTGCTGTCTTGTCTTCCCCTGCAGTGGCAGCAGTTCCAGCAGCAGGTGCACCACTGGTGGTTCTCACAGTACGGCTGTGCCCCCACACCAGACCAGGTGGCAGCACAGTGGCAGCAGGCACAGCAATGGAGGGCCAACCAGGGCCAGCAGCAGGGACAGCAGTTTGATGCTTCCTTTGAAGACTACTGGCACTACCAGCTGCAGCAGTACCAGCAGCAGATGCTGGCACAGCAGCAGCAGGAGCTTTACTGGCATGCAGCAGCTGCTGCAAGCTATATGGCACCCTCTGCACCCCTGCCTGAGGATCAAGAGGCAGCAGCAGCAGCAGGTGAAGCTGCGGCACTATCGCCTACTGCAAGCTATGCAGGCTGGGGTCTGCCTGCATCCTTGCCTGAGGGTCAGGCAGCAGCAGCAGCAGGAGGAGGAGGAGGTGAAGCTGCGGCACTATCGCCTACTACAAGCTATGCAGGCTTGCACCTGCCTGTTTCCCTGCCCGAGGGTTCACTTGAGCGCGAGGAACAGCCACCGCTGCCACCTGACGAAGATGCTAATGCTGAGGGTGGGTCCCCGGCAGGCCTGGCTGATGCAGCAGCAGAAACAGCAGCAGTGCCAGGTGGTGTATTTGCAGCAGCTTCACCTGCTGCTGCTCCTGCTGCTGCTGCTGGTGTGGGTGTGGTGGGTGCTGCTGGCACACCAACATTCACCAACAGCACTGCAGGGGCGGTAGCACATCAGGCAGGCGCCCCTGCAGTGCAGCAGCAGCAGCGGCAGCAGCAGCAGCAGCTGTAGCACCACCACCACCACCAGAAGCAGCAGCAGCAGCAGGCGGTGCCGGTGCGGACAGCAGCAGCCAGGACCCTTTCAAACTGCCCGAATTTGAGTCAAAAGCGTCTGTGGCCAGCGTGGAGGCGTCTCTGTGGCTGCTGGCTGATCACATGGTGGTCTCTGACCAGCAGCTTGAAGGTCTTTCCACAGCGCTAAAGAGGCTGAAGGGGCAGGAGGCAGTTGATCCCAAAGATCTGCTGCTGGTGCGGTTTAGGGGTGGCTATGCCCAGCTGAAGGTGTGGGCAGGCAGGCGTAGGGTGGACAAGGTGCAGCAAGCATCTCACAAGCTGCTGGTTGATGCGCTAAAGGAGTGATGTGCTGTGCTGCTGATGGTGAAGCAGCAGGTGCAGGCATGCTTGGGATGTGGGAGGGTTGGAGAAGAGTTGTGGTTCAGTTGTGGTTGAGTAATGGTTGAAACCACTTTGCGGCTCCATCCTTGAAGCCACGTTTGCTGGGTTTGTCAGCAATTCAACTCTGTAACATACGTGGCACAGGTTTATACAGCAGAGGAAGTTGCACAAGCTTGGGCAAAGCTGTACATGGTTTATGGGCAGTGAGCTCAGCAGCAAGGAATTTCCCCAAGTAGCCAGCAGTAGTGTCATACCGGCCAAGCGTCGAGTCAAGCATCAAGCAGCTCAGCAGGAACAAATAGCATATGTGGCGTGGTAGCAATTACATTGGTCCCTCGAGGCCTGCTTGGTGTTGGCAATGATGAAGCGGCATTGTGAAGTTTGGTGTGCTGCGCTGTGCTGTGCTCGCTGGTCCCTTGGATGGCCCAGCATTTGGCATCTCGTGACTTTGGTGCAGATTCTAGGTCCTAGGGTGTGTGACGGCATCTCTCTTTGTGTGTAAGTATCTACGTATACGTGTACAGACATTGACAAAATGTCCATAGCTACGACACAGCTACAGGGGTGCAACAGCTAGCCAGCGGGTTGCTGTAGCCCTACACTGGTCGGGCGCACGACCACAAGACAAATTTGCTTTAAAGCATTCTCACAATCCTCCAACACAAATGGCTGGCATAACCTGCAGCTGCAAACCAGCACCTGAACCCTTCTCCTCGGTTTTAGCCGCCCCATGGTCCCGTTCGGGTTGCATTGGACGTATCTTGCTGCTCAAAGCAGGGCTCCCTTCCGTCCGCGTACCCGTCGAAGGAAGGGGCAGGCAGCCCTTTTTCGTCACCCTCATGTAACATTGATGCCAGCATGCATAATCTGCTGGTGTCATGTGCTTACTCAACGATAAGTTAGTGCATAGCACAGCTGCCCACTTGCTATCGTATTCTTTTCTTGTTTGCTGGACCTGTAAGCCAGGGCCGCCCCCTTGCCCCTTGCGACCTTCCTGCCTTGCTGCACTACAATCCAGACACTTGCTGGTCCTGTAAGGCATGGGGGCTAGCCGCCCCCCTTGCCCCCCCCCCCCCCCCCCCCCCGATTACTTCGTGTGTTGCTCTACTACATTCAAGCAGACACTTGCTGGTCCTGCAAGGCAGGGGGGCTGTCTGCCCCCCTGGACCCCCGCCACCAGTACTGCTGTGGTGCAGCATGAGAGACAGCAGAACCACACACAAACGCTTGCTGGACCTGTAAGGCAGGGGGGCTGTCTGCCCCCCTGGACCCCCGCCGGCATTGACTGTAGTGCAGCAACACAGGAAGTAATAGGAAGTACTAGCGTTCTCCTGCTGCTGTCTCTCTTGGCGCATCATGCTGTGACAGCAGTACTGGTGGCGGGGGTCCAGGGGGGCAGACAGCCCCCCTGCCTTACAGGTCCAGCAAGTGTATGTTTGCGGTGCTGCTGTCTCTCTCAGCGCACTACAGCAGTACTGGTGGCGGGGGTCCAGGGGGGCAGACAGCCCCCCTGCCTTACAGGTCCAGCAAGTGTATGTTTGCGGTGCTGCTGTCTCTCTTGGCACACTACAGCAGTACTGGTGGCGGGGGTCCAGGGGGGCAGACAGCCCCCCTGTCTTACAGGTCCAGCAAGTGTATGTGTGCGGTGCTGCTGTCTCTCTCGGCGCACTACAGCAGTACTGGTGGCGGGGGTCCAGGGAGGCAGACAGCCCCCCTGCCTTACAGCTTCATGTTTTGCTGCAATGGAAGGCTATATGGTGCAGGTGTTTGCATGGAAACATGAAAACTCGGCCTGTCGACATGATCAGTAGATCACCATCACCACGCGGCCTGCCCGCGGCCATGCTACAGTCTGCGCTAGACAACGTGTGACGCCCCTGAACATTTTTTGTGTTGGTCTTCGATGTGTGTTTGCGGTGCCTTCCTTGGGTACGTGGGGCAGCTCGATACCACGCTCGGTATCCACGAGGCTACGGCCTTTGCCATCCGGCCTGCTCCGACCGTGCTGTAATTGCCCTCAAGCTTAAAATGCATTTGTACAACCAATCCCATGTGCAAAGACCAAAGCTGTCGGCTTATTTCAAAAGAAACGGCGTTACACATTTATTACTCATAAAATCACTCAGTTTGTTACTCTTTTGCTCGGGCCACAGGCTCTCCGAAGGATTCTCCTTCTCCGAGGACATCGCATACCAAGTGCAACTGGCCGATGTGGCTACACACTGGACGGATGCCAGGCTCGCTTTGGCAGCAAGTAGTCAGACCGTCACTGGGACCACAGGCTTGAAATGCAGGGACAGATGGGAGGGGTCTACACACAGCTGGCTAGGGCTAGCAAGTACCTACCAGATCGTACAGGCAGCTGCAGTGCTTGCCTTGAGTGTCTGCACAGCAGCTGCATGTGAAAAATGGGGTCTGTCAGCTGAAAATGGCCAGGAGGGGACCAGCAGCTGCTGCCTCAACAACATGCTGTAACAGCAGCTGCATGGCTTGTGCACCCACCCACGCACCAGCAGGGAGCTGACTCTCAAGCAGCTTTTTGAACGCCAACAGCAGCAGCGAGGCCAGGCTGTCTCAGTCTCCAACAAACTGCCTCACAACAAGGCAACAGCAGCAGCTCACAACCCAGCGCTGATCAGGCAACACACAGGCACATATGCCCCTGGGATTCAAATCTTGATTGCTCTATCCAGCTGTAAGCTGCTCTGGAGCTTTGAACGCAAACCTCACTTTCTCATTCAACGGCCATAATGTCGTCCGAACTGCCATGGGGCAAAAGGTCCCAGTTGCGCCCTAGCAGGGCCCCATAGGGATTCTTTGTTACGGAAAAGCATTTCTCTGCACTTGTCGACCCAAGACAGCAGCGGTGACCTTCCACCTGGCTTACTTCTGCCGAACTGAAGGTCTCACATGTGTGACCACCCCCCTGATTAAACCCCATTTGAACCCTAGCCCCAGCCCATTGGGCACTGCTGCTTCAGTGCTTTAACATGCACCCTGTTGCTGTTTTCAACCACGCGCAGGGCACCAGCTAAGGAGGAGCCTGTGCACAGCGGTCACAACCGCCACACCCCGGCCACCAGGAAGTCATGCGTCGTGGCTTGCGCCCAGGCTCTCGTCGACGGCAAGGTCGATTATGGCCTTGCCGGCAGACTATATAAGAAGGTGCGCAAGCAGCTTGGTGGTGACAAGCTGGCAGAGGATCCCAAGCCTGTATTGAAGGGCAGATGGGACCACTTTGTGGAGTACGGTGACGTCGAGGACAACCTCCGCACAGGCCGCCCTGTCCTTATCAGCAGAGAAGATGCCCTAACAGCCAGTACAGCCATCAAGGCAGGAAGGCTGCACACAAAGACCCGCAAAGGACACACCATCACCCTGATATCCTACTTCACCACAGTGCGGCAGGCGACGGTGGAGTCCGATGCTGTCAAGGGTGTCATGCAGAAATACAACTGCACCCCCCACCAGCTGTACAACGCCATGATGAGGGAGGATCCCAACCTCGGGCGGCGCAGTTTTGCGTTGAAGTACCGGCTGACAGAAAAGGAGAAAGCTGCCCGGAAAAGCTTCTGCAAGCAGCTGCTGGCAGAGTGGAACCTCGCACAGGCGTTGCTGAATGCAATCCTAGCTAGGATTGTGCAGTGCGACGAGGGCCGCTGGACATACAACACCTACACCCATGCGCATGTCAGGGCGTATGTGGACCTGCAGCACCTCCCCCTGCACGACTACGTGTCGCTGCCAACGATCAAGGGGGACAAGCAGCAGACAGTTCACTTCTTCATATGCGTGTCAGCACACCCCAGCTTCAGCGACAAGAATGGCTTGGTGTACTGTGAACTCACCACAGGCACCACCCACATCCTCCGCTGGTTCAACAAGCTTGGGCAAGAAGGCAAAGAGCCCTTTGTCTACCAGGTGAGCACAGTTACAAAGTGACCAGCTGGTTTCCAAAGGCATCAGCAGCAGTTGCTGCTGCTGCTCCCACCCCAGCACACAGCTTCTCAATGTGAGGCTTGCCAGAAAGCTCGTAGCTGGCAGTAAAAACAACGCCCTTATGCTGCGATGCATATCCAACAGCTGCCATAACAATATCGGGTGCCGCGAGGTCTGCATGATGCGCGCGTACGAGCGCCAGGCGGCGCGCGTACGAGCGCCAGGCGGCGCTCGCAGCATACCTTGTTGCACTTGAAATCACGCTCAAATGCCTTATTCTTGCAACCATCCCTGAAGTGATAAGAATCGTCAACTTGTAGATACACGTCGCGCTTCCAGTTGTAGAAATCAATGCGACCATGGCAATCGGTCAAGTGCACCTGCCAATACCACTCCTGTGACTGCTGCTGCTGCGCAATTAGCTGCATGAACTTCCACTCTGCAGGGGGGATAACAGGACGGCCAGCAGCCTCCCATGCCCCACTTTCATAAGTGCAGAAGCAGCACATGAGTGTGACAGGCTTGCGCACAGCGTCAGGGGTGCACAACTTGAAGTGTTGCACCTTGTCCCGACACTCCGTAGTGCACCACATGAACTGCTGCTTCTTCTCTGACTTGAGCAACTCATACTCATTGCCAGCACGGTCCACCCACGTCACTGCTCTGTTGTGTGGCTTCTTCACCCTGATCCCCCCCAGTTGATGTGCTGCCAAGGCCTTCCTCATCAATGCCTCCCTCCCTTTGCTGTTGCCGTGCTGTTGCTCCGCCATGCCGTGACCTGCAGAGGAAGGATGGAGCAGACGCAGCAAGCACTGTTACTGATGAGGTAGCTGACAACCTGTACAAGATGGTGGAGAAGTTTAGGAATGTGACTGGTGAGGACCCCATCATCATGATGGACAACGTCCGCATACAGGCCAACATCCCGGATAAGATCATCGAGTCCCGCTACGGCACCATCACCCTGCCTGAGGGCTGCCGCCTTCGCTTCCCCCCCCCCCCCACAGCTCAGACATTGATCAGCTGGTGGAGCACTCCATTGGTGCAGTCAAGGGAGCAGCAACAGACAAGGTGTTTGATGAATGCTGCCATGGGGTTGTGTTCTCGGGTGAGTCCCTGCGGCGCATCTTCAAGGGTGTGTTTAAGAGGTTTGAGAAGGGGAGCTGTACCACCGGGGGGTGGAGCGCAACATGCGCAAGCTGCCCACTGTGTTGAGGATTATGGGGGAGTATGTTACATGGACATTTTCGCCAAACAACAATGGCATTGCCCACCAGGATCGAGCCAGGTGAACCTCATAAGTTGTCTCCCCTGCGGTGGTTTGCACCACCTACACCGGGTTGACCAAAGAAGGCAGAACCACCAGAATTGCAGCAAGTGCCAGCCATGCTAGGAACCTATTGTGTGCAGAGATGAGGGCAGGCAACTATACCAGTGTGGACACAAGAAACAGAACAAAGTCAGTCAAATACCCATAGTAAGGCCAAGCAAGCGTGCTCTGCGCACTTTCATTATCGCATCCATAATGTCGTCCGAACTGCCATGGGGCAAAAGGTCCCAGTTGCGCCCTAGCAGGGCCCCATAGGGATTCTTTGTTACGGAAAAGCATTTCTCTGCACTTGTCGACCCAAGACAGCAGCGGTGACCTTCCACCTGGCTTACTTCTGCCGAACTGGCTGAAAAACCGAATCGCGCAAAAAGAATAGAAACCTAGAAAGGTGGACTGGGTGCTGCAATACGTCACACACAAAAAGAAACTCAAAGAGATTGGCGTGCAGAACCACCTGCCGTTCATCATAGGAGAAAGGACCCCCACCGCTGAACACCGGGGTACCCCAGGGGGGAAAAAAGCTAGAAGACCCCTGCTGCACCAACTGCGACAAGGGAATAGAAAACTAGAAAGACCCCTGCTGCACGTTTGCCGAACCGCTCCACCCTCCAGGTGACAAGAAAACTAGAACCCCCCTGCTGCACCGCTCAACACCTCAAGGGACCAGAAAACTAGAAAGACCCCTGCTGCACCCCTCTACACTGCAGCTGACAAGAAAATAGAAGATCCCCTGCTGCACGTACTGCTGAACACCCCAAGGGACACAACATGGTTCTTTGTCTGTGCAGCCAAGCAGAATGCCTGTGCAGCATGCCTTGCCTATGCTGGTTTTTTTTTGGCCCCTGCACCAGCAGCATGCGTTTCTTGCGCCAGTCAGCATGGTTCCCTGTCTGTGCAGAGTGCCTCCTCTGTGCTGTTGGTCCCTGCACCAGCCTAGCAGTGTGCATCCCTTGCGCAAGTCAGCATGGTTCCTTGTCTGTGCAGAGTGCCTTCCTTGTGCATGATTCCTTGCCTGTGCAGAGTGCCTCCCCTGTCCTGTTTTTGTCCGGCCCCTGCACCAGCCTAGCAGTTAAGCGCAGCATGCATTCCTTGCGCAAGTCAGCGTGGTTCGTTGCCTGTGCAGTAGCAGTAGCAGCAGCAGCAGCAGCAGCAGTAGTAGCAGCAGCAGCAGCAGCAGTAGTAGCAGCAGCAGCAGCTGCACGGCCCTGCTTTGACCTAAAGTACAGCCGTGCAGCAAACCCTGCGCGCACATGCCTGTGCAGCAGCAGTAGTAGCAGCAGCAGCAGCAGCAGTAGTAGCAGCAGCAGCAGCAGCTGCACGGCCCTACTTGGACCTAGAGTCCAGCCATGCAGCAAACCCTGCGCGCACATGCCTGTGCAGCAGCAGTAGTAGTAGCAGCAGCAGCAGCAGTAGTAGCAGCAGCAGCAGCTGCACGGCCCTACCTGGACCTAGAGTCCAGCCATGCAGCAAACCCTGCGCGCACATGCCTGTGCAGCAGCAGTAGTAGCAGCAGCAGCAGCAGCAGTAGTAGCAGCAGCAGCAGCTGCACGGCCCTACTTGGACCTAGAGTGCAGCGGTGGCATGCATGTTGGACCTGGTGGATGCATACTGCATCTCAAGGGTGGCCAGCTGCAGTTCACCGTGGTCGCACCGTTGTGTTAGACGCAAGCAACGCAACCAAGTTTTCGAAGCATGGGATCGTGTGACTAACGGGTGGGGCAGCATTGTCTGGGGTTGCTGCAGCGGGGAGGGTAGCAGCATAGGTGTGTTCACAGCACTTTGGCAGGCACATTGCTGTGCATATTCAACCCTGCACGCATCCTGACTGCAGCACCGTGACTGGGCTGGGAGACACAGGGCACAGTTTGCCCGCTGCAGGGAGCGGCCTGGCTGCAGGTTTTGCTGGGGAGCTAGACACAGCACTGCATGGGGGCTCCATAGTGTCTGTGCACCTCCACAGCAGGTTGGGCACTGTTTTCTGTGACAGCACAGCCGTGGCAGTGCTGGCAAGGACCTTTCTAGCAAACTGCTCGCACTGGACGCGATCACACACAAAAACGGCTTTCTAGATTTCCTGTGTGAAGAGACTGGCCACTCCGCTCAAGGACTCGCTCTTTCTAGTTTTCTGGTCCGCAACACAGGGGATTTCCCGCGATGGGGAAGCGTCCAGTCTGCAGCCACGCCCGCCGTGCAACTTGTACGACGCAAACCTATCACCTGATTGATCCCCTGCTGGGAGTCTATGTATGCTCCTGGGTCAATGTAAAGTCGACAAATCTTCAACATCGAACAAGGTCACCGCGTGCTGTGTGCTGACCCATATCACGCACGCCACACAGACATAGGTGCAGGTCCCATGTGTTGCCTTGTTGCCAGATATTGATGATACAGAACGGTTCGCGGACCCAGGAGTGCGCTATGGAGCACTGCCGCGGCCGTGTGTTGGAGCAGCAGCAGTAGGAGGAACTAGCAGCGGATGCAGACGTCTGGAGGATGCTGGCGATGCAGCATAAAGTGAGTTGTGATGCATAGTGGTAATGTAACATCTTGAGAACCTGCTGAGCTGGTGTGGCGTATCCCACAGAGGTTTTCCAGCACAGATCTTTTGGCCCTTGGACTGTGCAATGCCATTCAGCCGGTGTATCAACCACCCTCTTTGCTATATATGCTTATTTCTGAGGTCCTATGTTGCTGTGATTGCAGCTGGCACACTACATCACGAAGACATTGGGTGCTGACAAGGTCTGCAGCAGGCGAGGGGTGTCTCCAGGGCTTCTGCCCCCTGGGACCTGGCTGAAAGTCATGCAGAGGGATTGGCAGGTGCGCACAATATCCTGGGAAGACATGAGGAGGGTCAAAACAGGGGTACTGATACTCTAACAGTTGGTATATCAGTAAGATACTAATACTCTAACAGTTTGTATATCAGTACCCCTGGGTCAAACACCAATAGCATATCCTGCAGGGCTCTGTACTGGGGTCGACCCAAGTTGTCCTCAGGACTTAGCCAAGAGGCAGCCAAGCTGTTGTCAGTGTCAGCTGTTGAAGTTTGCACGTTGATTGCGAGCATTGCACGGGATTTGTTTGGTGTTGAGTCCTTGATGAAAGACACTCGGCGGTCCTCAGGGCTTGAGGCTCAACAATGTTGCTCTCACAATCTTGCATGTGTGACAACTGCCTAGGTCCAGATGTCTGCGCTGCTGCTGCTGCTGCTGTTGTTGCCTCCCTCTTGCACATGCAGGGCTGCTCCATCCTTGGAGAGGGTGTCATTGGCATCGACCGCAGGATCTACATGGCCTCGCCCAATAGGGGCCTGACTGCTATCAACATGTTGGTGCAGTCGTTTCCTGCCATGGTGCATTCCTGGGAGTCCTACCCTGTTCAGAGCTGGCCCAAAACATGGCTTGCTTCCCTTGAGTCTGGTGTGAGGGGCAAAGACGGCCAGACCTGCACTGTCAACAAGTCCCTCCCCCTGTCCTTCCTAGATGAGGCTGTGTCAGATGGTGCTGAGGGGCAGCAGCTGCTGCAGTGGGCCCAGCAGCAGGAGGACCTGGACATACACCTGCAGGCGCGCACAGTAAAACTACAGCCTGCACTGAGTGCAGCTGAATTGGCTGGTTGGTGTAGGAGGGCAACCACACCCCCAGTGGGTCACTGGCCATGACAGGGCCTGCATTCCCCTACTTCAGGGAAAACCCCTGGCGCGTGTAGCTTCAGAGCCCCCCACGGCCCCTTGACAGCAGGTCACCTTGTACAACTAAAACTGCTTTGGTGCATAATTCCCTTCAACAAAACTAACACACCTTCCTTTTCTGCCGCACCACTGCCGCCACCATCATGTTGATCTGCAGGACCTGCCAGACTTTGCCGCTGGTTTCCTGCAGCTGGACCATGCTGGGGGTGTGCCCCGCCCCCCTGTGCTGGCCTGCAAGGGCTGCATGGAGCCCTGGACACACAGCGGTGGGCAGGGTACAGCGGACCGCCCGTACCTGGTGGCCTGCAGTACATGTGATGCATCGTATCACGCCTTCCAGTGAGTGCACTGTCGAGCTGCAATGTTGCACCCTTGTAGGGTATGCTGGGGCGTGAGTACACAATAACTTGCTGCATCCGCTGGTCGTAGGTGAGGGGTGGGGAGGATTGCTGATGTACATTTTGAGCTCATGGACACACTGACTGGTGGTGTGCACAAGGTAGAAGGGTCAGGAGAGGTGATGAAGTTGAGTTCCTCACAGGGCAGTGTACAAACACATGACTGACCTCAGACGGCTACACATGTGTGCCAATGCAGGGAGTGCCTAGGCACCAAGACCACTCCGCTGGAGTACAAGAACAAGGCGAGGTCACCTGCTGGGTGTGGTGCCCTGTGGCTGCGCCCTGGCTGCGAGGACGCACTGGTGAGCTGACCACCACGTGCTGTGGGCCAACACAGCAGCAGCAGTGGTTATCGTTGCCTGCGCGCATGACATACATGCCTTGGATCTTGTGCGGTACAAGTTGATCTGGCCAGGCTGAGGCCAGCTTTGGTCGCCTACTTCTACCGTTCATGCCCCGCTATGCCACATCCTGCACGCAAACAAACGCATAACCTTTTGATGCACAGCGCAAAGTTTTTTAAAGTCAATTTTTCAATGCGCGTCGACATCCCAGCATCGGTTATCCCGCACATGCACGACAACGATCACGTCTGAACTTCACATTCAAATCATATCTCAGCGTGGCACATGTCACACCTACTTTGGTGTTGTTTGATGTCCGCAGGCTGAGGGTGTGCTGCGGCCCAAGGTCATCCACCCTGCCCTCATCAGGGCGGCCACGGCCGTGAGCTGCCGACAGGTGTTGACGTCATGCGGCTCGACCAGTGGCGCGATTGGAAGCTAAACCCCAACTCCAAGCAGTACCGCCAGTCTGCCAAGCACTTTGGTAGCAGCTGCAGCAATACAGATGCAAGGTATTTGACCGCCACACTGGAACAGGAGGTGCGCTACTGGCAGCAGAAGCAGCGGCAGCTGGTTGCGTGCTTCAGGGCTGCGCCTGAGTGGCAGCAGCCAGGGGCAGCAGAGGCTGAGGTGGAGCGGCTCTTCCAACGGCTGCCGGCATTGCTGCCAGCAGCACAGGCACCACCAGCCGCAGCAGCAGCAGCAGGGGCTGGGCAAGGAATGCGACAGGACACTCGCACAGTAGCAGCAGCAGCAGCTCTGGCAGGGGCGGCAGAGGCAGCGTCCCCAGACCCACAGGAGCAGCTGTGGCAGCAGCGGCCCATGGGGTCTCCTGCTACTACGCCAACACAGCTTGCACCACAGCAGCAGCAGCAGCAGCAGCAGCAGTGGGATGTGTCAGGTGGGGTGGAGGGCCTGCTTGGTATGGAGCAGGTCGACCTCCTTGACTTGCTGCCACAGCTGGAGCTGTCAGACTCTGAGGAAGATGCCGTCATGGCAGATGGAGAGGGGGACACACACATGGCAGATGAGCAGCAAGGGCTGTCACTCAATGCTGCTGCTGCTGCTGCTGCTGCTGGTGGTGGTGGTGGCGATGGCAGTCCCATTGTGGTAGCTGGCACGGTGCCGCAGCTGCGTGACCCCAGTCTGCGTGACCAACGCCGGCGGCTGCTGTCAGCAATGCAGCACGGAGGCAGCAGACGTCCTCGTCCTCGTGGCAGTAAGAGGGCAGCAGACGCTGCTGCTCCTGCTGGTGGTGGTGGTGGCTGTGACTCTGGCAGCCCTCCCAGCAAGCGGCACTGCATTGTGTCGCCTGCCCACCAGCAGCCTGAACCTCACCAGCAGCAGCAGGAGGCTGCTGCTGCTGCTGCTAAAGGCAGTAATGCAGCCGGCGCTGTTGCTGCTGCTGCTGCTGTATATGGCAGCCCTTTGGAGACCTTCACTGCTGCTGTTGAGCCTTCAGATGCAGCCTGCAAGGCACAGCCTGTGCACCAGGGGCTCTACGAACCAGCAGCAGCAGCAGCAGCAGCAGCACAGGACATCCAAGCAGCAGCAGCAGCAGCACAGGACACCCAAGCAGTAGCAGCATCACGTCCAGCCGCAGGAGCTGGTGGTGGTGCTGTCCCTACATCCCCTGCCGCGGCTGCTGCTTCTCCCGAGCATGCACCACTGGCCGCAGCCCCAGCAGCCCAGCAGGCGCCCTCAAACAATACCACAGTGCTGCTGACAGTGGCAGCCAGGTCAGCTACTATAGACCTTTGCAGCGAGGAGAGCGAGAGTGAAGCAGAGGAGGTGTCCTCACAGCCTCAGCAGCCACAGCAGCAGCAGCAGCAGGCACATGGTGACGCAGCTGCTGACTCCCAAGCTGCGCAGGCTGACCGTGTACTGGCAGCACCACAGCCTGAGGGTGCTGCTGATGTTGAGGCACAACACGCACCCCTGGGCGATGTGAGAGCAGCTGGCAGGCCAGTAACAGCACTGGCAGGCGCTCCGTATACGCACCAATCCACAGCTGATGCTGACCTGCCCGCACTTGCAGCAGCAGCAGCAGCAGCACCTGCTGCTGCACCCGCAGCGGCTGCAGCAGCGCCACATGCAGCAGCTACAGGGGCAGCAGGAGCTGGCGCTCCTGCAGCAGCAGTGCCGGGAGGGCCTGCAGCTCTGCATGCGATACAATTGAGTCCCATGACACCACACCCTTCTCGGGAATGCAACGCAGCGCAGGCAGGTGGTGCAGCTGACAATGCTGCACAGGTACCAGCAGCAATGGTTGCAGCACCAGCAGCAACGGCAGTGCGTGCACTTGCAGCAGGTGCTGCTGGCCTGGCACCACCAGCAGTCGTCTTTGGACCCCAGCCGGTAGCTGCTGCAGCGGCAGAACAGCAGGCAGTGGCGGCTGCAGGGAAGGCCGAGGCACCAGCGGCAGTGCCAGTGGCAGCGGTCAAAGCAGAGGTTGTGGCACCGATAACACCAACAGCCGCTGCTGCTGCTGGTGCAACAGCACCTGTTGCAACCTTGACGCCCACGACCGCAGCAGCAGCAGCAGCACAGGCGGATGGTGGTGGTGATGGTCACAACACCGTCGCCCGGCGTGCACTGCCAGAATATACGTCAGTCGTTGCTGCTGAGGCCTCCCTGTGGGGTTTGGCAGCACATGTCGCACTGCCTGTCAGGCAGATGCAGCAGCTGGGACAGGCACTGAGGCAGCTGGCAGCATTGGAGCAGGCAGCACATGGGCTAACAGCAGCAGCAGCAGCAGCACGGGCAGGGGAAGCAGGAGGAGGGGTGGCAGCAGCAGGAGGGGCAGCAGGGGTGGCCGCACTGCAGCGTTTTGAGGCTGACTATGCATGTGTGAGGGCCTGGGCATTGACCGGCAGCAAAGACATGGTACTAGATGCGTTTGAGCAGCTGCTGCGAAATGTGCTACAGTAGCTCAAGCTGACAGAGTTGTGTTGGTGTCTTTGGTGGGGGCTTTAAACTTGTGCGAGGGAAATCATGTTTGAGTTTGTTAGGAGCTGCTGCTTGACAGTTTGGCAAGCCCTAGAGTTCAAATAGGGTTCAAGTCAGTGGAGGTTCTCTGCAATGCACGTACCCCCTCCCTGCTCAGGGGCCGTCATGTCTGGCAGTGTGCATTGTGCTCCTGTTCCTGTGTTTGATCGTGAGCTTTCAGTGTGGCACGTTGTCGTGGATGCACGGTGGCGCCAAAGTGCTGCACCTGTGGCTGGGCAGTGCCTGTCACCTGATCTGTGGTGTTGTGGACTGCAGGCACATGCGTGCTAGAAATGCCATCCCAAGGCCTGCATGTGGCACTTCATTGGTCTGATAAACTTGAACACTCCCGTGCTCTGATCAAACGCGCTCTCAGGAAGAACTGCAATCTGCTGGCAGAGGCGCTGTCCAGACAGTGGAAATGTCCACGTGCGAACCCCCAGCTTGCAGTACACGACACGGCACCTGGGCCTCAACCGTGTTCAAGATGTTCGAAACGTACGCGTAATTCAACGGGGGTCGGTCGACTTTTCAACCCCGATCACTTGCTCAAAAGTGCGAGTCCGGCGAGCCCCGCCCTTCCTTGGCGCGACGCGCCGCGCAAGTGACGTAGGCAACCTTGACTTCTTTGCGCTGGAAGGTCATCACGTACAAGCTGTATTGCGAATTATGTTGCAATGCCCCCTTGATTTCCTTGGTCCTTTGTGGGGCTGCAGCAGCTAGGGCTCGTCGGGTTGGTGTCCCTGTTTTGAACGCTCACACGCTGTGCTGAGGCGTGAGGGCGTGTGGTGCTCAGTCCTCAGAGTATTGTGCCATTTGGGGCTGCAAAGGGGCTCGTGAAAGACTGGGTTACGTGTCCAACGTTGTTTTGCTGGCGGGCAGAGGGGAGAGAGGTGTCAGGTTCCTTGGAAGGGAAGGGCACAGCCATAACTGAAGGTGTGTGTACTCTTCCACCACCACCAGCAGCGGAGACAATTGTCAGGCATATCCAACCATGGATGCTTGAGCTTGCAGACACACAGGCACCCACTCTTTGGTCACACTGTGTGTGTAATTGTTGCACCATCTGAGCTGGTAGTGTTGTGCGCAACCTGTTGTAGTTGCATTCACATCTCTTGGCTGGGAACAGCAGAGTAAGATATGGCGCGCCAATCCCCTGCTTGCAGGGTTGCAGTTTGGTGTGGCTTTCTTGTGTCCTTCTGACAGCAGCAGCAGCAGCAGGGTTGGTAACTCTAAGCTGGTGCAGCACACCCTGCAGCCCTCTCATGACAGAGTCAAGCTGAGCATGCAGCCAATGCCAATCGCCCATGCTGCCAGGGTGTTTTGTGTGCATGCAGCTTGGGGTGTTATCGGATGAGTGCACGTCACTCAATAAGAGTGGACGCCAAGTTGCCGGCGGAACAGGCACAACAGCCACCAGCCTGTGTGTTGCACTCACTAGCAAGGCGATCATGCTGCATGTACAGAACTGCTGCCGCACCGTTACTTTGGCAGCAGGTTGCACCCTGTAGAGTTGTACCCGGTTGAGAACTGTAATTTCAAGTGAAGTGTGCTGCCCGATGCTGTTGCGGATGACGACGAGGTGTGGACGAGTGGTGCCTGTGTTCCAACCAGAGGGCTGCTCAGTTGCGCCCTATCCTGCATCCCACGTTTCCCCAACCTGGGTGCGCTGTGACCCTACCACCACTTCTGTCCTCTGATGTTGTCATGTTGCGATGTGCAGTAGCCTGTGAAAGACCTGCACAGTGTTGCTTCTGTATCTTGTGCGTTTTACTCGCTGCTGAGCAGCAGCCTCCCATCTCCAATGCATGCGATTTGTCAACTGCCTGAGCCAGCGCATCAAAACCTGGCATGCATTCATGAACAGCCTCTAGGATCCAATGACACACACTGGGGTAGGGCGAGCACACTGGAAGGGTGGTGGTGTGGTTGGACAGGCTAGTCCATGTGCCAAAAAAGAATGCACTGACCACAGCTGGTAGATGCCTGAGCAGCCTTACTGCTGGCAGCTTGCTGGCAGCCCGTCTCAGGAGTGCCCGCAACGGTAGAGCAGCAGACTGAGTCACTCAACCAGACGTCACACGCCTGCGTGGGGCGTGCGCAGAAGCCACAAACAGCCACACTCAGGGTCGTTGCATTTGACACACCAAACCAGAAAGCGGTCTCCCGTGCAAAGCAACTGCACTCCCAAGGAGAAGAAGACACACAACCTGGAACACAGACACATCGGGCATCAACGTCTGAATAGCTGCCATAACCCCTTGCCACACACCCTATTGTACCCTGGGCTAGCTGACTTGAGCGTTGCCTTTCCCGACAGGGTTTTGAGGAATCATCAATCGAGGAAGCGGTCCCCCATGGTTGTTAGGGTTTGTACATCTGCAACACACGCGTACGAATGGCCCACAACCAGCGGCACCTCGTTGGGGCCCTGTCTGTCAGTCTGGCACAGTCTTCCCTATTTCTGGCCCTCAGCAGTTGGAAAACGCCAAAACGTTTTCGTCGCAGGCGTCACAACTTGTGATGGGTGTTGGTGTAGACATGCGTTTGACAAAGCATGCGAGGCACCTGCGAAGTAGACAACACGTCACGTCAGGCAGACGGTGAGCTTCTGCTGCAGCTTCCACTGCATGTGAATGAATGGTTCGATGAATGACGTCAGCAGACCTTGAGCTGCCATTCAAGAAGTCCCCCCGTCTGACACACTCGTACCTGTATGCGCATGCCTCCCCAGCCTTGTCAAGGTTTTTGGCAATTAGGTCCATCACCTTGACCGCTTTGCCCAGGACCGCCTTCACATCTCCTGGAATGGCCTTGCCCTTGCGTATGTATGTATCTATGATCTGCGCCACCCCGTCAATAGTAGGCGACATGCCACCGTACCTGCAGGCAGTGGTGCAAGTTTTGCTTGTGATTTTCAGTAGCCTCGCAACCTGCGCGGCGCCGGTCAGCCGTGGTGTGAAACACTCACTTGATTTGGAGTGCCTCGAGGACAGCCGGCTTGGAAGCAGGGTCCGAGCCTGGAGGAAACAGGCCACCCAATGCTGATGTTGGGGCAGTGTTGCGCTGTGGGGTCGAGGCGGCAGCAGGGGCGTCGTCTGGCTCTGCCAATCTGCCCACGGTTGCGACGCGTGGTGCTTGGGACGCTGATGTGGTGGGGTCAGCTGCTGCGGCACTGACGATGTTGGCCACGTAGACAATTGATTGTGCATTCTGGGAGCAGGGAGTATCGCTTTTGGGGTCTGTCCCAGTCTTGGCCCACGACGACCCAATGGAATCAAAGCCGTAGCAGCGAACTCGCCATTCACCATCATGGCAGGGCAAGTAAACAACAGGGTCACTGTAGCAACAGCCCGCAAACTTGTTGGCCGTCAGCTTGGCTCGGCAACAGTAATGGTCTGTGCCATCTTGCCGAATTATGAACGGATGCTTGCCAGGAGGCTCTACAGTGCACCTGTCGTACTGCGCTCCGGCCACTGCGAGCGGTTGCCGCGCGCTCTCGGCAACGCACAGCAGTAGGGCAAGTGCTACGACGGTGGCGCCCCCCTCGAGCTCAGGCTGGTGCGCATGGTGATGGGGCTGGTGAGGGATTGTAGAGCAGAACTGGCAGTGTGCATGGGTGAATGCAGTGGGAGGTGTGAGTTGGCGGCAGTGGGAGCAGCACCCATATGCATGCGTAAAACATGCATGCATAGCGAAAAACATCAACGGCCCCGGCACTGAGCACCCGGGATCCCGGGCACACAACCCACTTTGCAGCAACCCATGGACGTGCATACGTGGCATGCCCACCTGATACAGGCCTGTGCGGTGTGTTGCCTCCAAGCACCTGGTATCAACCTGCAGCTGCAATTCATAGCAGCAGCAAGGGTGCCCACCGGTTTGGTGGAGGGGAGCTGTTGATCAGCTTCGGAGAGCTTAGCTGACACTATCAACCCTCTCAAAACGTGGTCTACTATCAAATTAGGTGCTGCTATAGCCACGTGCGAGCTGGTTGCATCCCGTCCTGACTGATCAGTGCACAAGGGGGCAAACCCATTCACCAGCCCAGGGACGGGCAGCCCCGAGCCGGAATATATCATGAATGCATACAATGGTCTAAAGCGCACCATTTACGTGGCATACGCACCTGAGACAGGCTTCGGCAAAGCTTTCTGTCGGGTTGCCGGGGTTCCGAGAGCAGAAAGTGGAGGATCAGACGCTTTGAAAGGCTGGTGTTGTGTTTGGTTGCTCGATAATCTTGATGACTTGATGTCAGGGCTGTTAGATAGTGCAGACAAAACAAAACAAAGTAACTGCTGCAGTGAGCAAAGTTGGTGTGAAAAGAATGGGGTGTGACGTGGAGGGGGTGACGTGGATCTGTGAAGAATATGCGTGTGCAGAGTGTTGCTGGGTCTGGTGAATGCTGATTGTGGCACTGCCAGGCTTAGGCGACACTCTGTGGGGTCAGTGAATGTAACAATTTACGGTGCTGGATCATGATGTTTCCAGCACCGTTCATTGGTAATTACCAATGCCTTTTTAAAGGCAACCCCACATGTTTGCTATCGGCCGTTGAAACACACGGTAGCAACTGGGCCAGTGGACAGTGTTGGCTTCTGTCCTCGGTTCGACTTATGCTTTTTTTTACGATGTACTATCATGCTGGGCCTGCCACAGCTGAACTCTGGTGCGCTCTGCACTGGGCAGCTGGCCTTGTTGGCTGATTAGGGGAGCTTTACAGATGATCACCTGCTGGCCCAGGTTGGCTAAGTTAGCTGGTGTGTCCTGCTAGATTGGCTGACTCCGCCTGAGGCAGCACCTGGGGAAGTACTGGATGTCTGTTACGTCCCTGGACCTGAGGTGGAAGGTGGCCTTCTGAGGCATTAATTCTCGTTGTCTGCTTGTGTGTTTTGCTAGGCAAGCGTGTGTCAGGTTGCGTGGTGTGAAAGGCTGTTTTCTTGGATGTGCGCTGCTTAGGAGAGTTTGGCTGGGTTACAGATCAATTATGGTATTGACCTACATGTTTGGGTTTTTGGCCAACCCTAGGGCTACTGGTAGCAACCGTCTTGATAGGATAGTTTTCTCAGAGCGTATCTTAGTAATAGTGCTTGTGTGATTGTACAGCAACTCTTGATTTGCCTGCAGGGTTGAGTCACCTGAATGATTCATGCTGGCTGCATGTTCAACATGAAGTTCATGATGCTTGTGTTGTTGGAAGGTTGTGCCTCAGTATACTGGATGATTGTCATGCAATGTAAAGTGGTCAACATCAACTTGATTGTCACACTCACTTCTGTGAAGTCTGTGAAGTTTCAAACGCCACATGCAGTGCTGAACGGCTGCTGATTGTGGCCTAGGCCTGAACCTCACGGCAGCTGCCCGGCAGCATGAAGATCGCAGCCGTCTGCACCAGCATCAAGCCAGCACATTCAACACGAGGTAGCCATACCAGCAGCTTGCTTCGGTTGCCTGCAGCTGAGAGTACTTGTACATGCAGTGGCTGTGTTTGGCACCCTACCACCTCTTGCAAGATGTTCCAACCACCATGACGCTGGGTTTGGCAAGCAACAGGGTTGGAACCAGGTTGGAACCAGGCTTGCAATCTGCATTCTGTATGTTGGTGGAGAAGGTATGCCACAATGTGACATCCCTGTAGCGACCTCGTTTACATGCATGAACTTTGGGAGTGTTCCTGTCACAGGGCAGCTAGTCGCAGCAGATGATGTGCGGTGGTGACTGTTTGTTGTAGATAATGCACGGCTTCACACAGCCAGTTTGAGACTAGTCGGCTTGTTGGTGCACTGCATGACTGACAGGATGTCCGCAGGCACTTCTGGAAAAGGTTGGGGGGGGGGTCACAGTCACAATTGGTTACACACGGGACGCAGCAACACACTTTGTTGCCGGTGCGTCAGCATTTCCAATACAGCGTAAGCAACGCATTTGCCGCAGTGCCCCGAGGTAGTGAGAATCACTGGCACCCACAGCCGGCAGTCACGAGCTGAGCACTAGAGAGAGACAGCATTGTCATGTAGTGCAGTGGTGCAGCCTTTCCAGTCAGCTAGCGAGACCGCGACGAAGGCACACAAAAAGTGCACGCACCTCTTCGACGGCCGCCCTGCATGTACCAAAGTACTACCTTGGCACACCAAACACAACACAAGAGAAGTGAAGGCAGCGTGCGTGACCATATGCATGCAGTGAGATGCAATTCATATCCTAGCCTACCTACAGTACCTGCATTCCTCAAATAGCTGCTGCTGTACGGAAACCCAGTGATACAAGGGGGTGGTACTAGCCACGCATACACGGCCACCCCTCCTCAGCCATACACAGTGTGTTGCCGCTGCTGCCGCAGTGGCACGGCACGTGCACTCATCAGCCGCTCGCTGCCAGCAGTGCTGCTGCATTGGCAGCAGCACATGACTAGACCCAGATGCAGTGCATCTCTCTAACACAGTCGGCGGACGCTGTGGAGTGGTGGAGCGTGCCAGAGGCTGCGCTGCAACATAACAGTGCCGCTTTGGTGGGCCACCCACATTACCCCACATATGATGCATGCATGATGCAACAGTCCGTGCCACACTGTGAAGAAAGACAATGCATAGCAACAATAACAACATCAACTGAATTGCCTGGATCACACCAATCAACTTCACCTTCTGCTCTGAAAATGCGAGGGTGTCTGGCTGTCACTGCCTGCATCATGCACCAGTCTACACAGCTGCATGAATGTGATTCTAGCTGCCCCACCCCACTTTCACGAAACTCCTGCGTCTTGCTAATGCACACTGCACCAGTCGCCAGAGAATCAGCCAGATAATCTGCCAGCGCAAAACCCTAACTTCCTGTGGGTTGGTAACCGGTATCTGTAGCTGCCTCTACGCTGCAGTAGCTACAGGATCACGTCAGGGCTGTTGCACTGCAATGCAAGCACCGCTGCAGCCGCAAGCATTCATCCGATAAACACACAGACAAACGCGCCACAACATATGTAGGCAGTGCCTGCAAACAACACAAAGCCCTCTGCAGCAGCCTTGGCCCCAAGAATTCTCACTGCTGCAAGCAGCCACCATGCATTGTGCTTTGCTCTCCCGAACAATCTCAGCTGAGGCCTTGTTCCCTGCTGCTGCATCACATACTCAACAGCTGCTTGATTCCCACACCTTTTGCCGCAAGTGCACGCGCAGCAGAGACGCTGGCCAGCTTGCTACAGCCGCCCGGCTCCCCAGACTGCATCACCCGCCCCTGGCTACGGCTGCTGTGGCAGCTGCTGTTGCTGTGCAAACACCGAGCTGCCGCCAGGGAACGCTGCTGCCATCTGCTGCTGCTGCTGCTGCTGCTGGTGGAGGGCCTCACCCTCTGCCAGGCTGCCTGCTCCTGCTGCTGCAGCAGCAGCAGCGTCTGGGTAGGCCCCCATGATGGCCACCGCCCCTGCTGCTGCTGCCGCGGCCGCAGCTGTGGGGCTTGGCAGGGGTGACCCCATCATCAGCAGCTGCTGGTTGATTGTCAGGGGGCTCCTGCTGCTGTCAGCCATGTCGACATCCACCTGTAAGTGCATGGGTTGGAGGGTGGGTGCAGCGGGTGCAGGGCAGGAGTCACACAGCAGGAGCAGCTTGTGAGCATGAGCTCTGCCGCGTCCATTTATTTTCCGATGTTCATCTAAAACACCATCAGGTGGGGAATGCAAGAGACAACTACTTTCAACCACCTTCATTGACTCTCACAGCCCCATTTATTTCAAACCCACTTGACGGCTTGTCTTTGGCTCGGAACCCCACTCAGCTCCTTGCATCCCAGCTGCCCTCCTACGACCCATTCCACCCCACACAGAAAGTGGCCGTATGCCCAAGCCCCTCCCACGCACCTGTGCTGGGTGAAGGTGTGGGTCCACCACAGGGTCCTGGGCCAGCTCTTGCATAAGGTCCTGCCAGAAGTCAGTGGACAGCATCACAGCATCACCACCATATGGTGGCGCCGCCAGCACTCCACTGCCACTGCCATCATCACCGGTGCCTGCACCTGCTGGCCCCATCCCTACTGCTGCCATACTAGCTGGCAGCACTGTCCCTGCTGCTGCTGCTGCTGCGGCTGCTGTTCGAGAGGCCTGTATGTGGGGCTGCAGCATGCCTGTGGGGCTGGACAGGCTCTCCTGCACCAGCAGTGCCTGCTGCTGCTGCTGCTGCTGCTGTTGCACTGTGATGCTGACCATGGTCCTGTCAGGCAAGACTCTCGATGTGATGATGGAGGGAGGGGAGGGCGAGGGGGAGGAGGTGTCCTCACAGCCGCCACCGCCGCTGCAGCAGCAGCAGCAGCAGCAGGTGCCCATATACCAGCAGCCGGACCTTGACCACTGCTCGGCGAGCACCATCTGGCTGCTGCTGCAGCTGCTGCTGCTGAGCGCGCATCTACTGCCCCAGCAGCAGCAGCAGCAACCCATCAGGCTGGCTCAGAGCCCCTGCTGTGTGCTGAGGTCCTAGCAGTGTCACATGCTAGCTTGGAGGGAGGGCAGGAGGGTGGGCGGGAGGGTGGGGAAGATGGTGGGGAGGAGGGTGGGGACGAGGGTGGGGGGGGGAGGGAGGGAGGGAGGTCCAAGCTGTCAGCTTCCCTGGGTGTAAAGATGGAAGGAGGTGAGAGTGGGCGAATGGAGGTGCGGCCGCACCCTCAGCAGCCACAGCAGCAGCAACAACAGCAGCAGCAGCAGCAGGCGGCAGTGATTGGTACACCTGCACGTGCAGCAGCTGTTTGCCAGCGCCGTTCTGTCCCGCCACATGTCAAGCATATCAGGGACTCTCATGCTGCAAAAGCAGCAGCAGCAGCATCTGCAACTCTCAACACTGATGCCAGGGCACAGCAGGCACAGCAGGCACACCTGGCGACTGGCAGTGCAGCAGCAGCGCTCACACCAGCACCAGCAGCTTGCTCTACTGTTATCATCCAAGCCCCAGCCAGCGCTGTTGAGGAGATCCTTGCAGCACCAGCGCGTGCAGCAGCACCGTCACTGGCACCAGCGGCAGCAGCTGCAGCAGCAGTGTCATCAGCAACAGAAGGTGCCACTTTAAGCTCGGCCTCACAAGCTGCATGCAGCCCTACATCAGCAACGGCAGCTGGTGGTGGTGGTTGCATGGCAGCGGCTGTTGGTGAGGCTACCCCTGGGGTGCAGCGGGTTGCTGCCGCGGCAGCGGGATCAACACTAGCACTGCAGGTGGCTTCCCCTCTGCGGCAGAGGCAGCAGAAACTGCGGCAGTGGGAACCCCAGCCCCACCGGCAGCAGCTGCAGCAGCAGCACAGGCAGACGACGGTGGTGGTGTTGACAGCTCCATTGCCCCACGCGCACTGCCAGAGTACTCCACCCTCGTTGCTGCTGAGTCAGCGCTGTGGGGTCTGGCAGCACATGTGAGGCTACCTGTCAGGCAGATGCAGCAGCTGAGGCAGGCACTGCGGCGGCTGGCAGCAATGGAGCAGCAGGCGGCAGCAACAGCAGCAGGGGCAGCAGCAGGAGGGGCAGCAGGGGTGGCTGCAGCGCCGGGAACATCAGGGGCCGGTGTCGACAAGCTGCAAAGGTTTGAGGCAGATTATGCTTGTGTGCGGGCGTGGGGGTTGACAGGCAGCAGGGGTATGGTGTTGGAGGTGTTGGAGTCGATGCTGCAGCATGTGCTGCAGTAGACCAGGGGATTGTGCAGGCGTGCAAGGTTGGTTTTTGTTGTGACCAAGGGGTTTTGTGTATGGGATCTTCGCAAAGCCGTGTCTGTGCTGCAGTCACCCTCCGATGTGGTGGCTTGCTGCTTGACAGAGTGCAGGAGGGAGTTTTATGTGCGCGGCCTCCCCAGTGCAGGCTTCGGTTGAGGTGTTACATCGAGCCTACATGTTAGGTGATGATTTCCAAGGTGGTTGTCGCTGCTGCTGCTCCTCTGCTGCTGCCAGAGCAATGCTGGCTTGCCACCAGCGCATGACAGCAGGTAGGCGCAATTACCTGCCACTGACTGTTTGTCAGGCTGGTGAATTTCTTAAAAACTGCCTTCCACCCTCACTAACAGGGGGGTGGGATTGGCATGTTGTGTCACGACATGCCTGGAGGTGCCTTGTGTGCCTAAACGTAAGTGTGTCTGATTTGGGTCTGGTGATCTGACTTGCAAGTGGAAGCTGCTTGACCAGTGCAGGAGAACCCCCTAATCTGTCGGTAATAGGGATGCTGATGTAAGAGAGTGTGGGAAGTATGTATTAGAGGGGATGGTGCAGCCGACCTCAATTAGCCAGGCTCAGCCTAGTGAGATGGTTCAAGTGCAGGACCAGGTGCACATTGTGATTGCACTGGCCTGTGGCAACTGCATCCCCAAACAGTTGTCTAGTGATCACTGAAATTGTGATGGGTCTAAGTGGCACTCAACCGTGATGACACATTCTGCACACATGCCCTTCCCATGTTGGTGCAAAAAGTCAAAGCATCAGTCAAACTCTGTTGTGCAAAACTGCAGCGACGACAGAACTCATGATACCTTTGATGCTGTATTCACTTTGTGTCTAAAACTCCTGGTGCACGCTGCCTGGCTGTCGAGGTTGATAACTCCTACTTGAAGTGATGTGCGATGAGAGTACATGCCTGATCATGGCAGGCCTACAGCTTCTGGGTATGAGCTTGTTATGACTGTACTCAGCAAGAGACTGCGTCAATGATGGCTAAGCACAAAGTCACTGCCAGGTACTGTGGGCACCCACAACAGCTGCTACTGTTGCACTCAACAATCAGCTGATGGGACTTGGCACACTTGTGCACAGGGGGGGCAGCCACAGCAGCAGGCTCCTACAAGAAGATGCCTCTTGCCGGACTTGGAGCAACCCAGGTGATGCATCGGACCTTATCTAGCCCACAACTGCTTGCCTGACTCTAGCTGACCTGACCTGACCTGACCGTTTGTGTTGCACCACAGCTGGCGCCTGCCTGCAAAGCGAGCTGTCCATCAAGACCTCGACCTCGATGATGGTGCGTGCTTCTACAGCACTGTCTGTGTTGACCTAGCTCGCTGGCAGCTGTCACACACACCATCAGCACCGCTCTCCACACGCTTGTGCAACACAGCGCATCCAGCATGTCTCAGTGTGAGACCTTACACAGCCCTCAGCACAAGCAGCAGCATCCTCAGCAGCAGCAAAGACGGCATAGGTAGTCCGTGGGCCTCTCCAGGCCTCTGATGTGCACTGAGTTGCCCCCACCGCCCATCCTGCCTATGTCCTCTACCTCTACCTTGCCTTGCAGTGCACCCAGCAGCAGCAGGAGGGCCACAGGGTGCCTCATCCCCAGTGGACGCCCCACACAGGACTCCATCATGCAGCATATAGAGGACTTCATGATGGGCCAGCTGCTGCCGCTGCTGGGCCCCAATAGCAGGGCAGCAGCAGCAGTGGAGGCAGCAGTGTCAGAGGAGCTGCTGGACCTGCACCTGGCTAATGCACAGCTGGGCCAACGACTGTCCAAGTGGTGTGTACCTTGTGCTGCTACTGATACAGTTACAGCTACAGTTACAGTGACAGTATTGGGCAAGGCAAAGCTGTGCAACCTGCAAGGGAGCCAGGGGTGCATGGGGGATACACTACTGAACTTATGAAGTACATGTCCGCAACTGCACCAAACACAGCAGCTGCATCGTTTTCTGGGTGTAGCTGCTGTTCGAGCCTTCAAAGACAACACACATGCTTGGCAGCCTGCAGGCGTCAAAAGCAACAGACACCCTGCTGGTCCCCTCGCACTCTTGCATATGGCAACAACAGACGGGTTTGCATCATCATGACACTGCTGCTGCGTCCTGTGCTGCTGCTGTCGGCGGCTGTGCAGGATGTCAGTTGCTCAGGAGCTGCAGGAGCTCGTGCAGATGCAGCAGCAGGAGCTGCAGCGCCTGCAGATGCAGCAGCAGCAGCAGCAACAGCAGCACCCAGACCCCAGCGCTCTGCTGCATTTCGGAGTCCCAGGCAGGCTTGGGGGCAGTGGTGGTGGGGCCTGGCCGCATCATGGTGTCGAGCATGGTGGCGGTGGGGCTATGACGGTGCAGCTGGAGGTAGCGAATGCTGAGCTGCGTCAGCAGCTGCATGGCACCACCAGCAGGCTGCAGGATATGGAGGCAGCAATGGCGCGACTGCTGGACCAACAGGTGGGTGGTGGGTTGGTGCACTGCTGAGGTTGCGGCAGGCCAGTGCGATCACGTGTGTATGTGTGTGTGTGTGGGGGGGGAAGGGTAGAATGTTGTGCTGGTGTGTTGGGAGCCCTGTGTGCTTGTCAGGCTCCCGGCAATGGAGGTAGTAGCCAGCAACAGCAGCGGCAGCAGAAGCAGGCGGTGGACTGCATGAAGTGCCTGCTGCAGCAAGGGTGTGAACACATCCCTGCGACAAAGACTGGCAGCAGGGGTCCGGGGAGGGCCCCCCGCCTCCCTGTGATTGTGTACGTTGCACAGCAAGCTGGGAGGATTATTGGCAGATGTATAGCAATTCATGAGTCGCACTGATCGCACGGAGGGGATATGCCTGCAACACCCTGTGTGTGCATGTTGTCATTTGTATGTGCGACTGTGCAGGCTGTGGGTGTGAGCGTGCAGTCAGCGCAGCTGACCGCTGAAAGGGACAGGGCTGTGGCTGCACTGGACGAGGCCACCAAAGCAGCGGCAGCGGCACAGCAGGATGCAGCAAGGTACAGTGATAGTACTTTTCAGCACTGCTCAGGTTACCACAACCTACCATGTACCAGCTACATGCTTGCGTAGCTGCCAGCTTGTCAGCACAGCCTTGCATGTGGGTCGTGCATTTGGTTGGACCGCATTTGGTGTACCGCTCATCTGTTTCATCTGCAGCCAGGACTATAGCAGCGGCCCACTAGGGTGACTGTTGGTAATGAAGGCCGAATGCTTTCAGCAAATGATGGTCAGCAGGAACAGGTGACATGTGAAGGAAACTTAGTGGCCGTGGTGTGAGTGTGGGGTGTGTGTGCTGGCGGGGCGGGTTGTCCTGCTTCCCGTGCAGGTTGAGGCGTGCGCTGCTGGATGCAGAGATCGACACGCAGCGCAGTAGTGTGGCGGCTGAGGCAGCAACAAAGCAGCTGGCGGGACTTGAGGCGGAGCTGACCAAAGCAAGGTGTGAGGAGGCGGCTGGGTACTGTGAAATGACGGCCCTGTCATGATGTGTGCTGGGCGATGAGCTCCTTTGCATTGCTGTGATCATGCACAGAGTCATGCCTTATCAGCAACAGAGTGAAGCACCGGTTGGGATTGATGGGTGGCTGCTGTGCTTGATTGGCTTGCTGCGTTGATGGAGAGGTGGTGGGGTGTGCAGGAGGCTGCTGTGCCTGCTGACAAGAGAGGACTGCGTTTGACTGCCCAGTTTCAGCCGCGCCAAAAAACTCAATCAAAGAACACATCGCAGCAGCTGTGCATGCGTTGGTGACGAAAGTACGTGTGCGTTGCGCCCGCCTCCCCTGAACAGGTCCCAGCTCACTGCCGCCAAGGCAGACGCACACATCCAGCAGCAGCGGCTGTCGGCAGCAGAGGCCAGCGCCGCCACAACAGCGGCTCAGCTTTTGGAGGCGCAGGCAAGCCTCTCAAAGGCCAAAGCAGAGGCATCAGCGCTACAGCAGGACGCAGCCTCCGCCCTTGCGGCCGCGAAACTGTCCTGCGGCGGCTGCGCTGCTAAAGCGGGCAGGTGCTGGGTCTGCAGCAGCAGCTGCAACATACGCAGGCGATGCTGTCGCAGGAGCAGCAGCAGCGGGAGAGGGCGGACACCGGGCTGGAGGCTTGTCGAGCCGAGCTGCAGGGGGCGAAGGCTGAGCTGGCTGCAGCGCAGAAGGGGAGGGACCACTGTATCACCAGCTCTACGGCGGTGGTGGCAGCAGCGGCGGCAATGATCACCCACCTACAGCTGGGCACCTAATGCAGGCCATCCACCCGGTGGTTATGGCGGTTATGACAGTTACGAGGGTTATGAGCTTGCTGTAGGAGGAGGTCAGTATGCTGAGCAGGGGGAGGGTATGGTGCTGCTGCGCCTGGCAGTCCGGTCCGTGGTCTGCAGCAGCTGGGGGTGCTGGTGCACCCCACGGAGGAGGGAGTGGGCTTGGGTCTCATCCAGCGCTGTGGGTTGCTGACCTCGCAGCTGCAGCAGCAGGAGGTGGAGCTGGGTAGCTTGCGGCAGCAGCTGCTGGAGCAGCAGCTGGCGCTGTCTGAGGCGCAGACAAGCTGCAGCAGTGCGGAGCGGCAGCTGCAGCAGGCGGCAGGCGAGCTCAAGCTGCGCATGCGGCGGCTGCGGAGGGGTCGGCCGCTGCTGCTGCTGCGCGGCAGGAGGCGGCGGCGTTGCGGGATGAGGTTCAGAAGCTGCAGCGGGTGATGGAGACGCAGCAGCCGGAGCTGGCGGCGGCACGGGCCCATGTGCAGAAGCTGGAGGCGCAGCAGCAGGTTTTGTTGGGTGAGTGACCGGGGTGGAGGGTGTTGTGGGGACCGGGGGTGGGTGGGTGGGTGGGTGGGTGGAGCTGTACAGCCGGGGGTGCATGTGCAGAAGCTGGAGGCGCAGCAGCAGGTGTTGCTGGTGAGTGATGGGGTGGAGGGTGTCCAGCGGGGGCTTGTGGGGGGGCCCGGGGGGGGGGGGGGGGGGGGGGGAGGGTGGAGCTGTACAGACAAAGGCCCTGAGGCCTGCTTGTGATGGCACGTGTGTGCAGGTGTGCTGTGCTGCCGTGTGGTGGCATTGCTTGGCTCAGCAGGTGCTGCGTGTGCTGGGAGGTGTTTGTCAACGTGTGCATGCAATGGCAAGCAGCGGCATATGCAACCACAGCACAAGCAGTCTTGCTGTCTTGGTTCTCTGCATGATGTTTCTTGCTGGCAGAAACGTGTGTGACCCATCATTGTGTGTTTCTGTGCCCGCTCCGCGTACCTTGTGTGTCTGTCTGTGTGGGGTGCAGGTGATCTGCAGATGTGTCACTGTGTTCTGTGGCTGCTCCCATTGACTGTATGTCTTTTGTGCCATGTTTATGCAGGTGATGTGCAGGAGGCATTGGATCCAGCTGCTCGTGCCTCTGCTGCTCATGCTGCTACCAGTGCTGCCTGTGCTAAGGCTGATGCCCTGCGGTGTGATGTCTCACCGTGTTCTGTGGCTGCTCCTGTTGCTTGTGTGATTGTCTGTGCAGGTGACGTCCAAGAGGCTCTCGATTCAGCTGCCAAGGCCTCTGCCGCCCACACTGCTGCCAGTGCTGAGGCTGATGCCATGCGGCAGCAGCTGGCTGCCCTGCAGCAGGAGGTGGCCAGTGAGCGGCGGCAGTGGAGGGAGCAGGAGGCACAGGCCACACAGCTGCAGGAGCAGGTAAGGACTTTGCTGTCCCCACGGCAGCAGCAGCAGCAGCAGCAGCAAAGCACACAACAGCCTGTCAGTGTGTATGTGGGTAGCTCAGGGCAGGAATGCATGCGGTCTGTGGCCGAGTCAGTTGCTGGTGTATGTATGCATGTGCCCGTGTTGGTGCAGGCCTGGCCAGCACACGTCAAACCCCTGCAGCGTCTCTTCAACACACTGTGTGAGAAGCATTTGATGCTGCAGAGAGTGTGAGCATGGCTTGCGTGGCTCGTGCCCCTGTGTGTTATCTGCCTGGCTGCTTGCCACAACGTCACAATGTGCTGCTGCAGTTGCGTCGCCAGCTGTCTGCTGCGGAGGCTGCAGCAGCCGCTGCTGGTGAGGCTGTGTCCAGTCAGCACCAGGCCCAGCTGGAGGGTCTGTCTGCGGGTCATGCTGCACGGCTGAGGAGCCTGCAGGAGGAACTGGAGGCTGCAGCGGCTAGGAGGGCAGAGCTGGAGGCACGACTGACGGTGGGTGGGTGGGAGGGGCTGAGGAAGGAGGGAGCGGTGAGTTTGTTGACGAAACGAGTGTGTGTATAGACACAGGAAGTGCATCCAGCCAATGCATCCTGCCGCTGTGTGTATGTGGGCGGGGCCGGGGGGGGGGTGGTGGACGGGGAGGGAGGTGACACGGGTGTGTGGCATCTGGTGGGAGAGGTGGCTGCTGGTCTGGACAGTGCGGCAGTGGGACAGTGGGCAGAGCTGGAGGCACGAGTGATGGTGGGTGGGTGCGGGGGTGGGTGGGGAGGGGGGCACAATGGAATGGGTGGCTGGGATGGAGTGTGTGGGGCGAGTGGGACTGGGAACTGTGGGTGAGAGGGAGTGTGGGTGAGTGAACTGATGAATGGGTGAAATGGTGAGAGAGGTAGGCCACAGTGAGGGCCTGAACATTCCAGCAGGCTCTAAACCACTGGCCTTGGCTGGTCACCACCTGGACAATGCCTTCTCCAGCTGTATTGCACAACAGCAGACTGCTTGTGTGTACTTGCTCATCATATCACCAACCTGTGTGCGCTTGTGTGTAACGCTGCAGGCCCTGCAGCAGCAGCATGCCAAGGCGTCAGCCGCCCTGCAGGCCCAGCTACAGCAGCTGCAGGGAGAGAAGCAGACCCTGCAGGACACCCTCACAGCCACCAGCATCAACTCCAGGACGCTAAATCCGCACTCACAGCAGCGCAGGAGGCAGCAGCAGCTGCTCGTGCTGAGGCCTCCCAGCAGCTCTCAGCCGCCGCGAAGGAACACCAGGGGATGCGGCAGCAGCAGCTGGAGCTACGGGCCGAGCGGCTGCAGCTGCAGCAGCAGCTGGAGGCACTGACGGCTGCGTCGAGCAGCAGCCAGCAGTTGGTGCAGCAGCTGGCGGGGCGCAGAAGGCGGCGGCGGGGGAGCAGGCGGGGCTGAGGCAGCAGCTGGAGCAGGTGCAGGGGCAGGTGCGACATGAGCGGCGGGATGCATTCTCTGGTTTGAGCTTCATAGCTACATGTGTGAGTAGTGATGAAAGTACGAGCTAGCACCTTCAGGGGGTGCTCCAGCAGCAGCAGCAGGGGCAGGAGTCATGACTTGTTGGGCTCTCTCGTCTGGGCTTTGAAGGGGCTGTCCCTCTTTGTGTTATTGGCTGGTGAATGGCATGAGCTGTATGCTTACAGCTGGCATCAAGATGTGCACTGTATGTATGTGTGTATGTAGGTGAAGGTGCGTGAGCAGCAGTTGGAGGCGGTGAAGGAGGAGTGCTTCAGGCTGCAGCAGGCGGCGGCAGATGCGAATGCGGGGCGGGAGGCGGCGGCGAGGCAGGCGGCGGCCGCAGGGCAGAAGCTGGCGGCGGCGGTTGGCAGCACAGGATACCCTGCGACAGCAACTGGAGGTGAGAGGGGCTTTGGTCAGAACATGGTTGTGTGCTATCATAGCACGATGTCCTGGATTGCAAGAAACCCTACCCTGGCTCGCTCGGGGCTCTAGCATCTGTCCCTTGCACCTGTGGTGTATGTAGTGTACTGTGCTGTAACGTACTGTATGTACTGTATGCACCTTTTCACACAGCACCACACGCCCCTCACTGACTTGGTCATATGATCTTCCCACACACCCACCACCTACCCACCCACCCTTTCTCTCACTCACCCACTCGCCCCCCCCCCCCCCCCGCCCCACCCCCTGCCTGTCTCACCCCCAGGTCCTGGGCTGGCAGCCTTCCAGCCGCTCCGCCCTGCTGGCTGCTGGCAGCTGCTGCTCCTCACCCCCGGCTCCCCTACCGCACTGCTGCCACCCAGCAGCAGCAGCAGCAGCAGCAGCAGCAGACCCCCAGCAGGGCCCTAAGTAGTGTGATGGCCCAGCTGCGTCAGCATGATGAGGAGTGTGCAGTGCTGGCGGCTGAGCTGGAGGGGCTCAGGGCGGCACACCAGCAGCTCAGCAGGACGGCGGCGGCGGCCCAGATGGGTGGGGGCCAGCAGCAGCAGCAGCAGGTGGCGGCGGTTGAGGGAGGCTGAGCGGCAGGTGGTGGCACTGCAAGGAATGGTGAGTGTGCGTTGGTGCCTTACCAACATGCACATGGGGATGAGTGGACTCAACGTGAAATTTGTGTTTGTTGTGTGGGGGGGGGGGAGGAAGCCGATGGGCGAGGGAGGCACCGGGTGACGGGCGCGAAGGGCTTGTGGGGGTGACGGCACGAGGGAGGGGCGGTGTGAGGGGGAATATGGTGTGTGGGGATGTGGGAGGGCGGGGCCAGGGGGGCAGCAACACCGCTGCTTCCACCACCAATGCTTGCTGCATGGTCCGCTGCTGCACATCATTGGCAAGCCCCTGCATATCATCCTTTACTCTTAAATACCTTGGATAATGGGATAGCTCCTCCATCATGCTGGTGCTGCTGCTGCTGCTTGTGCACTGCAGGCTGAGCAGCTGCGTCATCAGCTCACCTCCAAGGACTCCCAGCTGTCAGAGCTGCACGCCACCCTGTCAGACATGCAGGCGCGCCTCAACACAGCAAGCAGCAGGCAGCAGAACCTAGCAGCGGCTGCAGCCTCAGCCGCCACCCTGCAGCAGCAGCTGGCAGAGAGGGACGCTACACTGCTGCAGCTCAGGCAGGATGCTGCTACTGCTGCTGCTACAGCTGCTGCTGCTGTTGGTGCTGGAAGTGCGAGAGCAGGTGGAAGCCTCCCTGCGTCTGAGGAGGAGGTGGTGCTGCTGCAGCAGACAGTTACAGAGCTCAGGCAGCAGCTGGAGGCAGCCAGTGTCAGCAGCAGCCAGGGGCAGCAGCAGCAGCAGGCTGCGGCAGCAGTGGTAGCGGCGGCGCAGGGGGAAGCGGAGGTGGCGCGTGGTGCTGCTGCTGCTCTGCGTGGTGAGGTGGAGGGGTTGAAGGCCCAGCTGGCTGCCGCTGCTGCTGGTGCTGGTGCTGGTGCTGCTGCTGCTGCTGCTGCTGCTGGTGTGTCAGCAGCTGAGGGGCGTGAGGCTGAGTTGAGGTTCCTGCAGCGGCAGTTTGAGGAGGTCACACAGGAGCTGGCCCAGCAGCAGGAACAGGTGTGTGTGGGGGGGGGGGGGGGATTCTTTTTGGGGAGTGGGGGAGGGCTGTGAAGGTTGGGATGATGGCATGAGGGGTCGGCAGGGGGCTGGAAGAGTAATACCCGTGTGTGTGGGCTTGTCACTATCAAGCTTGTTGTGACTGTGTGTGCTTCAGCTTCCTCACTGCTGCTTGAGATTGTTGGAGCAGCTAGTGGAAGGCTACACTGTGTGTTTGAGGGTGCTGGTGACACTTGGCGCTAATGCTGTTGTGTGCGGCACCCTTCTCCCTCTTCCCCTCACCACTACCCACATCGTCAGGTCAAGTCACTGAAGGCTCAGCTGACTGCAGGCAGTAATGAACAGCAGGAGCGACTGCTGGAGCTGCAGCAGCAGCTGCAGGCGGCACAGGCACTTGAAGCCGATGCCAGGTAGGTTGGTGTTCCCAATGTTACAAGCAAACGTAGCCGCGTGTTCAGCATAACTCATAAGAGCTGGACCTGAGGACAAGCTGACGCTGGTGTGACTGCTGAAGCCCATGGCGGCCGGGGGTGGTGTGGGGGGCAGCAGCAGCTGGCGGCACATGCATAGGAAGCTTATGCCAGGTGGCTGGGTGGGGGTCGGGGGGGGGGGGGGCAGCAGCAGCTGCAGGCAGCACATTGATTCAAATCAGTGCCAGGTGAATGGGTGAAGCAGCAGCACCCGCAGCAGCAAAAGCTGGAGAGGCAGTACAACTTGACTGCGGACTGTATCAGTTCCCAGCTGTCCTATCGTGCCGTCATGTGCCGTGCCATGCTATCCTATGCTATGCTGTGTTGCCTCAACTGCAGGTCCCAGCTGCAGTCTGCTGAGCAGCAGCTGTCATCCCAGGCTGCCGCCCTTGACCGCCTGCGGCAGCAGCTGGCCGAGGCTCAGGCCGTGTCCCCCAGCAGCACGGCACAGCGGCTGCAAGCCCTGCTGATACAGAAGGACAGGGACATCCAGCGCCTGCAGCAGACGCTGCGGGAGACGCAGCAGCAGCTGGACACCCTGCAGCAGCAGCAGCAGTCAATGGGGATGCTGCTGCGACCTGCTGCTGCTGGGGTGGTGGAGGTGGGGGTGCTGTTGGTGGGGTGGGTGAGCAGGGTGTGGTGTCATTGCAGCAGCAGGAGCCGGAGCGCCCTGTTGCCAGTCCTGAGCAGCTGCAGCGGCTGCTGAGGGTGCAGTCGACAACAAACGGCAGGAGCAGCAGCAGCAGCAGCAGTAATGGGGTGGCGGTCAATGCTGCTGCTGCTGCTGCAGCGGTTGGGCGCAGCACCTCAGGCGCTGCTGTTCGCCTACTGAGCTACAGTGAGCAGCAGGATGCCTGGCCACCACCCGCTGCTGCTGCTGCTGCTGCTGCTGCTGCTACTGCTGACACCCAGCAGCTGCAATCCAAACAGCAGCAGCAGCAGGCGTCGAATCCTAGCAGCAGCTCGCTTCTAAATCCTGCTCACTTGGAACGCAGCCTGCACCACAACAGTAGCGCCAGCGGCAACAACAGCAGCAACAGGAGCAGCAGTGTCGGCAGGACTCGCAGCTTTGCTGCTGCTAGGGCTGCATCCCTCCGCTGGAGGGGCCGCAGCAGCACCACTTGGAGGCACTCGGCCTGCTCTCAAAGCAGCAGTCCCAGCAGCAGCAGCAGCAGCAGCAGCAGGGTGGCGCATTCATGGGTCGTAATGGGAGTGTCAATGGTGGGCCTGCGGGTGCAGCTGGGAGCTTGACAGGGAATGCTAGCAGCAGCAGTCGTGTGAGTTTGAGTTCAGCCGCGGCGGCTGCGGCGGCTGTTGGTCGTTCAAGCCACAGCCGCGGCTAGCTGAACAGTCGCAGATGGCGGCTGCCGCCCTGCTAGCAGAAAGCAGCGCCGACAGCACCACAGCTATCGAGGGCCTGACTACCACTGCTGCTGCTGCTGCTGGTGGTGGTGGTGGTGGTGGAGGCAGCAGGGGGGCAAGGAATGACGGTGCCGGCAGCTTGAGTGGCCGCGGTGGCGGAGGGGGAAGTGGTGGCGTGCGGGGTGAGGGTTCTTCGTCACGGTTCATGACCTCCTCTGAGTTGTTGGCGGTGGCAAGCGGCGGCTACGATGCAGATCGGCTGCGGCTGAGCCTCAGCAGCAGCGGTGTGGACCCTGCTGCTGCTGCTAGGGCTAGCAGGGTGGCTGCTATTGCTGCTGCTGCACCTGCTGCTGCTACTGGTGGGGCCAGGGGCGATGCACGTATTAGTGCAAGTGTGAGTGCCAGGGATGCAGCAGCTGCGGGTGCAGCAGCAGCGGCAGGAGGAGGGGGAGGAGGAAGCTTGAGGGACAGTAATACCTCCCTGCAAGGCATGGGTGCTGTGAGGTCAGAGTCAGCGTCTCGGCAGGCCGGCAGCCGGGCGGGTGGGGCCGGTGCAGAACTCCTCAAAAGCGCGGTCAGTCAGCGGCCGCCAGGATTCGAACCGGGGACCTGACAGGGGCGAGCAGGGCGCCAGGGTTAGGTCACTGTCTGGCGCCGCTGCTGCTGTGTCGCAGTCTGGTGCTGCTGCCAGGTTGCAGGCTGGTGCTGCTGTTGGTTCGCAGTCTGGTGCTGCTCGGGGTGTGTTGGTGGGTGGTGCTGGCAGCTTGACGGGCAGCAGGCGGCAACAAGAGGCTGTGATGGCCAAGGCTGCTCAGCTGCTGGCGGAGGAGGACAGCGACTAGCAGACGGCTGCCCTCCCCCCACTTGCTGCTGCTGGTAATCACACCCCACTCCTCACTCATGTGGTTTATCAGCAGCCCCGGGGGGGGGGTATTACCAGCTGTTCAATTCACATCACACCCAGGCAGTGTGTGTTGGGGATCTGCCTTCGGCAACAAGCAAGTTGTTGTGCTGCCTCCATCCACCCCTGATGCAGGGATGTGTTGAGTTTGAGGGGGACCAATATCTGTTCTGATGCAGGGTTTCACCATGGACACATTGTGGGCTGTTTGTGTGACTTGTAGGACGTGTGACCATTCGGCTGGCTGTGTTAGTGTGACTGCAGGAGTGTGACTGCCTTGTTACGGCTGCTGCCTGTGCAGTGGTCTGGCTGCAAGCTGACTTGACCGGGCCCCGGGCTTTATGACAGTGACCATGCATGCATTCTGGCAGCATTGAATCTGGCAGCAGTCAATTGAATATGGCTTGCGGAATCCAGGGTGTTGTGCAGCAGCAAGTTTGGCTGCAGCTGCTGTGACTTGACATTGTAAGTGGGTGTGGCTTGTGACGGGTGGTGTGTGCCCCCTGCAACAGCAGCTGGTGTGTGCACATGTGGGTGCCACACCACCTTTGTCTGTGGCATGTGACGTCTCTGACCATGCGCTTGCTGCACTGAGGTAGTTGCAAATTCCTTTCACTTTGGATACCATTTTGCAACTGTGTCCTGCCCTGTTCAGGCTTGCACCCGCACTGAAGTGAAATGGAAAACTTTGGTACTGGGTTCCTAGTACTGCGCCAAGCATGTTGCCGGCAGGGGCCGAGACCGCGCCCTGCAGGCGCAAGCAGGCATTCCATGCACCCCACAGTGTAGCTGGTGGCATTTGAGATGACGTCAACTGCAGTGCACATGCAATAGCAGCTAGTACATCTGCCATGCACACAAGATGTATGTCAGAAGAGGATAGCACAGTCATGACTGATCCGCCAAAACAAGTCATGACCGTGCAAGGCAGCATCATCAACAGTGCAGTATATCTGAACAAGCAAGAGATGACAACAGGCTCAAAGAAAGGCCAGCAGATCTGCCCCTAGGCGAGCTCAATGTCTTGGTACACATCATGTGACAGACGAGGCACCCAGCCCACAATGCAGTGCCGCTGCTGCTGCTGCTGCTGCTGGCCTCCAGCCAGTTGCCCAATCGTCACCTTCACACCCCTCTCAGCACACTCAGCTACTGAGGCGGCCTCCCCTGCTACTGGAAGGCTATCCCCCAACAACCGGACATCATAAGATGTAATAATGCAAGGCCGTTGGTTTGCTGCTGTGTACAGCCGTGCAGACCACTGCTGCTGCAGGTGGTGGTGGGGGTCCCAGTGTCCATCAGCTGCATTTGAGGTGTCAGCACAGCAGCAGACCCCCCCAGGAGGTGCACCACCGTGTGGTGTGAGGGCAGCAGGCCACCACTGCTCAGCAACACCTGCAGCGACTGATGAGCACTCAACACCCTGCTACCACCACCACCACTGTCTGCACCACCACCTTGGCTTGAAGTCATGACATCCCGCCCGACTCTCCCTCCCCTCTGCCAACCTTCCCCCAGCCCCCACTGCCTGTCAGATTCCTGCACCGGTATCACCAGGGGGTTGTCCTCAGCCCGAGGTGTGTCCAGGCAGCAGCTGACAGCAGCCGGGCAGCCACATATGCCGCCTTGGCTCCCCCCACTGGCCCAGCGGCAGCAGCAGCCTCGACATCGTCCAGGGAGGGGCTGTGGGGAGGGATGGACTCGGCCTGCTGAAACTCCCGCGCGGCATGCAGCCGGCTTACCGCGCTACTGCTGCTGCTGCTGCTGCTGCCGTTGCTGCTGCTGGTGCCATTGCTGCTGCTGCTGTTGCTGCTGCTGCTGCTGGTGTAGCTGGAGGTGGTGGTGTGTTGGTGATGTGAGTGCATGTCAATGTCTGCCAGTGCCTCGAGCAGTGTGCTGTGTAGGTGCATGCTGCTGCAGCCAGCAGGGTGACCCATGAGGCGCGGCACCTGAAGGGCTGTGGCCTGGGGCAGGGGGCAGGCCAGGCGCTCGTGACAGCTCAGCGCCTGCACGAAATGACATGACATGACATGACGTGACATGATTCGCCAGGACGAAATAATGACAAGAGTTTTAACAGTTCCCCATTCGCGCATTGAAGAGACATATGAAAGCCACCTGCCAGAAAGCCCCCCTGTAGCTGTTGCCTGTCCACAACATGTATCGCCGTCAAACAGCAGCCAGGCAGCCGCCCCTGCCAATCCTACACCCTGCCCACTCCTCTTCTTTGCTATCCTCTCCCTGTTCACCCTACACACATGCCTTGCTTCTCCTCCCTCCCTCCACTCCCCCTTCCCACCCTGAAACCCCCTGTTTCCCTCCCTCCCCCCTCGCTCCTTACCCACTTTTGCCCCCCTCCTCCCTCCGCCGCCCCCCCTCCCCTTCACCCTTACAGCCAGTGGGTGTCTGGTGCTCCCTCCCTCCTCACCCCTTGTCACCCTACACTTCGCCTCCCTCTGCCCCCTTCCCTCCCTGCCCCCCGTCCCCTTCTTCCTCACCCTTACAGCCAGTGGGTGTCTGGCCCAGTGCTCCACCAAGTGGCTGCTGACCTCCCGCACATCATGTTTTCCTCCCTCTCTCCTCTCCCTTTCCCACCCTACACACCCCCTCGCCTCCTCCCTTTCACACCCTACACACCCCCTCGCTCCCTCGCCCCCCTCCTTACCCCCTTCCTATCCCCCCCCCCCCCCCCCCCCCCCCCCCCACACACACACACACACACAACCCTCACCCGTACAGCCAGTGGGTGTCTGGCCCAGTGTTCCATCAGGTGGCTGCTGACCTCCCGCACATCAATGCCCACAGGGGGACCACACAGCAGGCTCAGACCACACACACCCACAGGAGCAGCAAACAACCAACCACACCCGCTGCTGCTGCTGCTGCTGCTGCTATCACTGTGGCTTGCAGGGAAGGGGGCTCCCACAGTACTATTGCCTCTCCCTGCACCTTCAATGTGCCCCTGCTGCTGCTGCTGCTGCTGGTGGTGGTGAAATTGCTGTTGGTCATGTAGGTACCCAGTCTGTTCAGCAGCAGCAGCAGCAGCAGCAGCAGCAGCAGTAGCAGCAGTCCCTGCAGTTGCCACCAGGGCCGGCAGGTGTGCTGCTGGGGCCAGGTAGGACAATGCATGGCCCAGCTCATGCAGCAGGGCCTGGAAGGCAGCTGGGCCAGGTAGGGCCAGGGCCAGATAGGCATCACTCTGCTGCTGCTGCTGCTGCTGCTGCTGCTGCTGCTGCTGACCGAAGCCCCTGACCCGAGCAGCAGCAGGGACAGGCACCCTTAGGACAACAGTACCTGGAGTGATCGCAGTATGACATGCTGCTGCTGCTACTGCTGCTGCAGAGCCACTACTGGGTTGGTCGGAACGCAGCTGAGGATGGTGCCGCTGCCGCTGCTGCTGCTGCTGCTGCTGGCTGGGTGTCGTGTCGTTGCTTTTGGGCTGTGTGAGTGGGTCACAGCTGATGTTGGTTGCCCATACAAGCCCTGTGTTGACTGTTGGCAGCTGCAGCAGGGTGCATGAGGGGAAACCGCCCGACACTAACTCCAACATGATGTTCCCCACCACCAGCGGTCCCGGCCCCAGCTGCTGCTGCTGCTGCTGCTGCTGCTGCTGCGCTGGGAGGTTGGTTCAGACACCAGCAGTAGGTGCAGCACGTGTGGGCCCCACTCGGCAAACCTGCATGCTGTTGCCCTTTGCGGTGAACCTACTCCCACTCCCACCCCCTGCTGCTGCTGCTGCTGCTGCTGCTGCTGCAGGTGCTTGTGGCCGTTATTGTGTGGGTGATGTATGTTTGGTGAGATCAGTCCGGGCCACAGTGCCTCTGCTGTGTGTGGTGTGACCAGGCGTAGTCTGGCTGTGTGTGCCAGGAGAGTGTCCAGCCTGTCAATGAGCCCGGCAGTGTGTGTGAGTAGGGGGCAAGGTCACGACCCCAGTCAAGCTCTGTTAGCTGCTTCACCTGGGGGGGGGGGGGCAGGGAGGAGGGGCAGGGCAGGGAAGGCAACGCAGTGTGGAGTAGGGGGTGATGTCATGCCCCACCCAACCTCCCGTCAGCTGGGGCCGGGGGTGAAGGGGGCAGAAGAGGGGGGGGGGGGCGAGGCAAGGCAGTTGAGGGGTCATTAGCAATGGCGAGGAGGTACAGTGAAGGAGTCAGAAGTATGAGGGGGCGGGAGGAGGGGTGACGGAGGGCGGGGGAGGGGGGAGGGCAGGGCAAGGAAGGCATTGAGGGGTGATTAGCAATGGTGAGGGGTGGAGTGCAGGGGTCCGAAGTACAGAACTAGTACTGCCCTGGTAGAGGGGTCGGTGCAGGGCGGGAGGTGTGAGCAGTGGGGCCGCAGGGGTTGAGAACATGCTAGCCTGCCCTTTGAAAGTGGTGGGGCTTGCTGGCTACACCTGCTTACCCAGTACGGGAGCAGCCTGCAGACAAAACTAGTTAGGCATGTGTCCCACTGTGTGACAATCAGTCACTGACGTTGTATCCTTGGTAGATACACAGTGAGAAGAGCCCCAACCCAGTGGGCCACTCACCAAGCTTAGAGAGGTGTAAGCCACATCCCACGGTGCCACAGCATCCGCACCCCCACCCCCACCCCCCAGCCTCGTCCCTCTGCCCTCGCCTGCCGCACTGCCAGCTGGCACAGCTGCTGCCACTCAGCCGCCGCATGCTGCCGTGCAAATGGCAGCAGTGACTGAACCAGGCTGGCAGCACCTGCAGCACTGCCTAGGCAGCTGCCAGCTAGCACCAGCTGGAGGTAATCCCCTGAGGATGAACCAGCAGCAGCAGCAGCAGCAGCAGCAGCAGCAGCAGCAGCAGGGGCCTGCTTGGCCTCTGAGGAGGCAGCAGCACCAGCAGCAGCAGCAGCAGAAGATGACCCACTGCTGGCAGCAGCAGCAGCAGCAGCAGCGGCGGCGGTGGCTGCTGCTGCTGAAGAGACAGCAGCAGCAGCAGCAGCAGTAGCAGCATGTTCAGCTGCCAGCTGCTGCCGCAGGTCCAGCACACATGCCAGGACCTGTTCCTGCAGTGCCAGCAGCGGCAGCAGCCCACTGAGCCAGGCCTGCTGCCGCACCCCTGGGTGGGGGTGGTGGGTCAGCAGTAGGGTAATCACATCACTGCTGAAACGCAGCAGACATAAGCCACTGCCGGCGGGAATGTGAAGCACATATGGATGCTCCGAACCCTGCTGCCGCTGCTGCTGCTGGTTGGGATGGTGGGTGGCGGAGGGGGGCTGTGAGTGGTCGAGGGTTTGCTGGGCGCACTGTGGTGGCAACGGCAGCTCCTGCTGCTGCTGCTGCTGCTGAGTGGAGTATGCTTGCAGCTCCTGCTGCTGCTGCTGCTGCTGAGTTGAGTATGCTTGCAGCACATCCCAAGCTTGCTCTGTTGCATCCACCAGGCCTGTTAGCCTCAGGGTGCCTCCTGGCCCAGGGTGCACCAGCAGCTCGGTGCTGCAGTGGAGCAGCAAACCACCTCCTCCTCCTCCTCTTGCTGCTGCTGCTGCTGCTGCTGCTGCTGCTGCTGGTGGTGGTGCTGCTGGCGTGATGCAAGGAAACACACCCCCTGCTGCAGAAGGTGTGGCTGACAGCGCCTGTGCTGCTTCTAGCCCTGCTGGGTCGATCTGATCGCCTGCACTGCTACCGGAGGGCACAAGGGGCACAAATGCTGACCGCTGCTGCTGCTGCTGCTGCTGCTTGCCAGTGCTGCCCCTGCCAGCAGCATTAGAGCTGTTTGTTGCCATGTGCTGCTGCTGCTGCTGCTGCTGCTGCTGCTGGACGGGTGGCACCCCTGAGTCCAGCCCAGCCTTGAACAGCAGTGGCTGAATGACAGCTGCCTGATCCTCCGTCAGCAGCAGCAGAGGGGCCACTGTGGTGCTGCTAGTAACAACATCACCCCCACTGCTGCTACTGGTGCTGCTGGTGCTGCTGGTGCTGCTGGTGCTGCTGTTACTGCTGCTGCTGCTGTTGCTGCTGTTGCTGCTGTTGCTGCTGCTGCTGCTGGTGCTGCTGGTACTTACAGCTGCCAGGGTGGCAAGGGCATGCTGCAGCAGCTGCTTGGTGGTGTAGCTCCTGCTGCTGCTGCTGTTGACTGCAGCGACACTGTCACACCTGCTCCTACCTCCTGCAGCAGCAGGGCCATTGCTGCTTCCGTCACTACTGCTGCTGCCACTGCTGCCGTTACTGCTGCTGTGGCTGCGGTGTGAGGGTGGATGGTTTGGCCCGGCTGAACAGCCCTGACCTGCAGCCTGCCCTGCATCCACACCTGCACTTGCATCCCCACAATGAGGTGCCAAGCTGCTACCACTTGCTGCTGCTGCTGCTGCTGCTGCTGCTGCTGCTGCTGCTTGGGCTGCTACAGGTGGCAGCCAGCTTGCCAGCAGGTGCCTGCACAGCATCAACTGCCGCAAGCAGGAGCACCCCACTGCAGGAGACTCTTCACTGCTGCTGCTGCTGTTGTGGTTCCTGCTGTGTGCCGGCAGTGTGGCGTTGAGGGCCCAGTCAACAGCCTGGAGCCCCAACTGTACTGCTAACACAGCAGCAGTACATGCCTCAGCTACTGCTGCTGCTGCTGCTGCTGCAGGTTTGCCATGGCTTGCAGCACCCCTGCGGCACCCTGCACCGCTGCCGTTTCAGCCACACCAGCCTCATCCCCCAAAGCAGCAGCAGCAGCAGCAGCGGCGGCGGCAGCAGCAGCAGCTTGCAGTGCCTTGTCAGCATGTTCTGCTGCAGCTGCTGCTGCTGAGGGGGCTACCAGCAAGGGCTGGTGGCTCAAGGGGACCCACTGCAGGGGACTGGCAGGACCAACAACACCATTGACACCTGCAGCAAACTGCTGCTGCTGCTGCTGCTGCTGCTGCTGCTGGGTGAGCGGCGGCTGAGACTCACTGTGCTGGCCAACGCCGGCAGCAGCAGCAGCAGCATCAGAGAGCTGCCGTACTGCAGAGTGGACCGTATGCAGCAGCAGCTGCAGCAGCGGCATGCAGGCGTACAGTGGTGCTGTGACCTCTGCTGCGTGTTGCTGCAGAGCTGCTGCTGCTGCTGCCTGGGCGGGGTCTGAGCCAGCCATGCTGTCTGCAAAATAGCCAGCAGGGCGCAGGAGGTTTGAGCGACACACCTCCACGCCTGACAGGAGCTCCAGCACTTCAGGGCCTGGAGCAACGGGTTGAGGCGGAAGGACGAGGGGGGGGGGGGACAGGGGTTGATTGGGTCGAAGAGGTTGCCATGCTGTTGTTGTGCTGTGCTGTGCTGTGCTGTGCGGTGTGCACATATGTGCTGCTTGCAAAACAGCAACGCTTACCTGGCTGCAGGCTGTCCAGTTGTGACAGCAGCTGCTTCACAGCCTGGTGTAACTGATGCAGCTCAGCAGTGTGAGACGGCCACCAGTGCAGCTGCTCCTGCTGCTGCTGCTGCTGCTGCTGCTGATCAGACCCCACTGCTGCTGCTGCTGCTGCTGGTGCTGCTGCAACGGACGCAAGTGGCCTGCTGCCGTGCTGGCGCTTGCGCCCTGATCCTGATGCACAGCTGTATTCCGTGGCAGAGTGGCGAGTATTGGTTGCGCCAGTGTTGCGGTGGTGGCGAGCAACAGCAGGGGGCCTGTGATTGGTTGCACTTCGGCCGTGTGCCCCATATCCACAGCGGCATCTGGTGACCTGACTGGTGCTGACGGCTGCTGCTGCTGATCTTGACATTTGAAAAAATCAATGAGCATGTGCCTGGTATCACATAGATAGCAGTAAAGCAATTGGCTTGGGGTGCCAGGCTGTTCTTGGTGCCAGGCTGGCCGGTGTGACACAGCTCCTTCAGGCAAGAAGAGCTTTGCAACGTCCTGCAGACTCAAAAGCTACAGCAGCATGACTTTCACAGGCTGTAGGGGCTCTGCTTGAGCTTCAACTTTCATGGTCTTGCATTGGCAGTTGCAAATGACAGGCAGGTACCAGAGCAGCTCCTGGAATGCACAGTCCTAAGCTTACTGACGATCTACTGAAGGTCGTTTGAATGTTTCAGTGTCCTGCTTCTCGAGTTTCTGACGCAACGTTCCTGATCTGTGCTGTGCCCGTGCTCTCTTTAAGCCAGGAAGTCGCTCCAAGACTGGGCTGATTGCTCCTGAACAAATCACACATCAGGGCATCTATTTCTCAGGCACAGCATGGAGACAGACAGTGGGGACTACTCGGAACAGTACAGTGATGAGGATGTGTCAGATGCCTCCATGTCTGATGGTGATGACGATGATTACTTCGACACCACCACAGATACACAGCAGCGCAAGGTGGGAACGGGCCAGCGGCCAGCCTGCACAGTGCATCCCTCCCTGCTGCTGCTCCTGCCTCTCCTTGTCCAAGGCTCCCTGATTTTTCCTTTATGCTGCGCTGCTGTGCCTGCAGAACAAGTATGTGGTGCTGACGAAGGCAGACATCAACAGGCGGCAGCAGGAGGTCATTGATGCAGTGACATCAGTGCTGGGCATCAGTCATGAGGACGCAGGCAGGATTCTGCGCAAGTACAAGTGGTGGGTGCCAATGCGAGCCAGCAAGCAAACCGAGCCTACCAAAGCAGCAGTGACTGCTTCTTCAATAGGATCTGTGCATCTCAAACAGATTACTACAGACCAACAAGGGTGACTAACACCGGTGGCAGTAGGACCCTCCATCACAGCAGCAGGCTATCTGACTGAGCCGCTACAGAGGGGCACAGACACTTGGTGGTGTGTTTACAAACATGTATTGAACCAGAACAAGGTCGAAGGGCATCCATACACCCGCAGCAAGCAATGTAAGTTGTATGTGTGCACCTGCTGCTGCTGCAGGGACGCCAACCGTGTGAATGAGGAGTGGTTCACAGACATGGACAAGGTCCGGGATTCAGTGGGCATGGTGGATGAGGCACCAGAGCCCGCAGGCAGCACTGACAAGGTATGGCATTGCTGGAGCAGCTACAGCAGCAGCCTCAGCAGCAGTCTGAACATCACCAGCAGCAGCCGCAGCATGTGACATGCAGCGTCTGACGCCAGGACAGGTTACCTGCAGGCAGTCGCATGGGTGTAGTCGTGAAACATGGGGGACTGCTGTAGCTGAGAGGTTGAAGGTTTCAGGGGGCTTGGACCACTCGGTCAACAGCCAATACTAGTAGCCACTGTGCATGCATTTCCTGCTGGCGCCGGCAAGCTGTGACATCCCTGCCTGCTGTGCTCTCCGGTGCATGTTGTGGGTGTTTGGCTACCCTGCAGTGCATGATCTGCTTTGAGGACTTCTCCCGCAAGGACATGCGCAGTGCAGCCTGCAAGCACGGCTTCTGTATTGAGTGCTGGAGCGGCTACATCACCAATGCCATCGGCAATGGCCCCGCAGTGCTGGACCTGCGCTGCCCGCTGCCAAAGTGCAAAGCAGAGGTGAGCCGCCCCGCAGTACAGCGCAGTCAGTGTTAAGATCTCAAGCACAGGGGTCGATGGAGTGGAGTTTGGCACCGCCAAGCAACATGCCTATATATTGTGGCGGAGGCAGAGTGGCGTGGGTGCTGAGATGGGCGGTGTGCAGCATACCTCAACAGTTCATGCGCATACCCTCTGTACTGGGCCAACACATGGCAAAGGGTGGCAGCAGCACCATTGAGCAGCATGTTGTGGCCTAGCTGCAGTGTTGTGGCCTAGCTCCAGAGGGGCAAACTGCAGCCAGCCTGTATGCATGTATGTGCTGCATGACTTGCAGAACAAATGGGCGCAAGGTATCACATATGTCATGTTGTTTGCACTGCTAGGAACTCACAATGCACGCATTGACAGGCTGCTGAGGTGTGTTGGATTCTCAGTGCTGTGCTGTGCTGTGCTGCGGTGTGCCTGCTGTGCTGTGTCATGCTGCAGGTGCCTGTGGCTCTGGTGCAGGAGGTTCTGCAGGTCAAGGAGGGGCCGGCGGACCTGCAGGCAAAGTATGACGCATTTGCCATGCGCAGCTTTGTGGAGGACAACAGGGCGCTGGTGTGGTGCACAGGTGCGGCTGGGAAGGGAGCCGTGTGGGCTGTTTTGGGGCATGGATGGCATGCCTTGCTCGTGTGTCACTGGGCAGAGGTGTGGGGTGTCGTTATTGGTTGGGGAGCCGTGTTTGCTGCGCAGTGGATGTGATGCCGTGCTCATGCATCACTGGCACAAGGTGTTGCAATGTCTAAGATGAGGCGTCTGTCAGTGTTTAAGGCGTGATGCAGTGCGAGGTTGTTGCCTGCCAGGTGCACGCACCACTGCACATGTCTCATGGGGGCTCTCAACATGCATGGGTCTGCATGCATGTGCTTCGTGGGGATGCTTTTTGAGGGCGCACCGCTCAAGGCAGCATGCAGCAACAGCAAGCCAAGCCCAGCCCCCGGGGGGGGGGGGAGAGCTTACGTGTGTCTACACATTTGCTGGTGCGTGTGCTGCTGTGTGTTTGGCATGGAGGATACATGTGTAGCTAGCATGTATTGAACATGCATGTATTGAACATGCGAGTCATATTGTGTGCTGCAGGTGCCAACTGTGAGAACGCGGTTGAGTGCTGTGTGGACCGGGCACCTGACGAGCCCATGGACGTGATGTGTGCGTGTGGGGCTACCTTCTGCTTCAACTGCAAGGAGGAGGCACACAGACCGGTACGTGTTGTTGTGCTTTTCCTGGGGGGTGCGGCGGGTGTGCGAGTGTGTGTGTGTGGGGGGGGGGGGGAGGGGCAGTACCAACGGGCAGGGGTGGGGAAGGGAGGGCAAGAAAGGTGGGGAGGGTAACGGGAGGGGGGGGGGGCATGCTAGCCTGCAGGCTCACTGTAGGGACAAGAGACGTAGGTGGCGAGGTGTAGAGGCTACAGACATGCCTTGCACATGCAAATTCAAACAAATGTGCCAGTTGACGGCAGTCGCACAGCGGAAGTTGCTCGTCAACCCCCGGGTTACACACCAGCCCTCTCCTCATGTGTGCATGCATATCTACTGCTTGCCCCCAGGTGCGCTGCGACACTGTGCGCAAGTGGATCACCAAGAACAGCGCGGAGAGTGAGAACCTGAACTGGATCCTGGCCAACACAAAGCCCTGCCCCAAGTGCCACAGGCCCATCGAGAAGAACCAGGGCTGCATGCACATGACCTGCAGCCAGTGCAGGTGAGGGCCAGCGACAGACTGCTGCAACTGTGGGATATGCAATGTATAGTATGATGTTGCAGTGGTAGCAGCCTCTATGTTGAGCACAGACAGCCAGACATAGCGTGCCGGGGCAGGCTTTCATGCGACGGCCTGGCTTTCATGCTGCCAGTGGTAAGAGCGTGACTGCTTGGACACACTGACTGTTGGAAGGCCATGTAAGCTGCCTCGCCTTCGGTGGAGCTGCTGTGTTCCCTGCTTTTTTGTCTTTCGACTGGTTCCGCTGGGACTGGGTGTGTTGCTGCCACACGCAGGCATGAGTTCTGCTGGCTGTGCAACGGGTCCTGGCAGGAGCACGGCGAGCGCACCGGAGGCTTCTATGCCTGCAACCGGTGAGCCTGGGTTTTGGGGGGGGGGGTGTCAGCAAGCAGCGTGCATGGGTAGCATGCATGCAGTCATGTGAGTGTGTGCCCTCGGGGAGGGGGGGTCTACAGGGGGCACCACCCTTGGAGAAAGGTGCTGGTCTGTCTCTGCCCACACTGTTGGCGCATGCTGCAGTAGCGTACCAAGCATGTACGCTTCCTAGCTGCTGGTCATGCCCCAGGCATATCACCATGCCTTGCCCACAAGCAGTCGTGACATCGCTGCTGGCATGGTGCTGTGGCTCCACGCTGTGCTCATCCTGGTGCCGCGCTGCTTCGGCTCAGGGGCCATGCTGTGCTGTGCTGAGTGCGCACATGCATGCTCTGTTGTGACGTGTGCATGCTGTGCTGTGCTGTGCTGTGCTGTGCTGTGATGTGATGTGCTGGCTCCTACAGGTATGAGTCAGCCAAGAAGACTGGCGAGTATGATGCGGAGACGCGGCGGCGTGAGAACGCGAAGCACAGCCTGGAGCGCTACATGCACTACTTTGAGCGCTGGGACGCACACAACAAGGCCAGGGAGAAGGTGCGTGCAGGGTGCACGCATGCACCCATGCTTCCGCTGGGTGATTATCGATGGCATGTCACGCCTCTGCTGCTGCCTGCGTATGTGCTGTAGCAGCTGAGAGTACAGCAGGATGCCTCACGACAAGCACTGTCAAGTTCAGTTGACCCTTGGCTTGCTGCTCCTCCTGCCAGGAGGTTGCGGCTGTGACTGCGTAGGCTGATGCATGTGTTGTATCGCCCCCGGATGCATGGTATTTTTGGTAAGGGCGGCTTTCATGAGGACGGCCGTTTGTTGCAAGTGGATACTATCACTGCTGCACGATCCAAGTGTTTTGAATTGTGGTGCTGCAGGCCCGCAAGGATGCCGCGCAGTTTGCGGCCACGCAGCTGGAGACGCTGAGCGACAAGACCAAGACACCCACCAGCCAGCTCAAGTTCATCATGGACGCATGGGCACAGGTGGGCTTGACATACATGTATTACACCTGATAGTTCCGGGCAGTCCTCTAACCGGGCCCTTCGAAGACTTTGAAGATTTGAGTTTGGGACTGTCCTTGGAGATGCATTGGCCGGTTGCAAGTCTCGTGTCGACACACGTACACCCACGCTTACATGTGCAGCCGCCTTAGTAGCAATAGCCGCACATGCACTAGGTGCCAGCTTCCAGGTCGTATGTGCTACTGCTACCTGTGCATAGTGCACGTCATGACGCAAGTCGATACGAGTCCACTGTGCAGCACTGCATATTGTCCTTACCCCTTCCTTGCCTTAGGCGGCGCTTCCTGCCGCTGCCGCTGCCCAGGTGAATGAGTCAGTTGCACTGTGCCGCACACAGGAGAGGCTCTCCTGTGCTTGTTGTGTTTCAACCCTTCCTGCCTCTCACCTCTTGTTGCCTCGGGGTGGCTGTGTCCCTGTCGCTGTGTAGGTGATTGAGTGTCGTCGCATCCTGAAGTGGACGTACGCCTACGGCTACTACAACTTTGAGGACGAGGACGAGCCAATGGTGAGGCAGGGCAGGGTCTTGGTGCGCTGGATTGGACGTCGATTGGACAACATGAAGTCTTTGAGGAAGCTGGGAGGCGGGGACTTGATGTAGCTGTCACACCCGTCGCACGAACTGCACGCTGCAGAGTATACACAGCTGGGGATTCCAGCAGGGCTGGCGTGAAGGGTGCTGGTTGTAGCCAACCCACACAGCAGCATGACAGTACGAGTTACCCTTTGTGTTGTGTGTCTTGTGTTGTGCAGGTGACGCAGCGGCGGCAGTTCTTTGAGTTCCTGCAGGGTGATGCAGAGCGCATCTTGGACCAGGTGCGTAGCCGTGCACGTCTCAGAGACACAGCTTTTGGCACGGGGTGCTGTGACATGGTCGCTGAATGGTGGCGGGGTGCTTGTCGCCTGTGGCTGCGAGCGTGTGTGTCAACAGGAGTACTTGGGTGCATGCAAGCTCGCTAAGACTGTCCTACTAGATAGGCAAGCAACAGTGACGTAATCCCTCAATTCCGAGTGTGTCTGTGTGTGTGTCTGTGCACAGCTTCATGAGTGGGCTGAGATGAAGCTGAAGAAGATGAATGAGGATGATGCAGGCATCAGCGCAGACGCATTCCAGGTGGGCATGTGGTTGACCGGTGGCACGCGGTGACAGGCAGGGGTGCGTGGTTGGGGCAGTCGTCCATTTGCTGGAGCAGGGGGGGTCTCCTTGTACCCACTGAGGTAGCAAGAGTGACGGGCTCTGGTAGCCAGCGCGTTTCGATCAACTGTAGTGTCGGGGGGGGGTGTCAGTCCTGTTTCTCGTACGATGTGGTCTGCTTGTGCCAGGTGACCTGGTCAGCTGGCGGCAGCCACGCCCTCCATGACACTTTGCCTGCCCTAAGCTTGCCTAGCTGGTGCCCAGCTCAATTCCTTCACAATTGGACGTCCCCCCCAGCTCTCCACACAAGTTCCGCCCCTGTCTCGTGGCCTCACCTGCACCTGGCTTGCCTGCATCTCACCCGCCTGCCTGCCTACAGGACTTCCGCAAGCACTTGATTGGGCTGACGGATGTCACGCACACATCGTTTGACAAGCTGGTGGCACAGCTGGAGCGCGGCTTCGAAGACATGGACACGTGAGACACACACGGAGTAGGGAATGGGGGCATGGGCCACGCTTGGGTGGCACGGGGGCATGGGCCAGGCTTTGAAGGGTTTCGGGTGTCACATTCGGGTCTCGGGTTCGGGTGTGAACCCGAGTGGTTGTGAGCTTCCTGTGCATGCTGCAAACTCTCAGGGCTGCCTGAAAGCTGCATTACATGCCATGTACTGCAGCTGTCCTCCCAGATTGCTCAATTTGGACAGACAACCTGCATGTGGTTCAGACGTCTGGGTGCCTGTGTTTGCGATTGCGCTCCCGCCCGCTGTCTGCAGGCGCTATGCAGGGCAGGCAGCCGTAGAGCAGGGCAGCAGTGGGGCAGGCCCCAGCAGCAGTGCAGCAGCAGCAGCAGCAGCAGGCTCCAGCAGGCTACCAGCAGCAGGCAGCAGCAAAGGCAAGCGGACACGAGCAGGCACCACCGCAGCAGGTGCCGGCAGCAGCAGCCGAGGAGCAGCAGCAGCAGGAGAGGAGGAGGAGGAGGTGGATGCTGTGACAGGGCATTTGGTGAGGGAGCAGGGCTTTTGGACCTGCGAGCACTGCACGCTGCAGAACGACAATGTACACGCGGAGTCGTGCGAAGTGTGCAACCGGCCGCGGTACACTGCGGAAGATGTGTAGTGGTATGTTGGTCTGTACGGCACATGCACGGTGCTCCGTACTGGAGTGTGGTTTATATGCCAATCAGCCTGTGCTGCCGTGCTGGTTGTTGGTCTTGGGGTGTTAGGCTGTGGTGTATGCAGCTCCGGAGTGGTTGTGGTGCATCGCAACAGCCAGCTGTGTAGTGGCCCCTTGGTCTATCAGGCACATGCGCGGTGCTCCTTGTTGTAGTATGGTTGAATGCCATGCAGGCTGCCGTACTGTTTGGTAGTGTTGTGGCGCCAGCTGTGGTGTATGCAGCTTGCGGAGTGGTTGCGGGTGCTACACGCGCAGCAGCCAGCTGGTTGGCTGTCAATGCTATCCAGCTGCCCAGCCATGTGCCACAGCGTGTCCCCTGCTGCTGCTGCTACTGCTGCTGCTCTGTCAATTAATGCAGCCGTGTAAAGGCTCGCTCGTGTTTTGTGGTATGTGCTGGCCATGGGGCCGGGGGTACCCAGCATGCATGTACAACCTTTTGCTGGAGTCGGCTTGTTGCAACTGGTAGGATTGCCATACGTGCGCCTTTCTGTGACGGGTTGGTGGCGGCTTACCAGCCTGTTGTAGTTAGCTGGTGAGTTGTGGAGGGTGCACATTCTAGTGCAGTGTGTTGCATGGGTTCCTGTTCAGCAGTTGTGCCCTGACCCCCTGGGAGTCTTGTCTTAGGGGTAGGCATGAGGTGTGGGGCGCGCTGCTTTTGGGCATGCTGATTGTTCCCCTGCTGAGATGCAGGGGTGATGTGGCTGCCCTGTTGTACATGTGTGTGCCTGAGCAGTGATGGCGTTTTGGTTGTGCGATGCGCATCTGCAGGGCATTTGCGTTTGTAACAGTACACGAAAGGCGTCTTTGATGGCTGCGGCCGGCATGCAGGCGTTCATCGTCAGCCAGCAGCTGCAGTTGGTCGGCCAGGATGCAGCTGCAGCTCAAGGAAAGGAGGGAAGATGTTGCACTGGCATCGGGCAAAGCTGTGCTGGTCACCTGCTGCACCTGCAGCTCAGAGAGAGGGGGGGGGGTGTCGATGTACTGGCATCGCTGCTGTTGCCCTGCACGTGCCATGCCGTCTGGAGTGGCCTCACTGACACGTCTTGGGCGTATGTCGTGTGTTTGGGCAACATGACAGTGCATGCCCTGCCAGGCATGCCCTGGCATGCACTGTCATGTTGCTGGCCAGGCTGGCCCAGGGACTGGGACCAGGAGGTACCCGTCAGAACAGGATCATATGCGGCCAAAGACAAATTCTAAGACCCATTAACAGGCATATGCTTGCTTTTGTGGACAGGGGAAGCTGTATTGTGGAACGCAATCTGGCAGGTCAGCTGTAACACAATCTGGGCGTGTACTTGTTGGTCTGTGAGGGAAGTTCCAGTGAGAAACAGAGTGGCGTCGATGTGACGACGTCAGCGTGAGCGGAACAGGCCAGACCACTTGTTGAGCTCTTCATATTCAGCACCATATTCAGCACCTCAATTTCTCAAGCATCCCGACACGTTGTCAGCAAGCGGGGATTTCCATCATCCGGGGTCATGCAAACGTTGAGGCGTTGAGCTCTGCTGCATGTTGCCCAGGGCACTGCTCCCCCTGATCTTGGGGCTACTGTTCCAGCTATGGGGTGGAGCTGCTCTGTCTGTCAGTCACCAGGGCTGGTTGCATCGGTGTAACAGCACCGATTGTACACCCCATCAGGCGCTGCAGCAGCAACAGCGTGGCCATCCATGGGCGTTGCCAAGGTTTGCAGCGACAGCAGATGCAGGGGTTGTGCGTGCTGGAGCGCATGTGCGCACGCTGCTCGGAGGCAAACAGCATGCACAGAGCCACAGGCGGCAACTGCAGCAGGCGACCAGCACAGCTTTGCCGGATGCCAGCAACCCTGCCATGGCCCAGTGGCTGCAGGACAGCGCCAGCAACTCCAGGCGTTTTGCAAAGGGCAGTTGTTTTGAGGACTATCCTGGCTTCATTGCCAAAGATATTACAGGTGAGACCTACCCTCTGCAAGGCAGGTTCTGCACTGACCTGCCGGCTTGAACTGCACGCAACAACACACTGGTGGCAAATCAGCTGCACAAGTTCCCTCCAGTAGTTGCGCTCGGCACCATCCACTGTCAAGTCCGCTGAGGAGGGACGTACCCTGTCAGGCTTGCAGGTTGTGTTGACAGGTGCTAGGCGACCAGCCAGCCAGCCAGCCAGCCAGCCAGCCAGCCAGCCAGCCAGCACAATTTCAGGATGGTTGCAGGCACTGACACGAGTTGTCACACTGTGGTCTGTGCATGTTGCAGACTTTGTGCGTCTCATTCAGGACCCTGCAGCCACCCACATCGAGCTGAAAGGAGACATCGTGTTCACACATGACTATTTCCCGCCTGGGAATGCCCATGACCAGAGCAAGGGTTACAACATCAGTCACAAGGTGTGCCTGCTGCACTTGCCGCTGGCAGTTGTCAGACCCCAGTGAAGCAGTCAACAGACCTACAGTCAGCAGCTGCACCACCCTCCCAGCACCTAAGCCAGGGGCCTCCCATCCAACCCAGTCTTACAGCAGCAGCAGCAGCAGCAGCAGCAGCAGCATGTCGTCGCTTCCTGGCGTGCAGTGTGCCCAGTAGCAGTGTGTTGCACCCCACAAGGCCGGGCACAATCAGTTCTGGGACCTCCTGTCGAGTGTGGCACACCATCTCTTCTGACGACGGCAGGCACTCATGGATGCTGCATGCACCCTCCCGTCCCCTGCACAATGCCAGCACCAACCAACACAGCCGCCAACCCTTGCCTGTTTCCTTGCTTTTTCTGTGCCACCACCCCACCCCACCCACACCAACTGCAGGTGAAGATCAGGGCGTGCACCAGCCCCCAGGAGCCAGTCATTGTGGATGTCAACAACCTGCTGCAGCAGGTGTATGTGTATGGCGTAATGGAGTGGCAGGGCAGCATCAAGTTCATCAACTCCTTCCCCTCGCCACGCAGAGGCGGCCTGTATGCCCTTATCAGCGTGCTGTCTGTGGAGGGGGATGGTATCGTAAGGTTCAAGGTGTGTTGGCATTGCACATTCAAACGTTTTTGCAGTAGTCACCATTGTGAACCTAGGGGATTCCACAGTCCCCCTGGAATGAGGCCTGTGAGGACAGGCAAACTTGCCAGGTTGTGAGCAGGGGCAGCAGCAGCTGGGCAAGTGGCGTGGGGCCAGTTTCTCGGCAGGGCATGTGCGCGCAGCAGCAGCAGCAAACACCGGCAGTCCTTTGCGTTATCAGTTGTGCACGTGTGTGCACCTGAATAGATATGGGTGCTGGATGCTGATGTGATGCCTGGGGTTCAGTCATGGTATGCCGCTGCGCCGAGGTCTTGGCCGTGAGTGTGACCGATCACACCCCGCAACCTGATGTGACTTGTCAGCACACAGACCAATTTGTGCGCATGTCTCCGTCCGCAGCCTCGTACACGCCGTTGCAACCCCTGCTTACTGCCGCCGCCGTTGCTGTTCCTGCGCAGGGGCTGCAAATTCATGGCTACGAGCCGTCTCCGCTGTTCAAGCCAGACGACCCGTATTGGTCTGTGTACCAGAACAGCACTGCGTTTACACCGCAGCCTGAGCAGTACATGGTGATTGACAGCCAAGCACTGGTCATGCACAACTGGACCTTCAACAAGACAGCCTGGGTGATTAAGTCACAGGTGTGCAGCCAGCGGGGGTGCTGTGTTAGGCACAGAGGTTACATGTGTAGCTAGCATACTATCAATATGCAAGTCACATGCAAGCAGAATATGAGGCACCCGCTGTGTTGGGGCATGCATGTGTAGCATGCAGGCAAGGCACCGGTACATCGTGTACTAGAGGACTGGAGGGGGGGGTTGGTGGGAGCAGTGCAGTACAACACCAGCAGCTGATGCCCCCAGCAACAGCAGTGCTGCAGGAGGCTGCTACAGGTCAATTTGCAGGCTTAAAAGTAGTGGAACTGACCGGCCGCTCGTGCTTCGCCCTGTTGGGCCCGCTGCAGCCTGCTAGTTGCTCTTGCACTAAATAGGTCAAGGCAGTCTTATTGCAACACTGGATGCAAGTTGGGGTGAAAGTCGGCCGCAACACCTCGCCCAGTTCGTGACACATCGTTCCTGTGGCTGCTCGCGTTTCTGTCGTCTTTATTGCTGTGCGTGTGCAGGGCTCGCGAGGTGTCGTGGCAGCGGAGGGTGATGGCTACTGGCGCTGGGAGGAGGTGCTGATCACATGGTCGGCGCCAGCAGCAGCGGGTGCGGGGAGGCTGCAGGGCACTGCGCTGGCGCTGGCTGTGGCGCTGCCGCTGGTGTTTGGCGTGTTGCTGCTGGCTGGGGGGGCCGTGCTGGTGTGGTGGTGCTGCAGGAGGCAAAGGTAGGTGCTGTTGGCTTTGTGTCAGTCCCAGCTGTGGCAGGCTTGCTAGCTGACAGACCATACAGCATCCTGACCTGAGAACAGGGGGTTGGTTGTTGTTGCTTGGGCGCTGTTTATGGCAACTGCACTTGATGGTGTTTACTTGTGATGACTCATATTCAACTACAATTTGCACTGACAACCTCCATTCAAGGGGTTGTAGCCCTTGAAGGTCAAGTCCTGCCTTGTTGCTTGTCAACTCAGCACTCATATCATCTGTCTGCGATGACAAACATAGTCCTACAAGGATAGTCAATAAATGACGCTTGTGTGTATTTGTGTTTGGTGTGCCGCAGGCGGGGGCAGCAGCAGGTGGTCGTGACGGACGAATTCAGTGAGAAGACAGGGCCGTACATGACGCCCAGCGGGCCCTCCACAACCAGCCACAGTGGTGGCAGAGGTGGCTTGGGCCCCAGCACTTGGGGGGGCATGTCCGGCACAGAGATGACCAGGACAGGCACGTACAACTCCAGCTGCACAGGCACTGCACGTAAGTACCTTTTGTTGGGGTCTTGGGTGGGGTGGGTGGGGAGGTGGGGCGGGGGGGGGGGGGGTAACTACCGGCTGGCCACAAACACATCAGTCAGGCAAACGCAGCTTTCAGGGGGCCAGAGGCAAAGCCTTATCTTCGGGATTTGCCCAACGCCCCTTTCTCAGGAGATGCCCAGCACCCAGACCAGAAAGCAAGGGGGTGCACTCTAATCCTGTAGTGCCTCTCTCTGCCTAGCAGGACTCTCCTGCTGCAGTGGGCAGAGCCAGTCAGTGTTACCTCGCACTCTAGCTAAATGTTCCTAGACCAGCGCTGTGTGTCGTGCCAGTCAAGGCAACCAGGACCGTGTGCTACGTTTGTCAGCAGTCTGTTTTGTATCAGTTGGCAGTTGTGGCCGGCAGCTTTGTTTGACGGTCACACCTCCTCCACTGAATCAGGCAGTACAATCCTCTGGGGCGAAGGGGCCAAAGTGCAGCATGCATGCCTGTTGGCTGGCTCTTTGCAAACGCAAAGTTGGCTGTGGCAGCTCTGATAGACTGAATATGGCCCCATGTTCGCATGCCTTACTCCAAGACACACTTATCAACTCCCCCTTCCCTCTGCCCCCGCCTTCCTCTCCCCCCCCCTCCTGCAGAACTGATCGAGCAGGCGCGGCGGCGTATGCAGGAGATGCCGTCTGTTCATCAGTCCAGCATCATGCTTGAGTCGCTGCTGGGCGAGGGCACCTTTGGCAAGGTGTACTCTGGTGTGTGGAAGGGCACTAGTGTTGCTGTGAAGACGATGGTGCTTCCTGCGGCCATGTCTGGCAAGGAGCGGCGTGAGAAGATGGCCATCATGGAGACAGCCATCAGCAGCAGCCTGAGTCATCCCAACATAGTGCAGGTGGGTGTGAGGGGGGGGGGGGTGCTGAGGGGGGGGGGGGGTGAGGGGGGTCGGTGGGGGGTGCCACGCAGCAACCCATGCATGCGCTGAGCAGGGGTGGAGAGCGGGAGCAAGGGAGGGTGGTCTTGACAAAAGAAACTGACCGTCATTCATGATTGGCCATCACTTTTGAGGGAGGGGGTGCAGCAGGTGGTGCTGCAGTATCAGTGACGCGTGGCAAGGTGTCATGAGTGTTGCGCAGTCATGACCAACACCAACTGGCTGTTGTGTGCTGTGCAGACCTACACGTACGAGGTCAAGCCACTTACAGGGGAACTGGCTCGCAAGGTACGGCTGGACGCATGGCTGGCGCGGGCATCTGCATAAAGTCTCATTTGCTGTCTTGCTTTGAATCAGGCTACTATCTGGTGTAGGTGGTGCAAACAACTGACGGGGATCGGGGTTTTTCCCCACCTTGGTGTTTCAACCGGTTCAACCCTGGCAGGCAATGCCATTGAAGTGTGGCGAATGTGTCTGCGTGTAACATTTTCTTCCCCTTCCCCATAAACCAACATGCACGCGCTTGCCTCAGAGTGGTGATTGCATGGTAGTTGCGCCAGCCCGGGGTGCGAGCGCTACCCTGGTGTAGCCTGGAAAGGTTTCGTGCGGCCCCTTTCTGTTGAAATGTTTGATGTTTTGAGCAATCTTATGTCCTGGTGCTGCAGGCGATTGAGCGGAAGACCAACCCTGCTGACGTCACCAACACAGAGAGTGCGTTCACATTCCTTGATGACACCGACAGCACCAGTGACCACCATGGTTGGGAGGTGTGTGGACAGCTGTCTGCAGCGGGGATGCTTGAGAGACATGCATGCATCTAGTCAGAGTTGGCTGTGCCTCACGGCACTTGCAAGCTTGCCATGAACATGGCCAAAAAAGCAGTAATGCTTTTTTTGAACAGGATCTTTGTTGACTGCACCACAATTTTGCTGCTTAGTATGTGCATGCGATACTTCTATGGATGCTGGTGCTGGTGTTGCGAAGCAATTCCTGCAATTCCTTACGGTTGTGGCTCTCAGTACGCTTCGTGGACTCCCACACGACTCATCAAAGTTTAACCTGCAGCTGTCACTTGCTGACTCTGGACACCGCTAACCCCTACAATTGCAGCTGGCATTGGAGATGGCGTGCCGTCAAGCTCGTGTCAGTAGTCTTCCATCACCAATCCCATCCCACAACTTGCCCTGACCTACTGCTCTGCTGGTTGATGTTGCGCACACCTGCAGCTGCGTCTGGTGCTGGAAATGGCAGATCGTGGCAACCTGAAGGACCACCTGCGCCAGGGCGGCTTCGTTTTGCCTGACGGTCAGAGGGACATGGCGGGCATCGTGGCCACGGCCCTGGATATTGCGCGCGCCATGCTGCACTTACACACAGAGAGCATTATACACAGCGACCTCAAGGTGATTGGTTGTGGTCACTTGCTGGGGATTGTGTGGGCAATTTGGCTGATATCGGGGGCTTGGGACGCTGCAAGCTATGCAACACTGTCTGTGCCTCAACTGCCTTCGGTCTGTCAGCGCAGCATCGGCCGTGTGCCCCCTGCACCATATCGCGCAGTCGCTGCATGGCTTCGCGTGATACTGCTGCTTGATCCATCAACAAGCGCCCCTCATGTGTCTGCTGCCCATGTCTTGTCCTCATGTGGCTGTTTGGTCTCCCTGTGCGGTGTCCTGTCTCATTTGTCAGGCACGGAACGTGCTGCTCAAGTCTGCCGGCAACGACACGCGCGGGTTTGTCGCAAAGGTGTCTGACTTTGGGCTCAGCATGCGCATCGACCCAAGCGAGACACACGTGTCCAACTTCTACCAGGGCACCTTGACGCACATGGTGAGGGGGGGATGGGGGAGGGACGGGGCTTTCATGGGGTGCAGAGGGGGAAGGGGGCTTGTCAGGGCACCTCGACACGTGTGGTAAAGCAGGAATGTCTTGGTGGTGATGTGCGCAAGGGGTTAGGTGGGGGGGGGGGGGGGGGGGGGGGGGGGGGGGCTTTCAGGGCACCTTATCACATGTGGTGAGGAAAGCGGCAGAAACCTAGTACCTTGTCGCCTTGACATGCAGGCTGCCACAAAAGCAGACTGTGTGTAGTCAGCCCACTGCGAGGTTATGTCATACACAAAGTCCCAGCGTGGCGTTCCTGTTCCTCAGTGTGCGTTCAATGAACTCGCTGGGACAACTTGCAAGTCAGAATGTGGATGAGTGTGTAGTCAACAAGTCCAGCTCCAGCAAGCCCCTTCCTGATCCTTCCTTGCTGTGCTGTCTGCTGCCGTCCTCTGTCATCTGCAGGCGCCAGAGACGCTGATGTACGGCAAGCTGAGCTTCTCCAGCGACGTGTACGCGTACGGCATCATCCTGTGGGAGATGTACACAGCGCAGCAGGCGTTCAAGGGCGTGCCACGGGCGCTGCTGGGTCACGAGGTCACAAAGATGGGCAGCCGGCCGGAGTTCCCGCCGGAGTGTCCGTTTGACTACCAGCTGCTGGCCTGCAGGTGCTGGGAGAGCGACCCTGCGATAAGGTAGCAGGGGCGCTGAGGGGCATGGGGGTGGTGCAGAGTGGTGGTCAATTGCCATGCAGAAAAGTCTTGCACCCTTGCGTGCATGTGTTGGGTGGTGACAGTAGGTGAGCCATACAGGGGTGCTGTGGGATGAGTTCGTGGGTGGTGTCTTCGTACCAGCGCCCTACGTGTGTGGTGTCTTCGTACCAGCGCCCTACGTGTGTGGTGTCTTCGTACCAGCGCCCTACGTGTGTGGTGTCTTCGTACCAGCGCCCTACGTGTGTGGTGTCTTCGTACCAGCGCCCTACGTGTGTGGTGTCTTCGTACCAGCGCCCTACGTTGCTGGAAACTCCGCCTCGACTCGCACTTGCATTTGAATTTCCTATCCTGCCAGCAGCAGCACACAGGAAGCGGGTGTGTGATTCCAAGTGCACTTGCCGTACGCACACTCTTGGGCAGCCCTTGTGATCTTTGTCTGCTGCTGCATTTTTTTGTCTTGCTGATGCGGCATCGGTTTGTCGTGCTGGTTGCTGCGTTGCTTGCAGGCCCACCTTCTCTCAAATCCTGGATGACCTTGAGCGCATGAGCAGCAAGCTGCAGAGCAAGCGCATGATCGACAGCGCATCCAGCCTGCCGATGCAGCCCAGCGCCCCAGGCTGGCCCGGCAACAGCACCACACAGGGGCATGCCATGCCGCCGGCCGGCTACCCAAGCCAATCCGGTCCTGCAGCAGCAGCGGCTGCTGCCGGTGGGGTGGGCCTGGGGGCAGCAGCAGCAGCGGCGGCGGCTGGGGGTGTTGCGGCGCTGCTGCCAGTGCTAAACCCCAGCCCGGAAGCTCCGATCGACCCGAACAAGTATCACAACTGGGAGCCTCAGACGAGCTTGTTGGAGCTTAGGAGCAGCACCCTGCAGGGGACAGAAAGCGGGGCCGAAGGTAGGGATGTCGCCACGGACCCCAGGCAGCAGCAGCAGCAGCAGCAGGCGCTCTCGCAGCAGCAGACGCAGTGGCGGGCGCGGCACGGCTTGGCGCCAGACGCAGCACACGCGCAGCAGCAGCAGCAGCAGCAGGGCTATGCAAATGGCGGTGCTGCTGGCGGCAGCAATGCGAGTCTTGCTGCACCGTGTTCGATGGCGGCCAGTAGTGCAGCTGCCACAAGCCAACAGCTGGGCTTGCTAGCCTGGGAACCTGGGATGCCCCCAGTGGTGGGTTCCTCATGGCATCGAGTGGCGGCAGCTCGGCAGTAGAGGGCATCTTTGGGTGTAAAGGACCGCTGGGGCAGGCGCCATGGGAGCAGGCTGTCGGGGCGGCAGCAGCAGGCGGTGGAGAGCCTGCGCTGGGGCAGGAAGCTCCCCTGGCAGGCCGGCAGATGGCTGGGGTTATGCTGCACCACCAGCACTACCAGCAGATGGAGATGCAGCAGCAGCAGCAGCAGCAGCAGCAGGCCTTGCAGCATGGGCTAGGGCCAGGCTTGCAGCAGCAGCAGCAGGAGGTGAGCCTGCAGGAGTACATGCTGCTCCAGCAGCAGCAGCAGCTGTGCGGGCAGCCTCGCCAGCACTCCCAGCAGCAGCAGCGGCAGGCAGAGCCCCTGCCATGTATCATCGGGGGAGCCAATGCAGCGGCGTCAGCATCCAGCAGCGGGGTGTATGTGGATAACTCCAGTAGCCTGGGGTTGGACGGAAGCACTGTTCGCTCTGACTTTTCAGGGACGGGCAGCACCGGTGGGAACCCTGACAGCGGCGACCCCAACGGCGCTGGGAGGGTTCCTCCCAAGTCGCCCCAGGTTCAGCAGAGCAGTGTGATACTTTGAGGGGCGAACGCAGGGAGGGGCTGCGGCAACCGGAGCCATGAGATCAGGGAGCAGGACACAGAGCAGTACTTCAGGTGTACAGTGCTGACACGGACCGCCACAGCATTGGCGGCTTTCACATGCAAGGTGTGTCACAGGCAGGATGGGAGGCTGGTGGTGTTGTGGGGTGATGGCGTGTAAGTGTGTGTCGAGTGAACAGTGCAGTAACAGCATGTGTGTTGTGTTGATGCGAGTAAGACTTGCAACCAGCTATTGTGTTTGAGCAGGACAGTCAAGGATCATTGTACAAGATGCTGGG